>JAPMOR010079005.1:81684-131936 GCA_026543865.1 Argiope aurantia
CTGATGTTATGATTCCATTGTTAATTATTTCTGAAACGTTTATAGTTAACGCAAGTATCCTGACTATAAGTGACTGCAGAAACATCGAAGTTGTTTTCTGAATGTAAAAAGGTGAAGTATTTATTTTTTCCCTTTAAAGCTTCTTAATCAGTATTTGATGAATGTAATATTGATTCTAGTTGCATGTTTTAGAATTTTATTTTATTTATTTATTGTATTGCTAACTTAAGAAAACAATAGTTTAAATGCTTGTTGGTTTTTTCAAGTTTTATTTTATTTCTGTAATAGCTACCTTTGGTTACCATCTGGTTCAACCATTTTCTGAGATATGAAATTTGAAATCTTTTTAAAATAGTCATTATTGATCTATTTTGTTAATAATTTAAAATTGTAGCTATCTGTTGACATAATTTTCAGTTGAAATTTCTGAATTTAAGGAACTATAGTTTTTGAGGAAAATGATAAAATTGGAGATTTTAACTAATGGTCACTTTAAAATGAATAAAATGTTTAAGGAGATGTGAATTTTCAGATGAAAGAATTTATTTCAAATTAAAAAAATGAAACTCATTTTTTTAATAAAAATAAAAATTAAATGTTTTGAGTTGCATCTATTCAAATAACCAAGTTTTTCAGTAAGTAAATTAAATATTATGTTGACAAATATGGAAATGTATGCATTTATCCACTACTACTTTTCAAATACTGTTTTAAAATTCTTATTTTATTGAAAACATTTGAAATAGAAAAAAAAAAATACAATACTGCTATACTCCTTAAAACTTGATCCAATTCTAAAGAGTTTTTAAAAGATAATCTTATACAAACAAAAAATGTTTAGACATTTATAAAAGAAAGCATTTAACTGGGAACAATATATTTAAATGTTTCTTTTATTTGATGTTTCACTATCTGTTTCAGTGTGTAATATTCTTATTGAGTTTGTTGAAAGATTACCTTGGCATATTGTTTGATATAATATTAAAGATTTTGCATAAGATCTCACTAAAAGTTTTAGTCCCATTATGATTAATAGCAATGGAGACATTTTTCTCTGCATTTTGAAATGTATACCTTCCATAAAAAGTTTGAAAAATATTTAAATTAAAAAATCTGATAATGAACCATGAACTATTTTTTTAATGCCCTTTTTATTCGTTTTTCTTCTTTTTGTCTCTAAAACTTTCCCTTTAAACTACCTTAACAGCTGATCATATTAATTACATCATTAATTTTCTAAAGTTTTAGTGCACTAAGCATCTTTTTGATCCTTGAAATATTTTGTATAATTCAGATAAAAAAGTAGATTAAGAAATAAATAAAATGGCAACATTGTTGAATTTGTAACAAATGTAGTAAATTAACCTGTAGAAATTTAAGGATGTGAATGAAATAAATATTTTGTTATGTCTGGAATTAGGTATTATGACTTGCAAAAAGTCATTATGTTATGTTGTAGTTATAACTTTTTTTAAATTTAAAGCCTTATTTTTATGATAAAAAGGGAATAAGTCAAATTAAAATCAAAGTGTGAATGAAGAGCTAAACTTTTGTAGGTAATTGCTTATTGAATCATAATTATTATATATATATATATATAATATGTATGTATAGCTATATATTCTTCTCAAGAAATAGGCATTAGTGTTTCTGACTGATTTTTTTTTATCATACAAATTATTTCTATGATGGTCTTTAATTAAATCCTTACTAAAAATAATTTGACTTGAAAAATTCATAATTAAATATCTTTAACCTCTTGCTTACGGGCGGTACAACTGCTGTACCAGCAATGAGTTTAAATTTCATTCTTCCACTTGAACATTCCAGCTGAACCCTAATTGCCTCGTAAAATCCCTTCCCTTTTGTGTCACACCCCATAGGGTCAGGAAATTTCGTCCTGCAGTTGTTATAATCATTGTTGGTGCTAGTAAATCTTGTCAATCCTGCTTTGGCAGCATTTTTTTTAAAAGTAACATTCCTAAGAGGTATGGAATGAGTTTGCATTTGTGAGTAGTATTTGTTTAAAAACTTTCATCTTTTCCACTGTTTCTTAATTTTTTTATGTTTATAAATCCCTTAATATTTTAACTTAATATAATTTTGTAACTTTATAATAATATATGTTTATAGTTGGGCCCATCCAGAAATAGGGTTCAAATATTTAGGGATAGATATTTAGACCATCTATTCATCTAAAAATTTGAACCGCGAATTAACTTAAAAGAATTTACTAAATATTTGAACAAGAAGAAATACTTGAAGTGTGATTTATGATGGAATGGTATTATGAAGATAATCGACACCTTAGACAAATTGTTACTTCTTTGCTCCCATTCGTCATAAATAATACAGAAACACTAAATAGAACCTCGTTTTTATTATTATTATTACATTTTACAATGAAAAGTGAAAAAACACTTTGTTTTGTCTTCATGCTTACCTTCCCCCCCCCCCCCATTACTGGAGCCTTGGACCTATATACTTTGCTATCACTAATGTATTTGTTTAACACAGTATTAAATAATCCACGACTTGCAAGTTTTTCAGCTGTAAATTTTAATACTTGAACTGGATATATTCCTGCTAAAAATACGTTTTGATTTTGAAGTATGTTGTCGGTTTGACCGTTAATTTTCATAATTTATGAAAGCAATTGATTTAATAATTTATAATTAATTATTCATTAAAAGTTATAATTCTAATTTTAAAATATTGAAGGAGGTTGTTAAAATCTATCAAAAATAATAATTAGTGGTTCTTCTATATCAGAAGAGAAATATTAAAATCTTCATACCTTTATTTCAATCCACTGAGAAGTTACTAGGCACTTAAATTATTCCAGAAATATTTGTATTGAAATAAAGTAAAGTAACTGCAGAAAAAAGTTCTAGATAAAAGAATTCTAGATTTAATTTTAAGCATTTCTGAAAGATAATCTAAATCAGCTGCTAGTAAAAATACTTGTATTTAATAACGAATGCTGATCATTTAGAATGCCAGATATATTGTTTTAAGTTTTTTTAAAAAAAATTTTTGCTAACTACTGTTCAGCATAATATTGCAATGTAATCTTATGTATCGAATTCTCAATAAGCCATATCTAATCTTGCTTTTTAAAAATTCTTACCTGTGTATTAGTAAATTTTTTTGCAGAAAAATAATTTTTTGTTATAATTCAGTTATTGATTGTCTGCAAATTTGAGCATATTTTTAAAAAATACTACACTTCAATGAGTAATTGAAATTCTCAGTAAAAAAAAAAGCTATAAATTGTAAGAATGGACAATAGAATAGGAAAACTTTACTAGTAATTATATTAAAAACCTTTCAAATATTTTAGGAATAAAAATTTTATTCGATTTTTGCGAGCACAATATATTAATACTAAAACATTGAAAGATATTTTAATCTACAAAACAGCAGATGATTGTTATCTGTGTTATGTACAAAGAAATGGGAATATTTTTTAAAAGAAAATATAAACAATTTAGATCTTTATGCATGATATATAAATTGTCACGTTTTATGAAAATTGATGAGTTAGAAGAATAAGAAAATAAAATTCACAATAATGTGTTCAAGCTTTATAAGAATTAAATTTACAGCTTCAGTAATGCTTGAGAAATTTATTTAATTACAAATATGATTGAAAAATTTACAATATTTTGTTTATTGTGCTAAATAACAATATAGCAGTTATCCTACTTACAATTTATTTAATTCAGAATTAGTAAATTAATGTTTCAGAAGAAAAAAACTGCAATAAAACGTTTTTTCCAGGGTTTAGACGTGGTAAAAAAGCAACCTATTTACAACGGAGAGGACAGATGACCAATTACCACTACAGGTGGTCGAAATCGGAAAGGTTATTTCCAACAATCGTCTTTAAAAGAAGGGGAAAGCATCTTCAAGCTTTTCTCACTGAATGCCCATATTCAAAGTAACTTTTCTGAGTTTGGGTTCCCGAAGCTTAAAAATTTAGTTTGTAGTAAAATTAATACATTATTTCAGAAAGGATTATCATTAAATGTGAATGTACCCAAAAATATTTTCATGAAACGTGAATTTAAGTATTTTCTCTACAAAATATATGAGAAAAAACGAATTAATATTGGTGTATTTTATTCTGGAGGAAATGAGAATACTTACATTGAGTCCAAGAATAATTTTCAAGTCAGATTTAGCAAAAATTAATTATACAAAAATGGAGACTGGCATTTTCATTTTTTAAATACCTAATTTCACAAATTGCTTCTGTTTAGATACTGCTGTGCTATAGATATTTAGCATGTTAAGCATTAACCCCTCTCCCTTCCCCCCCCCCTTTTTTTTTCCTTTTGTGGAATAATGAAGTTTATAAGGAAAGCTTCATTAAAAAAAAAAAATCTCCTAAAGATATTTAAAATGAAAAAATGGGTCAGCAAAGAATTTTTTTTTTAATGGAGAAAATATTTTGATCAAACAATAGGAATAAAGAGTCTGTTAAGTCGTTGCTTCTGGTGGTATTTTGCTTGCTTTTATTGGTTTCATGTGCTTCATTGGTTGATTGATGGAAATGGGATTTTCGGCAACAAAGGCCGTTATCCCCTGATGTCAAAAGAGTGCATTCAATAAATATTAGCAAACTTCAGAGATTGGAAAAGGATCTGAATACACTCCTTATTAAAAACAGCTTTTTGAATAAATGCTTTGAATGAAGACTGGTATTAAGTTTTACAAAAAGATTTGACCTAACAGTTGTGTATTTGGAACAAAACTAGATGATATATCCAATGTTTTTTTTTCAAGATTACAATTTTGGCAGTGAGGATAATTGCGTAGACCAAATCTATTCAAAGAGCTGGATTTATAATCATCTGAGTTAAAAGACATGCAGTTATGATATTGTCTTCTATCTGTCTTTTGGAGATATGATTGTGAGGCATTTTAAAGCTTGAAGGATCAAATAGCTGTCTGTCAACAAAAGCAGATTGTTTCCCATTCATTCAGAGCTTGACAATGTGCCAAGGCTTCTGCCGTAAATATGGAATTGATGGTGTGAATTCCATAGACGAAGGATTGCTGCCTAGAGATGCCTGCAATAGAAGTGAAAGATTGAGATTTGGATGTGTCTGTAGCGATAATATAATAATCTTGAAATTGTTTGCATGCAGTTTCTTCAAAGAAATCCAATCTATAACTAAGTAGAGCTCAGAGAAATCTAATTGTTCATATAACTAGGTAGAGTTTTATTTTGAAAACTATAATCTGAAAGATGAATTTCACAATTATTTTCATTAGAACAATGTTTGGGGTCCATTTAGGCAGTACAAGTGCTATTCTAAGAGCTATGGTTTGTATTGAATTGAAGTTTTTGTATTGAATTTCGGAGAATTGATTGGTATATGCTGTAAAAAAATAGACTTAATGGTATTGGCTATGTTTAAGAGGTCCATTGTTCTGGAGTCGTAAAATGTGCATCATATTTTGTCTAATCCCATTCTTTCCCTTTTAATGTTTGATTAAACTGCACATTTTCCCATTTATGATCATAAAGACACAGTTTTGAATTAAGTGTAAGATAAAGTTGATTTGTTAATGATTATATAGTTAATTTCACACAATTAATCTGGGCAAGGTTAATTTTCAAAGATCAATTCTCCTATGTATATGTAACATCATATGCAAGATTATTGGATACTGCACTATATATTATGACATTTTTTATCAATGCATAAGTTATTTATTGGTAAAATCTGAAAATATAAGACTAGATTTATAAGATTGTCCTCTCAGCTATCTCACTCACAAATTTTTCCTCTTAATTTGTCACTTCAAAATGTTGAAATTCAGTTCTTTAGCGTTCCTGTCATTTAATTGCAATGTTTTCTGTGGATTTCGTTTGAGCTCCATATGCTTTAGAATTTGGAAATGTATCAATGTGTGACTAGATTTGCACGATATATCAAAAACGAATTTGAGCATTGTTAGTAAATATAATATAGTGACAGATCTTAATTAATTCATTAGAAAATTTTATAAATTGTTTATATGAATTTTCAATGCATTTATCATTTAATGAAGTCTTTCCCTTTTTATTTACAGGAATTGCAGAGAAAGGAAGAAGGAATACGTCGTATGTTTGTCGAGCGAGTGAAGGAGGAAGAAGCTGAATTGATAGATGCTTTGAGAGAAGTAATTGTTTATTTCATGTTTGAATTTTTGAAAACATTCAAATTAAATTCTATACAGTTTTTGCAAAAAGAATATAATGATTAACACTAAAGCTACCACGAGCGGTCAAATGACCGGCTTCTAATGGCAGTTCCAATGTATCGGTGAAATGCCGGTAGGTTTAGTGTTAATAAGAATGAAGAAATGGCAGCATATTTTCCGTGTGATTCATATTTTCTCAAAGTATTTGCACAGCTGCTATCTGGTTAAAAATAGCATTAAAAATAATTTCTGGTAAAAAGGAAGCAAGGCTTGTCATATAATATATGAAAATGGAGAAAGTAAAAGTATTTTGACTTTTGAACTCTTCCAGTTGACTCTCTAAAATTCTGTAGACTGCATTATTTATAGTGGGATTGTTTCTGCTATATTTATAAATCTTTTGCATTTTTGATCTTTATATTACGAGAAGGATGAGAATTGGTATAATTTCACTACAATTAGCTAACTATTTTGCTTCTAATTTCAGTTATAAGACAGGCATATTTTTAAATAAAAAGAAATTATTGTATATTGTATTATTATATTACATTGTGTTTGGGTAGTGAATTGTTAATATTCTTATCAGTATTACCTTGTGTGAGATTTAACTGATGAGTAATGTCTAACTCAATAAAAGAAGTGAACTGTAGTTTTGCAAACAGTTTATTGTGAAACTCAACAAAGATTTATCAAATTATGATTTGATTAATGCTAATTAAATAATATAAAAGCATCATAAATTGTAATATAAGATCACACCCTTGCTTAAAAGGAGGTAAATGTGTACAATAATAAATATGGGAATTTCGTCTCCTGCTTAGTAAAGGAACATCTATCTCTTGGTCCAACTTCGTACAAGAACCGTGTCTGAAGAGTCAGGGGTTTTATCTTTCACCACTGGGGGGGGGGCACTGAAATTGAGCTTGAAGTACCATATAAGAAATGTTTATTTTAACCTCAAAATGCCAAATAATTTAACTGAAATTGTTTTATGCTTTAATTGTACCAGTTTTGTCAAAAATATGAATTATCATATATTAATTATTGTTCCAAAATACAAATTGGAGCTTTTTTAGGTTAGTCTTATTTATTATTCATAGTTGTATAAAAGATTCACATTTATTTGCTATATATTCATGCTCACATATTTATTACAATACAGCCATATCATTTACTAGAACAAATAGCTTGCAAGTCCACCAACAAGCAGCTTGCAAGTCCACTAAAACACTAGAATGCAAATGCATGTTTAATGAGTTTGGTATATCTTCCAGCTTGAACATTGTTATTGATATTTTAAATGATGGTTTATATCATTGAAGGAATCTTCTAGTAGTTTAAAGCTTTACATTCTTCTGGTGATATATCCTACTTTGCTGCCATTGCAGATGATATTCAGTAGACATCAAATGTACATGTGTGGCATTTGGCAATAAGACATACGCTTATTTTTGGGACTGGGCTTGCATTACAAGTATCATAAAATATCGTTTTAATTTTGATATAATTAATGTACCATATTCTAAATTTGTGATATTTCTTTTTTATTTTACACTTGTTTAAAGAAATGTTAACTCTTGTTTTATTTTTTAATTATTTTGAAGTATACATATAATTATTAATTTTTTGAAATTTCGTTTAGCATGCCGAGTTTGGTGCTTTGAAGAAACAGCATGCAGAAGAGAAGAAAAATTGGAAAACGACAGGAAGAAATTAAATGAAGACATTATGAGTTTTCTTTTCAGAACTAGGAATTAAAATTTTTCAATCTAAAAATTGTTGATTTCTTAATACATTGTAAGTATAAAAGATTGTCACCTTGCTCTAAAAACAAAATAACAGTATTTAGATTGTTAAACTACAAAAATTCATCCTTTTCCTTCTGTACTGATCGATCTCAATTACCCAAAACTGAGGAAAAAATAACGATTACAAGCTACTTGAACACTAGTGGAATTACTCAAACTGAAAAAAACGACGCATTTTAGCAGTGTTTTATGTTTGTGAAGAATAGTAGAATTTTTCAAATTATACAAACGTTTTGTGAAGATAAAGAATTTTTTTTTATTCCCCCCCCTCTTAATTAAGATTTCTAAAAGAAAGCAAAGCTGTTTTGCATTAATTACAAAACTAAAATGAAATAAATTAAAAAGCCGATATCCATTATCTCTTTATTGAAAGTATCAATCTGCAACTGGTGCATGAAAATTTTTCAAGATACAAAATTAAATATATTAATAAAAAAAATCTTTCTTTCAATGAGCTTGAGTTGAAAAACACATTTTAAAAAGTGCATTAAGCCAAAAGGTCGAGTAAATCAAAATAAAATTTTGAAATGATGTATCTAACTCATTAAATATAGGCAAATTATGTAAACCACAGATAGAACAGTGGGACAAAATGATGTAATTAAACGATTTTATGAATAATGAGATTAATTTTATTTCCAAAGTATTGTCTCCAGTTATGAAAAAAAATTAAATATTTGTTAAAATTATTGGAGAAACTTTATGGCAATTTAATTGATTTCATTAAAGATATTATTTTTAAATTGTAAGACAGTATAAAAATTTTTGTTGGAATATATTTTTGGAAGATATCACAGATAAATACCAATATATTAAATAGATTTTTATTAATTGCAATTCTATTCAAGTTTTGAAAATTGACTGGTGTGCATCTTGTTTTAAATAGCCTATACGTCCTAAATTTAAGCAGGATAGAGCAAAAAAAAGGAATTTTTTTTATCTATACTTAAAATGAAGCTACCAAATTTGGTACATGCATACCTTGGTGGTTGGAAATGTGCACTTGGGCTCCCCCTTTTTTTTTTTTTTTTAATTTTTAACTAGAATTTTCATTATTAATTAAAGACTAACCTTCCCGCCAAAAAATCTTTTCATTTCCCCCCCGCCAAATCAGTAACGCTTCAGCCCCCCCCCCCCCACGCTAACGAGGATAGGCTTAACATGTTTTCGGCCGATTAGTACAAATGATTCTGTTTATTTTCTTAGTGTTTGATGCATTTAAAATTAAACCTTGTTTATTAATCGATCTTTCAGATTCCTTCCGCAGTACTTTTGAATTAAAATAAAACAGAATAAAGGAATTAAAAATTCCTAATCTACGTAGCGTTACCACAACTGGTGTAGAAAATTCACGTATGCGCATTGTGTTCTCATTGTTGACAACTCTATTTTCAACGGATACGGACTTTGTTTTGAAAGCATAACATGTTTCCGACCGATTATTTGAAACGATTCTGTTTATTTTCTTAGAGTTTTATGTATTTAAAACTAAACATTGTTAATTAATTGATCTGTGCATGACGAATCTACTGTTTTATTTTACCAGTGATGATTTTAAAAGCTTAAAAATTAGGCTGTTTTAAAATATTTTTGCACTTCATTTTAGAAGAAAAGACATGCCAGAAAGTTTGAAATCGAATCGTTCTTAGCACCAAGCGACGCCGAATCTTCTGACAACATAAAGTTTATGACATAATCTTGTTAATTAAGAATACATAACTATTATAAGTGTAAAAAAGACGTATAAATTGTGCCTCAATATAATTTTGTTTATTTGAAAATACCTTATTCATTAATTTAATTATACCATGAGATCAGGATGCGTAGCGTCATGAAAAGTGCTTAAATTTGAAAACCATTTTCAAGAACCTTAAAAGTGCTTAATTTTCAGAAAAGGTCCTTAAAAAGTACTTACTTTTCTCGTGAAGTGAAGAAAGCGTTTTGTTTTGTTTCCCTATAAGGTGAAAATGACAATTCGAAATCATGGTCATAAAGGCTTGTTTACCGGATGTATCAAAAAAGCAATTTTTTCCCAATAAAATATCTCTTTATGTATAAAGTCTTGTCCTGAGCAACGCCCAGCATTAAACCATTGAAGTTATGAGCATGTAGTTTGGGAAGTTATTTTTCTTGCATTAGAGGCACACTAAGAATGGATTTCTCAAACTTTTAATTCGAAGTTTAATTAAAAAATAGAATTTGAACGTGTTTTCATAACATCAAAGCATATTATGGCATAAAATTATTTTAACACAGTTTTAAAGGTTAAAAAAAAAAAACTCTTGAATAATAAAAAAAATTTTTTGGTTGAATGTAAATTTTAATTATTTTTTTATTTTGAGAAATTAGTTGCGGACAATGCGATGTATTGACTTGGGCTAGCTTCTAGAAAGACTTTCTTAAAAAAAGCTTCAATTAGCATTTTTACTTTTTCCATATACAAAATTTAGTGAAAATATTGCAATCGTCAAAAAATTCGAACTCGGGATTTTAATGTATCTTCACTTTTCATACCTCCTTGAATTCGAAAACACATTTTCAGAAAGTATCTGTCTGTGACAATTATAACAAAGAAACACTTTGAGCTAGATGGTTGAAATTTGATATGCGGTCCTAACACCGAATTTGTAGATTTCGATCAAGTTTTCAGCACCGTCCGTTTAGAGGAAATCTGTTCACGTCTCACCCTGTGAGAAGTCTTTAAAAAGTATTCAGTTTAATAATCTGAAATGTTTATTAGAATTTTCTCGATGAAACACAACAAAGTGAATTTAATTAAACTGGTATTTATCAACCAATTATATTAAATGGAATAACAAAATCAATCAAAAAGTGTTACAAATAATACATGTAAATATAAATTATCAAAAACAAAATAATTATGTTTAAAAGTTTGACAATAGATATATATTTAATTTTTACATTCGTTCTTCAAAGTTAAAAATATTTTTTAAAGGATATAAGAACAGCTCTTTAATGCGCTTAAATAAAATTATTTTATAAATTACGGTTATTCAGATAAAGAGTACCAAAAATAAATTCAAAAATAATTCATAAATAATATTCAAAAATAAAATGACCACAATTACTTTAAAAGTCGCTTATAATCTTTTGTGTTTTCTATTAGTATTATTTCACAATATTTTTTTCTGAAGAATTCTTACTTAACTTTTATTCAAACAAAAAGTTTATTCATTTTAACTATCAAGTAGAATGAAATTTATGGTCCTTAAATCTTACTTGATCTGCTTCTGTCTTTCTTTTAAATATTAAGTAAAAAAATACGTCATTTTATACTGACAAAAGTAACGATAAACTCAAATTTAACTAATATTTTGTTACTCATTAAGACTATTTGAAATTCTACGTTTTCAGAAGTGCAGGAAATAAATGCAAAATATAGTTTGCATCCGAAAAATTAATACTAAATGCGTTATCTCATATTTTGATGCCTGTATTTTATTCCATATATGATTATATATAGCATTATAATACTTACAATCCAGGCAGATTAATTTTATAAAATTTGAGGCATTTGAAGAAATATTAAGCAGATAAAAAAGAAATATCAATAAATTTAAACAAACACAAATGACCCTTTTCTTTTTAAATAATTTGGAGTTCATTATATATTAATTATAAAGTGAAATAAGATGATCTATATGCTTTTAAAATTCAATAGTTGCATTTACTAATACCTACTAAAAAGCATTTATTAGGGAAAAAATATTCCATTTATTAGAAATTTCTTATGATCTATAAGTTATAATATAGGAGCCGACGAATAGAAATTCTAACGTATTACAATAATAGAGATTATATTCCACATTTAAATGCAGCGACTATTAACAAAATATTGCAACGGAGAACATTCTTTTTTTACTCTGAAGTCAGATTTTTTGCCGGTGGCGGAATTTTTTAATGTATATTATTTATTACAATAATGTAGAAAATGATATTTGATTCAAGGAATGCATGAGTGGCTTATGAATATCAAATAAAATGCTGTAAACGTTTTGAAATTAGTGAATGCGGCCCTGAATGCATCGTTTTAGAGACAAAACAGAAAACTTAATTTAACGGAAAAAATACTCATAGGAATGAGTTGAAATCAAAGCATAAAATGCCCATGTCTTTCGATTTAAGTTCATATTTATGTGTGTTGCAATTTAAAATTTTTCACCTAATTTTGAAATTTTTATCGTGTCTTAAAAATACTCCTTAATAATAAATATGTATGCAAAATATATACAGTATCTTATGTTTTCATAACAGAAAGATTTTAGTCGAATAAACTATAATTTTTTAAGATGTGAATTAAAACCTTTTTTTTTATCATTAGAAGGTCAAAATTTTGTTAGCTCTTAGTTTCGAAACGAATTGATCTAGTTTAATGAAATTTGATTTCCGCCAAGAACTTTTGATGTAGTTTTAAGGTTTGATTAGAAAAAATGGGCATTATTAAAATTTTTGTTTGTTCTTGTCTCATATATAGGTGGTCTTTTATGAAATTTTTAATTCGCAGATCTTTATCCGTACGTTAATTCTTTCGAATGCTACTTTTATTTATTATTGTACGATGAATATTGCAAAATAAAGCTGGATAGTTCCGTTTTTTTCCACAACTGTATATCAGAATTTTCTATTACTTATACACATGTGATAACCAGGTAGCTAGCAAATTGCAAAATGAAACTATCTTTATTGACTGCATTACTTGAAAGTTGTATGTGAGTCAACGATAACGAGAAAACATTAAAACTTTTATCTCTTGAAGTGTGTTTCTTCCGGCTCTTTTCAATGTTGCAGCTTCATTCATTTGTCAAAAAAAAATTGTTACTTTAAAGCCATAACAATTCTTGATAGAAGATGTATTGTCAATAGAATCAGTGGCCTCTTGTTTTGGATATATTATTTGATGAATGAGTACACCATCAAGAGCAAAATACTGGTTGTCAATGCTACCAGCTGGCAGTTTTGGAGCTGCTCTCAAAAAATCATAAAACGCTTCCTTGTTTTTCTCACAAAGCTACTACTCTTAAATCATGCCATGGTTAATGTTGCAAGCTCAAATATTTGTAATACTCACTGGCAAACTCTTGTAAATTGTTAGATGAAAAAAGTGCATATTTTTCTCTAGAAACGCTGCTTTGAACTGCATTTTACAACACTTATTAAGAAAAACATTGTCTTAGTCATGCCATTTTTTTTAACTAGTGAAAGCCACATTTTGTAGTGCCAGTTACGATTCTTTGCAAAGACTTCTACATATATAGCTTTGTAGTAATTGACATCATTTTACGTAATTAAGCCAAATGCTAGTGAAGACAAACTTTATTTATCAATAAAAATGAATAATGTCGCATTTATTTTAAATCTCTTGCTGTATAATTCACTTAGTAAAAAGTTCTTAATTTAATATATTTATCGCTACTACTTGAAAGCATGTATCTGAAGCACCTCAAACATTTTGGTTATCAGCCACAAAACTACCCATTAAGAAATCTATCATAGAACCCTCTAACTTGCACAATACCTCCAACATTTTAAAGATTTTTTCATTTGCATTTCATCACTATGCAAGAGTCCAACTGCATCTGTTCAAGTTTAAACAGCAAATTGTGAAAAGCTGTCCTGCATAATTTCTGTATTACTCATTTGTTCTTTTCCCGTACACCCATATCGTGGTTGAAAAATAGACAACACAATGTAAAAAAAATATCTTGTTGAAAAAAACATTGGAAGTATTTCTCTAACGCTTGTTTAATAAGGTTTAATACTATAGTTACTGATTCAAAGTACTGTGACAATAGTTCGAGATGTGATTGAATCTACTTTGTCGATGAACTATTTTTCACTCTTGCAAAGACTTAATTTTTTTCCGTACAATCAATAATGTAGGTTTGACTTCACAATTCTTCATTAAAATGCCGGTTGATCCAAAGTACGAAGTAGTGGATGCGACTGTCAAAAACTTTCCAATCTAATAATGGCATTCTGAAATATTTTTTATTTTTTTCATTTTCAGTGCTCTGTCGTGTTCAAAACAGCAACAACAAAAAAGTCATCAAGGAAGTCAAATATTTTATTTTTAAACTAATTAATTATATAGCAGAATACGTTGTATTCATGTAGAAAGCATATTCTTTTCTTTATTCTCAAGGCAATCTCATCATGTGCTAAGTCAATGAAAGAATGACAAAGCGTAAGTTCTTTATTGGAGTTAACCCTTTTCTGAAAAATTTGAATTAAATATATATGTCATTTCTTTAAAATGTTTACTTAAATTCTCTATTCTACCAAAATATGTTGCCAGTAGCAAACAGAATAAATGCAATCACAGTCATGTCGCAAGCAATTAAAAATGATCTTTATGGAATACTGCATCGTCAAATGCGAGTATCGGAAAGTCAATGTTACTCCCATAAAGTAGAGCGGTGACTTCGCACTTTGCAGTGAAGCCTCACAATTGCCAGTGAAGTCACCGCTCCGATAAGTTTCAATGATATGCAATTCAATGATACTATAATTCCAAGAATAACCGGTCTGTTCTTTTCAGTAGGTAAGGAACTGTCCCGTTGCATGATTGAACTAGAGATGCATAATTCGAGATTTTTTGAATAACAAATAATATTGCTATTGTTATTTTTAAATATGTGTTCCAAATATCTGTTATTTCAATCATATTATATATTAAAATTATTACGTAATATTAAATATAAAATTTATTAATTCTAATTAATACTTAATATACTAATTTAAAAAACGTGTGATTGAATTAATTTATCTATTTCAACTTACTTCTTAAATTTTATTTTTTTTCTCAAAACTATTTATTTAATTTTTTATTGGAGTGAACCGTTTTCTGCAACAGGTGAATTAAAAATATATGTAATTTCTTTAAAATGTTTACTTTTGTTCTATATTCTACCAATAGATGGCGCCAGCTGTAAACAGAATATATGTAATCAAAGTCAATCATGTCACGAGAAATTAAAAATAATTTGTATGGAATAGTGAGTGCATCATCATATGCGAATATCGGAAGTCACTCCAGGAAAGTGGAGCGGTGACTTCGCACTTTCCGGTGAAATCACCGATAAATTTCAGTGATATGCAATTCAATGATACGATAATTTCAATAACCTGTCCGTTCACTTTTCAATCCATTCACAGATTTCTTTCGAGAGCTTCCATTGGACAGATCGTATCGATTGTTACTTTCCAGTGAAGTCTCCGCTCCGGCAAATTTCAGTGAACAATTCAGTGAATTTCAATGATAGAAATAAACAATCGTATCGATTGTTTATTTCTATCGTGATCCAAACCTGTAATCGAAATATCACCAGCAAGATCGTATCAAGGATTTGAATCACACCCCTCTTTGAAAAGTATTGATCACTTGTATTTGTGACTTTTTGATATTGGTTACGTAATAACCGCTCGTAAAATATTCGTCATCCCTAGATTGAACTCTTGTTCGAGAGCTTCCATTGGAGAGATCGTATCGATTGTTACTGTATCGTGATCCAAACCTGTAATCGAAATATCACCAGCAAGATCGTATCAAGGATTTGAATCACACCCCTCTTTGAAAAGTATTGATTACTGGTATTTGTAACTTTTTTGATATTGGTTACGTAATAACCGCTCGTAAAATAATCGTCATCCCTAATATCCGGTAGATCAGGAGGTACATATGCGATAGCAACGTTTTACTCCCATGCGTAGAAACCAACATTTTCACGGCACTCCGGTCCGGAGCACTGGGCTCCCAGAGCATTCTTGTTTCATTAAGGTGGAATTTTAAGATTCTTTTTAATAACTTGTTGTTGTTAAACTTTTGGCTCTTCACTTAATTTGAACACGCAGTAGCAACTTTACCTTAATTTTTGTTCCATAATAGTCTTTTAAACAAATTAAAAATTTACTACATAACTAATTGGCACAAAACATTCCTTGTACTTCATAATATTTTTTGAAGAAAGAAGTAAATAAATCATAATATTCATAATATTTAGATTTTTGAGGTGTACAGAAAAAAAAATCGCATATCAGTTTTATATACACTAGATTCTGCTTCGTAGTTTCAGCTGTTGGCATCAACGCGAATCTGCAGTCTGCGTTGATGCTGTCAAATTAAGCCGGAACAGATAAAATTCTTCAGCATTTTATCACAGATATGCGGCTATTTAATATGGATAAAGGTACTTATGTATTAATTTTAAATTACTCTGAGCTCCATCTTTTTGTTATCTTTTCTTTTTTTTATAAGGCATCCAACTAGTAACACGCGAAACAATTTCCAGTTTAAAAGTTAGGTCGTTTAGTTAAGTTTTAATTCAGAAAGTCGACTGATATAGCTCTTTAATGTGAAAGCGGAATTTGTTATTGCTCAATAAGACTATTCTCTCTTTATCAATTTGTTTTCCTTCACACCGTATGAAAAATTATTTGCCCATTTTCGGTTTAAACAGATATTTTCATTCATTTAGTTTTGTTGAAATCTGACCTTTGCTTCTGTTATCCTTGTTGAATACTTTTCCACTTTTCAATATTTTTATTTGGTGAAATAGATTTTAACAAGATATTTATATTTACTTTTTAAGGGTAATCATTTGGAAAAGAAATTTTTAATATTTTTTCAAGGGAAATAATAAATATTTCTTATGCTTTGCTGAAAAAATGAATTAACAAGGATTTAAAAAATTTTGCATATTAATGTTAACATTTTGAAGATTTTAGATATCCAATCCATCGATGAGTTGATTTCATTATAAAAAGTTTCTTAATGGTAGTTTGTGATATTTTATCTATGAAATTATATATTAGTTTTCATTCATATGCATATTTTCTTCAGAAAACTTGTTATTACTTGAAGATTTTTATTTTTTGAAGGTGCATATAATTTTTTACTTTTCCCTAGATTTCAACGCAATGATTGTTTTCCCGGGAAAAATGAGTGATGCTTTAGAATTTTGTCAATTTTTTATTTGGAAAAGAAATTTACAGTGTGCTGTAGATCAAATGTGGAATGCATTTAAATCTCGGTTAAGAAAAGTTCTCAGAAATGTTACAGTAAGTATTAAGCAAATGGTATTATACATGTTTTAGTATGTCACTGTACATTATAATATTTTGAGATTTTAAAATCCATGTAATTCAAGGGGGTGAATTATATAATATTGTTTGATAATACATATTGGGACATTTTATTGTGTATCACTGCTCAATATCTTTCCTTTATTCATACTGTAGTAGCTATTTAATTGTTGAATAGTTTTAGATTTCTAAAATGTTCTTGGATATTTTTTTATTTGTTTGCACTGTAAATGTTTACATGCTAAGAAAAAGATTGCATATTCTTTACCAAGTTGTTCCTTTCTTCCTATCTACTGTAATATTTGAAATGAAACATTTAATATTTGAAATTAAAAATGAAATATGTTCAGATTTTAAAATTGTAGAAATGAGGAAAATCGCGACTGCTTTATTTTTAATATTTGAAGTAGCAATGATTAAGGTGACTTTTTGTTATTTTGGCAAAAGATATACTGTTTCTAGTAGTTATCCATTTCACTTGTGCAAATCTCGCCAAGCATTTTATTAACAACTCGCAATATACATATTAAAATATGTTAATAAATGTTAATTGTAAGAATTTTTAATTCTAATATGACAGTAACAGGGTTACACTTCTGTTTCTGTCATATTAGAATTAAGATGTTCTGTTTGGCATCAAATGTATCCTTTTTGACAGCTTTTTCACCTGTTGAAAATGGAAAGTATGCTGTTTTTCAAGGTTTTAAATGTTCAGATACAGCTTTTTCATTCTTATAAGGAATTTCTCTAAAAGTTGTCAACATGAATTATGTAATTATTTAGGGATGTATTATATAAATCATTTATTGAATAATTTTCATAATATGTCTTCCAAAAATTATCTTTTGATCTTATTTCATTGGTTTATTTTCTTTACAGACTAAATGGCAGACTTTAATGTTTATTACTTCATGGCCAAAGGAAGTACAATCTTTAGCTGACAAATTCCAGTCAAGTTATATTCGAGAAAAATATAGTTTATTGAAAATTTTTGGGAACCATAATAAGAAACTGCAATTAAAATTTGATACTCTAAATGCCTTACACTGTCATGGAGATAATGAAGTACGTCATGTGCTGTGGAGCAAGGACAAAAGGATGGAAAAGTATGTTTTTAAATCATTTATTTAATACTGTGTTAAAACAAAATCTTCCTTTTCATTTATTTATTTTTGTACTATTGTTGCATAAAATCATATTCAGAAGTTAAGTAATATTTAATGGCAGGATTCAAATTAGAAGAAAGAGTGGAAGAAAATTAATAACTGCATTGTTTTCAATGGTTGCAGATCTCCTTTGTATTTAAGATAATTTTGAGCTAAATCTTAAAAGAATTGCATTGATTTTCCAAGATTAGTTGTAATTGATATGCATTCCGTTTTATTAAATTGACTTATTTATGAAAATCAATCAATTTTTTTGCAAAAATGCATAATTTATCTTTTGTGGCTTAGACTAGTACTTTCAAGTTCCATCTTTTAATGAAAACATAAAAGCAAATTGTATTCGTGATTATAAGTGAAATTAAACATTAAGGCCATTTATTTTAATATTTTTCTGTTTTTCATATAGAAATTTTAATCGGCTCTCTTTACATATCGTGGCATTATCCCTTTTTTTTTCATATTGATGTCATTCAATGAAAATTTTTTAAATGTTTCCTTTCATTCAACCCATCTAAAAAATAAAAATTATTAAGGGGTTTAAAACAAACTAGTTCAAAATTCTAAGAAAATAGTTAGGTGAGAGTTTAGGTTGTATATTTCAAGTTATTGTTATTGCTTGTTCACAAAATGACTATAAAAAGTTTTTCAAATGATAAAACCTAAAATTATTACATAAATTATCAGAATACAAAATAGTAATAAATGATATTTCAGGAATTTTAACTGTGCAAATTTTGAATGTTGCTGCTAGAACACTTATTCTTCCTTTTTTTTTTTTTTTTTTTTTTTTTTTTTTTTTTTTTTTTTTTTTTTTGAGAATTTAACTAAAAAAAAAGTTTTTATGTACTATTTTAACTAAAATTCTCAACATCTTCCTTTTATATCTATGATTGGAACAAATTTTAATTAAAATGAAAATATTTCTTACAATTAGAACTGAGATTTTTTTTTTCTATTAAAATTTTTTTGATAAACTGAATCAATATTTAAATCGCTCTAACTTATATTTCTTCATTCATAAGTCTAAACTTTTACTGTCTGTTACTCATGATTTCCCAGTTTACTTGCCAATTTATTATTCTCCATCTTAAAACAACAAATATTCCTGTTCCTGGAAAGTGAAGATATCACTCGAATGGATTGGCCGGCGTGCTCCCCTGATTTAAATCCGATAGAACATGTGTGGGATGCTTTGGGGAGACGCCTTGCGGCACGATTACATTCTCCTGGGAACACCCGACAACTTAAACAGATGCTGATTGAGGAATGGACAATCTTACCTTAAGAACTGTGGGACAATCTGGTGCTGGGTATGGGGAGACAGTGCGAAGCAACCGTTGCAGTAAGGGGAGGGCATATCCCATACTAAGGAACATCTGTTTGCTGTTCTTCCTCTTGGACAGACAATCATGTGTAACTATGAGTTCAATGAAGCCTTTTTTTGTTTGATTCCATACTGTATGCATTGTATTCATTTCTGCACAACTATGCTTTCGTCATTCTTTCAGAACAAAATGCTGTATCTCGTTTCTGAATTTCATGTCTCTCGGATGATTTCTCGTGAAGTTATGGCAAAAAACATACCTGTTGCTTAAAGTTTTGTACACCAGTGTAGTATTTCTCTCATTTACTTTACATTTTGACTGGCTGAATTCTCTGCCATATTCACCAAACAGCGGATCACAGAACTCCCTAAAAAATTCTTACTTGAGTAGTTCTTATTTTCAAATGCTAGTTCCTTGATATGTGTTTGGTTCAGTTCATCTTATCTTGTTGACTTCAAAGTAGATTTTCATCAGTCGAAATATCTTGTACGATTCACTAATGCTCAATACCTAATCCTTTTCATGTTTGTTGTTTATACTTTAGCTCCAATATATAATTGTATTTTAAACCAGTTTTAAAACATTGATCTTTTTCATTGAATAAAAAATAAAAATATTACCATTCTTCATTTACCATACAAGAATTGGTATTTGAAACTATCTGGAAAATTAGATCTATTGTAATTTCCTTAACCAGTTCAGTTAGCATAAAAAAGGCTGTTTTTTTTTTTTTAATTATTTGTATTTCAAACAAAAAAAATAGGTTTTGTTCTTCTTTTAATCTTAAAATTCTACTTTTTACTTCAAGAATATCTGCTTTTCATGCGTTCGTTGTAGATCATGTTTGTATTTGTTCTTCAGTCTTCTTAATAATTTGTTACTTATTGAATTCTTAAGTTAATAAATATTATAATCTCAAAATTATTAAAACAAAGCATTTTTCTTGGTTTGGTGAAAAAAATTTCAAAAATATTCAGAAAATTCTTGTTTAGAATATTTTGAGCAATACAAGAAGCTGAATTTAAAATATGAGAGAAGAGAGTGTCTATATGAAATGTTGCTAAAAATAAAATATCTTTTATGTGATTAATCTATTTTCATTTAACAAAATATTGTCTCATGAAAACTATGTCAAATTATTTTCTTCCCTGTCAACTTTACTTTATCATTTTCTTTCAAAGGAAACATTTTTATCATTATGAATTTTGCCAATTGAAGAATTTCTTTTTTAAATTCTTTTTCACATAAGTATGAGAATTTTTTGATTTCCGATGAAAGTCCACTACTGGTTAATATATAATATAAGCTATTAATTAAGCCATATGAAAAACGTCTCTAGTGAAGCTTTTTGTACTGCAATACCTGGGCCTAATTAATTTTATAATAAAAATAATTATGTTTCATATTGATATATTATCTCTTATTCTAATATTTTTTTAGTTAAACTCCAAAATACATCTCTGCAATTAAAACTATGTGCTAAGTTCTGGTTTCATTCATCACTTAGTGAATCAAAGTTTGATTGCAAAAGGGAGGCATTGAAAATATATTTTTTGATAGCTATTTTTTACAATTTACATTTTTGGGACTTTGAATATTTTAATCAAAAATAACCTTGAGTAAAGTAAGATGATAAACAATTATCGCCTTCAACTTATACCAAAGAAATCAGTATTTTAACAGAATCATAATATAATTTGCTTCATTTATAGTTAGACTTGTGTTATTGATTCTAATATCAATATCAAACATTGTGTATGAAATGGATAAAATGTCACTATAAACTGTATAGATTGATAAAGCAAATGCTGTAGAACTTAAAGCTGAAACACAACTTTTTGAATTAATTTCCTCGGGATTGTATCTGAACAAATTGAACTGGGAATGAACTAATTTCCTGGAATAATGAATTAAATTTGCTATTCTTTGTTTCAGAAATTGTTATATTAGTTAAAAATTTGCTTTACTTTCAGAAGTTTTGAAAATATAGATAGTGTTCCAGTAATTATATGAACAAAAGTGAAAGCAACAATCGTGAGAACAGTAAGGTGCTAAATGTTAATGAATCGTGCAAGATATTTTGACCAATGAAAATCTTTTCATAGGCTCACATTGATGAAAGAGCTACATCTTAAAGAGATAGGTGAATACTATTTTTAGACAATCAACAGCTGTGCAATTTAACCTTTATTTTATTACATTAATCAGTTGTTCATATTTTCTCAATAATTATTTTACTGTTTTTTTCCCCATACCTGATTGATGAATTGCCGTCTGTTTTTCATTGAAACCTAATTAAAGAAAAAAATTGTAATTTAATTTCATGGAAAAGTCTTGGAATATATGGTAATAGATATTTAAGCAGCATTATATCTTTGTAAAATCGATCGATTGTGGATCGAGCTAATGAGTAGAAATTTAGAATTTTAAATAATGCCTTATTCTAGTAAATATACATATGGTCACTAAAAGTGCAATGGCTAAAAAATGTACAATAAAATATACAAAAATGTCTTATTTTATTTATTAAGGATTTGCTCCATGAAACTAATGGCTGAAAAATCTGCAGAATTTGCAAAAATTGATGCTCAAATAAATAAATTGGCAAAAATTAAAAAAAATAATAATCTTCTTTTTAATGCTTTTTTGTTAAATAATTATTAAATGATTTGTATCATAATAACAAAAATGTTAGTGTTTTATTTCGCCCGAGTGTTCAATGTTGTGCGACTTGCAGCTAAAGAGCATAAAAGGTGATCAATATCCCCACCCCTAAATATGTAAATTTTGTCTTGCTAAATTCAGGGCAATAAATGAAAAGAAATTGTCTTTTTTTATATGAAATTGTACAACTTAATTGCATATAAAATTGCAATATAATCATATTGCATTATAACTAGCACATGTGTGCTATTCCCGCATTTTTTTTTCTTTTTTGTATCTTGGATATACGTACGGGATGGATCTGTGGTATTCTTTTTAGAGTTGAAATGTTTGTTTTCTTCATTTCGATTCTAAGGTCATTTAGACTAGTATCATTTCCAATATTTTGAAGTAAAATTTTCAACTTTAAACACTATGGTTAAATTTAATTAAGTAAAATTTTCAATAATAATTTCATCTCTTCAAAATTATTTTTTGTTAAAAATTTGGTAATTCGATATACATTGGTCTAGGCTATTGGGTGCAAATAGCCACATACACATTCAATTTTATTATTAATAGAGATAATAGCTGTCGTTAGCACCCAAATGATTCAACTATCAAACTAACACCTTTTACTTATATATTATTTCATCTAATTATTTGCAGAACGAACCAGTGTTGTCTTTTTATTAATTTTCTATTAACACCACGCAAAACATTAATTCAGATGGCAATAAATTTTATTATTATGGGTTTCGATTCATAATTTGCACTGTGATTACCCACGTCAGTTATTGCCAAAATCCGTACTGTGTGTGCCGGGGTATCTTTGTTTTACACTCGTGATCACATGACCGGTTGGGAGCGCGCATACGCCAACACTGATTAATACTCAATTTCAATTTTTTTAGTTGGAATCATCTTCCAAATTATGTCTGCTGGATTTGATAACATGTCAAATTGCTGAAGATAGCCAGTGTTCATACATCCATACATATTCTCGAATTCGGTGTTATTATTAATGGACATTGTGATGAAAAACAATTTATATTCTTTATTGCTGTGTTTTGATTAAGTAATTTAGTTTTCTCAATTATTTGAAAACTTTCTGAACTAAATCATTTATTGCTGGCACAGAATTGATATATCACATATTAAAAAAAAAAAATTATTTACTAAGCATCTACAAATTTCTGTTCAAAAGCTGATCTGGCACAGATCTATCTCAGTTGAGCAGCTGGTATTAAGTAGATTATGCATTGCTAATTTATATGTGGGCAATTATATATCTTAAAGAAGTCCTAGAAAACACTCAACTCATTTCGTGTAACAGGGATCTACTCCTAAGCTTGCAAAGCTCATGAAAAGTAATGAGATTTATGTATGCAATTTAATTAGTTTTCTATTTAATATAGAAAATTTATCGAGTAAAAGTTACTTTACTATAGTTATTTTGTAGAAATTAATTTTGTTGTTAGTATTTTTTTTTAAATCTTAGAATTCCAGTTCAATTTTAACACTCTCATATCAAAAATTTTAGATATCTTGTACAATATTTGTCATTATTATATATATTTTTTCTTTTGTTTTGTAGGTTGCTCTTCAATTTATTTCGGAGCTTTTGCAGGCGATTATAAAACGATCGATGATATCAGATATTAGGATATTTCTGATAATAGTAGCTGCTTTAGTAATGGGTGTAATTAAGATAAATATATAATTAACTGTACAATCATAACAGGATTTTTCATTGCGTTGATATCAGTGATCGTTTTGTAATCGCCTTCAGTCGTGAGCCTCGGGAGTAAGGTCTGCTGGCTGTTGGAATCATACTTGAAATAGTGTTAGAGAGACTTTTGGAGCCAATAAGTAAGCAGAACGCTCCGCTTACTAATTTTGTAGCGCCACCAAGTGGTAAAAATGATGTAACCTTTTAGTGGGTGTTGAGAATAAAGCAATGGAGATACAGTTCAAGAGTTTGTGTTTCATTTATATGTCATTGAGTTTTCAAGACTGAGCTAACGTGGGCCAAAACAGAGACTGCAACCCTATTTTGTTGTAGAACAAGATAAAATCACGTGGCTTCATGAGATAATTTGTATTCGCTGTAACCGCATTCTCCATTATACACTGCTTGACAGTTGTTAAGGAGCAAGTGATTTCTGCAAAATTGCGTCCCAGACAGCTGACCAATAAAAGAAAATTCAAGTTGAGAGGGCGTGGTAGACCAGGACTCGTTATCTGTATAAAAGACATTGCATACAAGCTCATGATTCACACGAAAATTCATGCTGTTTGATGTTTGACCCAAAGTAGTGCAGGATGTTATAAAAGTTTTTTTTTCTCTGAAATTCTGTTTGGTTCTTGCAATAATTAAGAGCAAAATGTCAGCAAAATATCATTTGAGTGCCTACGATCGTGGACGAGCAGTTGGACGACTGGAAGCAGGTCAAAGTGACACCACTGTAGCTGCTGCCATGGGTGTATCAGAGTGTCATCTAGCGATTATAGAAGGCCGCTGAAGGTGGAAATGCTTTGCAAAAGCATGCCGGGGTTCGTGGTAGGAACACCACACCTTAGAGGATCGCTATGTAGCCCTTGTGGCCAGATAGCTGCAAACCTTCCAACCGCTACCGGTACGCAAGTTTCTGCAAGAACCATCTCACGGCGATTAAATCAAGTTGGTTTGTATGCAATGAAGTCTGTTCGTTGCATCCCGCTTCAACCATGCCATCGTCGTGAAAGATTACGCTGGTGCAAGGAACATATTGGTTGGGATATCCAAAATTGGTCTAGAGTGATGTTCTCAGACGAATGTCGTTTCAGTGTGACAAGCGATTCTGGCCATCAATTACTGTGGAGAGAGCGTGGAACACGTTATGCACAACAGTTTGTTAGTGAACGTGATCGGTACGGCTCAGGCGTGATAGTGAGGGCAGGCATTATGCACAATGGCAGAACACCGCTTCACATCTTTGAACGAGGAAGCTTTATATTGCAACGGTATTGCAGAGAGGTTACTCTGGATCACGTTCGTCTTTTTAGGGGTGCTGTAGGTCCAGACTTTTTGTTTATTGACGATAATGCGTGGCCACATAGAAGCGTTGAGGTATCGGACACACTGCGAAGTGAAAATATTGTCTGTATGCAATGGCCTGCTTACTCTCCCGACCTAAATCCCATTGAACATGCCTGGGATACTCTTGGCAGACGTGTTTCACAAAGAGCTACCCCTCCCCGACAGTGTAAGAGCTCAAAATGGCCTTGAGAGAGGAGTGGGACAATATCCCCCAAGAACTCGATAGTTTAGTGAAAAGCATGTAGAACAGATGCAAAATGTGCATTAGTGTCCGTGGTCATCACACATCTTACTAAGGTACTCATGTCTGTATTATTCTGACCTGAAGATCAATTTTTGTGGGTCTGTTTGGAAATCATCCAAGGAGCATCTTTTTCATTTTTAATTATTCGATGTGTCGATATCTGCACCATTTTGCACTATCATAAATGCACATCCTCCCTACTAAATATGTACTTAGTTTCATTTCTTCAATGATTGTCTGTACTTAATTATTCCGAAAAACGTAACTTCCTTAGAAATTGTCAAGCAGTGTATTTCAATGGCAGATTATTTCTCGCTTTTAACTGTTAAATTTTAAAGCTTATTTAAGCCATGATTAATTCTTGCTGTACAATTGGATGCAAAGAAAAATCTTCTAAGAATAGTCCTGTATCATTTCACAGCTATATACAATAAATATATTCTATTTATATCCATTTTAAGTTAGTTTAAAATTTCGTAACTTGGATTACTCAGTGATTTTTATGTTATAACAGAATATTATTTCCTAGTTTGGTTTAATTATTGTATTTAATTTAGTTAACTTGTTATTAAACTTAATTTAAACTGATATAACTGCATTATACTTTGCTACTCGCTTCATTTTAATCTCGAATGTGTTGCACGCACTTGGCTACAATCTTGGCATGATTTGTTTTCTCGCCAATACAAATGTATATATAAACATTATTGACCGATTAATAATGGAATATTTATTTTAATGCAAATAAATTTCCTTATTATTTCCAATATGTTGTTCCTTTTTTACCATAAACATTCGAATTGTATTTTACCGTGAACGATATTAAATCATCATTGTGAATGAAATAGTGAAACTAAAACGTAAGCTTTATTGAAAATGTTATATAGTAAAATTTCATAAATGTATTAGTAATAATTGCATGTTTTTATAAATTTTAATTAAAATCTATAAAGAAACTAGTGGATATTCTAAAGATGAGAAACTATTTAAGAAAGAAATGCTATCTTTACAGATAAAAATTTTGTCTGAATGTCAACATTTATTAATAACTTGCGGTATGTGCATACCCTAAAATTGCTGTTTTCGTAAAAATTTTGAATTTCTTTATTATTTTATATTAAAGTCAGCACATTTAAGATTCCAAAAATGATTTACTTTTGTTTCTGCGGTAGTTAGAATCAAACTTACCGGCAAAATTATGAAACAGAAGTGAAATATTTAAAACTGATACTATAGTCTGTGTATTTTCTATAGATGGTTCAAGGTCACATTTTCTTAACCACACAACCAATAACGAGGTAGAAAATGTGACTTTGAACCGCCTATTGAAAATGCACAGATTGTAACAAGGGGAATTCACGAGGTTTAACATTGAGTTCGATTTTGCTTAATGGCAATATACATTTAGAATGTTCATTCATGAAAATATTAAGGCTGAATAGCCAGACTTCGAGGAAATAGCCCTGAAACTTTCAAGATAGCATATATACTAATAATGTGTTACCGTGAACGAGCGCTCGGATAGTATAGTGGTTAGGACTTTGGCGTAGCGTTCAAGAGATTCGATTTCGATCCTGGGCTTGTATTTTTAGATTTTTTTCTAAATAATTTCAAAATAATTAAGTAGTTTACAAACAGATTTCATTAATATCTTTTTCATTTTTTATGCAAAAATAAATATTTATTCTCCTAATTCTTCGATTACAATTTAATTTTTAGAAAAAAAATAATTATAAATACAAATGCATTTTTTTTTAAATATGCAGGGAAAAAAATGACTTGGGTCACTTTTATAATCTGTTTTTATAAAAGATGTTTTTTATCTGTTTGAGAGAATGATAGAAGTATTTGAACATGCAATGTAAAATTAGATGTTTTTAGGTAAATAAAAGAAATAAAATGTTTACTTAAAGAAGAAAATCACTTTTAATGAATGCAAAAAAAAAAGTAAAAAACTAAATATGATTTAAATTAACAAACTCAGCTATTGATGTTATGAAGAAGAAAAATTATTTTCGAAACCAGTTTGCTTAGTTTTTGCTTAGTAGAATAATAATCTCAAAACAAGAAAATTAATAAATTTTTCAGGAAATGAAAATTGATCGGACCTAATGTCGGGAAGCAAAAGATTGCGCAATAGATTTTGAGTATGCCAAGATTTGCGATATGTCGCCAAAAAAGATATTCTTACACTCAGATTCTCCCTAAGTCACGTGACTCATGTTAGGCACACCTGTTTCGATAAGATACATACGACTAGCTCTCTCCATTTGTATATGTAGGGTCGTGTTCCCAATGAAAAAAGACTACACGTTTGCCTTTTCCATATTTTAATAGACGAACACAGGACTACACGAACATTAAGCAAAAAAAAAAAAAAGTATAGGATTCGTTGCAATTTAGGCAAAGATAGAATGGCAAAGATAGATGCTCACACTCTACCGCTTCAAGCGTCTCTTTTCTGCTGTTTGTCTCACTTCTCTGTCTAATCGGAACACTAGTGCCATCTGCAGGCGAGGGAGAGACAGTAGCATAGTGGCTCATATTACAGGCCGTCCTGACATTTTCCACAGCGGAGAGGGAATTTGAAGAAAAATCTTAAACGAACAAAAAAAAAAAAAAAAAAAGACAAAGTACGCAGACAATAACATGGATAAAAAAGCAAATGTTTCTTGTTTAGTGCAGTAAGTTGGTGTCTCTGCACCAAAGTTTCATGTTGTCGGCTGCAGTGGAGGTGGAGTTTGGTCCGTCGTGCTGACCAATTTTTTTAACATCACATCGGTCATTAGGCTTGACTTGTAGCACTTCATACAGAGCCTAAAATTTTGGTCGCAGTTTTAAGCCAGTTCCAAACTGGATTCTTCGTATTGCCACCAAGTCACCTTTCTTGTACTGATGAGCAGTTTTTCGGTTCTTATTGTAAATGGATCGATTCTCCTCTTGAATTTTTAGGATGTTCTTTTGGGCTTCATCCCGGATATTCTCAGGATCTGTTATAAAAGAGTTGATGTTCTCCTGTTCGAGAAGCTCATGGATATGTAAATCTTGCTTGGTTCTGAGCTTTACGCCTGTTAAAAGCTCAAAAGGTGTTCTTTGTGTACTCCTTGAAATTGTAGAGTTAAGAGCCTTTTGTACTGCGGGGACGAATTTGAATCATTTGGTGAGATCATCAAAAGAAAGTTTGACTGAAACTGGAATAAATATACCATGAATGTTTTCCACTTGTTCATTACCGCGGGGAATTCCGGTTGTAATACTTAAATGTTGAATGTTTTTCGGTGTCACAATATTCTTGAAACTTCTTAGATGTGAATGCACTACCTTTATCTGTTATGATCGGATTTAGGTTTCCGAATGTTATTTCTTGTTGTTTGAGTTTCTCTATGGCGTTTTGTGAAGATGTAGATTTAACAGGATAGATTCAAGTAAATTTTGTGAATGCGTTGACTACTGTAAGAATGTGGTTGTATTTTTTATTTGTCGAAGGCTGAGGTCCTAAAAAGTCAACGTGGTATGTACTGAAAGGTACGTCGTCTTTTGGAATGGGGTTTAATAATCTTTCACTTTTAACTTGCTTTTTGCTCACAAGAATACATTCAATGCAATTCGATATGACATCTTCTACGCATTTCCGCATGTTTCGAAAATAAAAGCTTTGTTTCAGACTATTTTCCGTTTTATTTATACCGAAATGTCCTTTTAGAGTGGAAATTTTTACGTCTTCAGCTTGCATTTGTTGAGGGACCACTAGAAGATCAGAATCGTTTACAATTTTATGCAGTATGTTATTCTTCGGAATAAAGTCGTTAATTTAACGTTTGCCAAAAGCAGTTTAATGGAATTGATGTATTCGCCAGCTTTTTGACAGTGGACGATTTTAGAAGTCCAGTCATCATGTGTTATCATTATAATAGGATATCGGCTTAAACAATCTGCATGATTCAGTTGCTTACCTGGGCGATGTACAATTTCATAATGAAAATCTTCCAAAAACAGAGCGGAATCTAGCAATTTTGGGTGTCAGCTGTGCTTTGCTCATAGTTTTTTGAAATGTTGAACAGTCTGTTACAATTTTAAACTTAGTGCCTATCAAATAGTTGCGGATTTTTTTTAAAACTTCAATAATCGCCAAAATTTCAAGTTCGTAACTTGAGTAAGTTTCTTCTTGGGGGGGGGGATATTTTTTTGCTCATGTAGTGAATTGGGTGAAGCTTATCGCCAGATCGCTTCAAGAGAATTGCGCCATAGCCAAATTTGATTGCGTCAGTGTGCAATTCTAATTCTGCACCCTGTCTGTAAATATGCAATACAGGATTTTCAGAAAGCTTTTGCTTTAAAGTTATGAATGCTGATTGTTGTTCGGGACCAAAACAGAAAACTGTGTTGGGACGAAGTAAGTCGCTTAATGGCTTGGCTATTAGTGCGTAATATTTGATAAATTTTCGGAAAAAGCCAGTGAGTCCGAGAAAACTTTGAATTTGTTTGACGTTTTGGGGCTGTGGAAGATTTTGAACAGCGGCGGTTTTATCCAAACAAGTGCTGATTTTACCATTTTCTATTATATAGCCAAGGAAGTCATTTTTGAATTTTCAGAATTTACATTTCTTCAAATTTAGCTCCAATCCGTATTCGGATGCTGTTTTTAATACCATGACTAAGAGCTGTATACCTTCCAACTCATTGGAACTGTGTATAATGATGTCATCCATAAAGATAATGACAATGCCTTCTTCCAATCACGGAACACAGTGTCAATGTATCTTTGAAAAATACTTGGGCTGTTGCAAAGGCCAAATGGTACTTTGTTAAATTCGTAGTGGCCGTCATGTGTGACAAATGAGGTATATTTCTTACTGTCTTCCTCAATTTCCACATGGAAGAATCCATTTTTTAGATCAATGGTGGAGAAAACTTTTCTCGTATGTAATTGATCGAGAACTTCCTTAATCAACGGTAATGGATACCTATCTTGAATCTGTTTAGCATTCAGTTTACGATAATCTATGCATAATCTTAAGTTGTCCTTTTTTTTTTTTACATAACACTAGTGGAGAACAGTAATCGGAAGGAGGTTTGTAACTGGTTATCAAAGAAGACAATTCGTTTCTAATATTTCAGTCAGTAACATGAGTTAAATCAAAAGTATATTCATCAATCACATTCGCGACATGAAATAGAAAATTATCATCATTATAGTTAACAAAACGAATTCCATCTGTATCCAATGTGAATTGAGTTTGTTTCAAAATATCAATGCCAAGAATTACATCAATGGGAAGAGTAGAAAGTGATGACACAATGAGGACGTGAATGGTTGCAGGCAAGGTAATATTTTGAATTGTGATTTGGTCCTGGAAGGAACCGACGCTTCGAACTTTGTCATGGCCTATTCCTGAAAAAGTTATTTGAGAGGTGGGGAGCCAATTTTAAGGTATGTTTCCTCGTTGGTAATGGTTGCTTGGGAGCCAGTGCCACAGAGAGCAGTTAGTGAAGTACCAGCAAGTGTAATTTGAACAAGCATGGGACTTTGAGAAAAATCTTGCATATAGATTTGACTTGCATTTCTGTGAGATGTAGAAATTTTAGGATGGGATTTTGGTTCAGAATTGTTGGAGTTTTTCGGGCAGTCAGCATGAGCATGGCCAAATTTTTTGCAGCCATAACACAGTTTACCATGTGGTTCATTCGTACAAGAGGAACTCTTATGTCCTTTCAAACCACAGGAGAAGCAAACTGGTTGTGGGGAACGTTTTCGGTCAAATTTTGTTGAGTGATAGGTGTCAGAAGTGGGATCAAATTTTCTGTCCCCGCCGTGCCGAAAAGGTTTTGAAGCATTGAACAGTTTCTCATAAACTTTTAATTTATCTTTGAATTCACTGATTGACTTGCATCCATACAAGATAATTTTATTGTTGAACGAATCTGGAATGCCGTTAATCACATTGTCGATTAAGGAGGATTCATCAAGAGAGCCTTTGTGAGCTAAATCCCTCATAGCCAAAAAGTATTCTTGCAGTGTTTCACATGGTTTCATACGTTGAGATTCCATTAATTGATGTAACTGAATGCTGTTAATTTTATCTGAAAACTCATCTAATAAATGTTTTTTTATTTGTTCCCAGATGTTAATACCGCGAATGGATCTCATTAGAGTTAGCGCAGGGCCTGTCAAACATTTCTTGACAAAAACAACTTGATGAATGGGGTTGGTTATTTAATGTAATTGGAAAATGTCTTCGACATCAGAAATAAAAGTTTCAACACTGTAATTATCTTTAGATGAAAAAAGGCTTAATCGAATCTACAATGTCTTTCAGACTAAAATCTTGAAAAAAAGTTCTCTGCATGTCGATATAGGAAGAAGTTTGATCTGTATCTGCAGCAAGAACAGGTCATTCACAATTGGAATTTATTTGTGGCATAAGGTGTTTTTTCGTTCCGCGAATGTTTGCGATTACTTACATCATTTCCACGCGTAACTTCTGTTTCAAGGTCATCTATTTCGCTAGTGCCGCTGATTTCGGTTTGCAATAATGAAAAGTCACAAAGCGATTTCAAAATTGAGTCGCAGCATTTATCTGCATCAGTAGAAAATTCTACATGAAGTAAATTGCAAATAGCGATCAGATCTTTAAGGGTAAACTCACTGAGAATCTTTAGTTTCGTTTCGTCAAATCGGAAGTCGGATGCAAAACCTGAAAATTTCCTTAACCGAGAACGGTTTTGTCTATCACCCTCTTCATTAAATATAAACCGATGCAAAAGTTTTATATGGCTGGTGCTACCGTGTTTTAGAGAGTGTGCTATTTTGGAGTAATCTTTTAAAGTAGCCATTATTCAAGATTTTCAACCAATTATCACACACACAATAATTTTGTATTCAAAGATTGAAATATTAAATCAAGCTTCAAAATATCAAGAACTTGAATGTATATTTTCAAATCAAGGTAAGATATGTTATTTCAGGGACAAAACACAATTTCCATACTAATATTCAATTTTAGTTAATGAAAATAAAGCACAAAATATAAAATGTCTTCCAGGTACGTAATGTATAAATATGTTACTTCAATAAAACGGTATTGATTTCAAATATGTAATAAGATATTTCAATAGAATAAGTAATATAAAAGCACAAATTAATATTAATGCTTAAAAAATTCTTCAAAGAGTAATCTTCAAGTATATTACTCATATAAACATAAAACAATTTTAATATTGAAAATGTTCTTCAAAAGAGTCATAAATCTTCAAACAGTTTCGTTTTATATAACCGTTCGTTAATATATAACCTGAATAAACTAACTTTCTTTCTCTCATTAAAACGAAAGTCAGAATTCAAATTTGTATCAACGTAATAATACTTCACAATTTTAATCAATTTTTTCTTAAAATTAATAAATTAACTTCAAATCAATAAAATAAATAAGTGATCTTCAAATATAATAAAGAATGTAACCCATGACAATAACAATTCTAAAATATTCTTCAAATAATATTTATCATCAAATAGTTTCGTTTTGCGAAGGAACTTTTTTTGTTTTCTTAAAATGGAAGTTAAAAATCAAAGAGCATTAAAATCACCAAATAATTCTTCATAAAGTTTCAAATTGCTTCATCAAAATATAATTCTCCAAGATGGAATTATTCATCAAATATTTCATCAAAACAAATTATCATCATAAATTCCATAACATTGTGAAAGAAATCATCAAATGCTTCTTCTAGCTAATCATCAAATATTAAATCATTGTTTTGTACTCACCTGACTTTCGAGTGCTCCAAAGTATTTTTCCATCATCGATGGTGTTAACATGGCTCGAAGTGGCTTTCTTGACGATGGTCTAGGGGAATTTTCTACAGTGGGAGGTGGAAAGTGCGTAAAGTCATTTTCTTCATCTCATAACCCGACCGATAAATACATTTTATTTTACAGTTACATTCAATTAGATTTTTAAAAATAATTTTCACTTTATTCCTTCATTTTGTTTGCCTTCTATACTTTTGTAATAACAGGTACTTTCCCCCTTCCAATTGATCAATTTTCTTGCTAGATTCGTTTTTATCAGTGGAAGAATTTTTTGAAAAAGTTCCGAGTTTTCTTTTATTTTTAGAAACAGTTATATCAGATATACTTTTCACTTTACAATAATTCCTGAATAAACAGTTAATTGCTGCCCTCAGAATTATAACAAGTAAAGGTAATGTGTCTTGCCCATCCAAACAAACTTCTGAAGAAAGAAACATATCTTTATCATTAAAATATTTTTCACAAGATTAATGATCAAATTTCGTTTATTAGGAACTTCAATAAATTTATTCTCATATTTTTCACAAATTAATTTTTGAACAACTATATACATATGGATTACAGCATTTAAAACTACACTCACATCCATAAATCAAGGATAATTCACAGTCACGCGTAAATCGAACTCTAAATCGAACTCTACGACATACATATATCACCCGTAAAATGACTACACACATCTTCAAAAATCATATGCAAATTGCAGGAAGCCACCAGATGACACCGATAGTACGTCACAATGACGAGAGAGTAAGAGAGTGATGTATAAGGAATACAGGCAAAGAAGTAAAATTTTTCGCAAGCGCTTTATAAGCCTTTCAGTGCAATAACCGCATAATTATGACACAAAGGACGTATTTGGATGATTTTTTACGTGGTAGAATTATCGGCCGTCTGGAATGTGGGCGTACCGATCTGGAAGTATCCGAGGAACTTGGAATCGCCCAGAGTGTCATCTCCAGGCTTTGGACACGATTCCAAGATGATGGTAATGTGAGTAGATGTTACAGCACAGGTCGCCCCCGAGTTACAACGCCAAATGAGGACCGGTATTTGGCAGTTACTGCCAAAAGAAACAGATGGAGCACAGCATCACACCTGTCTCGTCAGCTCGCTTCAGCCACTGGTACGACAGTTTCAAGGCAGATCGTGTACAGACGCTTGGGGCAGATTGGTTTATATGCTCGTAGGTCTTTAAGGTAACCGACTACGTTCAAAGGAATATTTTTGAACAATTGGATTTTTTAAAAACTATTTATGGTTTTTAGATGTATTGTCAATTATAAATACTATAAATATAAAAAAAAATTAGTTGGAAATATAATATATTGTTACGAAATTTCTGCCGGGGTTCGTTTGGATAGTGGAAGTGATATGGTGTAAAGTACGCTCAATCAACAGGCGGCAGTAGAAAAAGAAACAACGACGTTTATTTACACGAAGACACACAGGACAGCACAAAAGCGACAGCTACATACAGCACAGAAACGACTATCTTCAGCCGAGACGTGTAGCATACACAGCAGCATACAACCAGAATCTACTGCAGACAGTAGCGTACAGTTCCGTTCAGCACGAGCTTGACTCCGTCGCTTCCGACTACGACTACTACTTCGACGACTCCGTCCACTCTGTCTTCGACTTCTCCGACTCTCGACTCCTACTGCCTTCTACCTTCCCTGTCGTCTACTTTGCTTTGGCAGTTGCGGCCGCTTCCTTTTATAGGTCTCAGGAGGCGGGGCTAGAAGCTTCTCAACCAATCAAGAACGTTCGAGGCGTATCTCGGTTCCTACTGGACGGATCGGGAAAATTCTCGAAGTTTCGGGTATTATCTATTTTGGCGCCAAAGTCGCCAAATTGGTCGCCAAATCCCCAAATGGTCGCCAAGTTTGTCGCCAAGCTCTGGGACCTCCGACGCGCTACCTGGACTCTGTCCCATTCAGATGACTGTAAAACTTTCTTTCTGTTGATGGAACAAACTATGCTGGGAAGCCGAATTGCAGGTTTGTAACAATATTTTGAGAAATAGGAAAATTTGTAGTATATTTTAATGAAATTTAACCAAGACGGTTAACACTGTACACAAAACTGTAATGCAGCAATCTTATTTTTCTTTGTACACAAGTTATAGAATATAATGATGAATGAAATGAACCAAAATGTAAGAAACATTTTGAGATGCAAAGAAATTATAGTTAAAAATATACGTATATATACATTTTTTCCATAAATTTACAACTTAATTTTTCTAAAAACACCTATAAATGAAAAAGTATTTCACCAACAATAAAACTTTTGGTTCATTTCATTGCCCATATTATTAAAACAAACTCTGAAATTTTTATGTAAATACCTCTATTAATTTTTGAGATATCATGTTAACGGTGGATAATTTTTATGAAAATTAAAGTTTGAGAAAATTGAAGTTAAATGATTTTTTAGCTAAAATTTTTCTTTAAAATTCTCCTGGATGATAGGTCAGACCGTCCTTTTCCTAGAAAATACTATTTTGGAAAGTGGAAAGCCTGAACTACAAGAAATAATAATAAAAAAAATTCGCCAATGTGGTCGATAACCAGTGTTTCCATCGTAGTCGGATAACTTAAGTTGTGTTCTACTTGCTGCAACTCACTGTTGCCTGCGGTTAGCCTGGAGTAGAATGATGTTTTCCGACAAGTCCAGGTTTAGCTTGCAGTCTGATTCTCGCCGGACTTTCATATGGGGAGCGCCAGGTACCCGTTACCACCAAGAGAACATCATTGAACGACACCATTACGGTGGTGAAGGATTGCTCGTTTGGGGAGGAATTATTCTTGGTTCCAGAACTGACCTGCATGTTCAAATTGGAACCATGACAGGCCAAATCTATCGGGACGTCATTCTGAAACAACATATATGTTTGTTTCGGGCGCCATGGGCCATAATTCGTATTTATGGATGACGACGCCCGTTCTGACAGTGCAAACATCCTAAACAAATGCCTCCGATCGGAGGATATCACCCGTATGGACTGGCCAGCATTCTCACCGGACTTGAATCCAGTAGAGCATGTGTGTATAAAAGCGCGATATAATTTAAGAAGTGTAACTTATTTCTGAACAATCTAACATGAGCTGATAATAAAGAATTAGTTTAAATGATGAATCGCGGCATGAATCGGAATATTACCATGTTGGCCGGCGAGTTGCAGCCCGTCAACCACCTTCTACATGTCTACCGGAACTCCGGAGAGCATTGCTTGATGAGTGGTGTAATATTCCCCAAGATCAGATTGATAATTTGATACTCAGTATGCCTAGGTTTAGTACGGACTGTATTGCATCGTCTAGGTGACATACTATGTAGTAACCATCATGCCAACCATGTAATATTGGTCTTTGTAAATAGTTTTTTTTTTTTAATTTTCTCTAGAGGTCAAAAAATTGCAATTTTTATTAATGATATCAAACATATAGCATCTTTTTTGCTTTTTATCTTTTGTTTAATAAATAGGCTTTACAAATAAGTCACATTTGTTTTACTTCTGACTCTTTCATTTCCTGAACTTGTATTATCCTTAATTTATGGACATGAGTGTATTTCATAGGATATAATAAACCATCTTTTCTTTTACATCTATTAATTTAAAGTTGCGTTATTAATTTTTTGGTGACAATGTAAACACTTTTTTTTAAAGCAGCGCGAGAACAGTAACCAGCTAAATATGCTATTATTAGCAAAGTATCTCCAATTTTATCTATATCAGATTCTTCAAGAGATATATAATAGAAAATTAAAAATATAAGTTCTTTTCCATCATCATTACTCTCATCTTTGTCATCAAATATATTAACAGCTACAGCACCTTTATTATGAGAGGCAAGTTATAATTCATAAGATTATCTTAATTAACTTTCAGTCTCATAAATTTGTCTAACAGAATGTGATATTGGTCTCCAGCCATCTATCTAATAAATAAAGCTCAATGTGTGTGTTGGCGCTCTACAGGCCAGGTCATTTGACCTACAGCTACTAAATTTGGTACATGTATACCTTAGAGATCGGGAATGTGCACCTGGGGTCCCTTTTTTTGAATTAGAATTTTAATTATTAATTAAAAACTAACTTTCCCGCCAAAAAAATCTTTCATTTTCCCCACCGCCAAATGAGTAAGGCTTCAGTTTTTTTCCCCAACAGTAATGAGGCTAGGCTTAAGATTTTTCGGCCGATTATTTCAAACGATTCTGTTTATTTTCTTAATGCTTGATGCATTTAAAATTAAACACTGTTAATTAATCGATCTTTCAGATTCATTCTGAAGTACTTTTGAATTAAAATAAAACAGAATGAAGGAAATTAAAAATTTCTAATCTGCATAGCGTTACCCCAACTGGCGTAGAAAAACTCACGCATTTGCGTTACCGTAACTGGCGTTGAAAATTCACGCATGCGCATTGTGTTCTGATTGTTGACATGACAACCATTATCAACGGATGATTTAATTTATTTTTAGGTTAGTTGCATGCTTTTGTAATTAAATTGTTATGTTATGTTAGTTATATATATATTTTGTATATGCTTATAGTTTTAAGTACATCGTTTTTTAAATAGTTTTTTTAAACCTGTTTTCGACCGATTATTTTAAACGATTCATTTTATTTTCTTAGTGTTTGATGCATTTAAAATTAAAAATTGTTAATTAATCTATCTGTTCATGATGAATCTGAGAAAATTTTATTGACAAATTTTTGAGATATTACATAAATTAAGAAAGATATTCTTTAGTGCCCATAAAGTTTAAAAGCTCAGTGACTCTGTTATCAGTAATCATATTATAAAAAAATGCTTTGTTTCAGTAAAAAATATTATTATATTAATTGCAGATTCATTCTTTCCACTTTAATTTAAAGCATAAATTCTACGGGAGCTAACAGAAAATTAGAGATACATATTGCGTTATGACTGAAGGCCTTTATAATATTATGAGTGAATTATATGACTATCAAAATTTTATGTTTTAAAATATTTTGATGAAGAATCTATTAAAGTTGGAATTGCGTAAAATATTTAATTATTAAAATTTAAACGAACATTAAGATTGGCGAACCAGCTGGTCGCCAAAGGCGGCTAGTATTTCTATATTTCCCAAATCAAGATACCACTTTATCTGTATGAATTTTAGCCAAGAGAATATTTCTTTTTTAATGTCTTGCTGCAATATCAATGAATTTTAAATTCGAAAAAAAATTTAAACCATTGCTTAAAAATCACGGTTATTTTCATGATTTATTTTAAAAATAAAAAATATCTCAGCCATTTCTAACTTTACTTACATTTAAATTAAGAAACAATTTACATCAATTTTACTAACTAATATAAGTATATTTTACATGAATAAAATAGTGATGCTAGAATGTAACTCAAATTAATGCATTTTAAATACATTTTCATTAATCAGAATGACATTAAATTTTTTTACAAAAATTACGACTATAACTAACACAATTTATAATATTTTATACCTAAAAATCCTTTAAACTATTTCAAAATATTAAAATATATTAATTATCAATGTTAATTTTTGCTAACCTTAGAATTCTTTGTAATGGTAAAGTTTTTAGCAGCCAATTCTCTCTTAAATCCTCATTAATGGAATATCCAAAAAACAGCGACTTTATTTTCTTCATCATAACTTCATCGGCAAGTCGGAACTGAGCAATTATACTTGCCAGAAATTGTCTGCGTACAAACACACAGTAAGCATTCTAAAGAGAATAAAAGTACATTATAGTGACAACATTAATTTAATTTTTATTTCAATTATTTCTTGAAAAATTCATTAAATATCAATAATAATTTCAGAAATATAAAACACATTGTTTTAAAGAAATAATAATAATAATTTAAAATTCCTCAAAAAGTTATCAAAAAACGTTTGCGTACAACTACAAATTACAAGAATATTTGCAAACTAATCTTACTTTTTTAGTCTCCATAAACTTGCATGAAATGAAATATCGTCTGTATTAATTTTTTGCTACTTATTCATTTTAATTCTGGTGGCAATACAACAAGTAGAATAAAAAAAAATTATTTATATGAAACACACTTGCAAGCAAGTACTTAGTTTTGTAAAGGAAAATCGCCCTACGACTTAGGAATGACAATAAAACTCTTCGATCAATTGTCAAGATAGTTGAAAGAACTAATTCTTTTATCCAAAGAATGATTAATAATTACAAACCATTGAAATCTGTTATATCAAAGCCACGTAGTGGTCGTCCATCTAAGTTAACTTTATGAGAAAAAGGTATATCCTGAAATCGGTGAGCTTAAATCCAAAGATTACTGCATCTCAAATAGTAATTGAAATTAAAGAAAGATTTACAAGATCTCTTCATGAAGACACTATACTGAAAATATTGAAAAAGGTTGACTATCATTGTCGTGTAGATCTTGGAAAGCGCTGCATCTCAACAAACAAAAAGCAAAAACGTCTAAATTTTCCATTGAGTATGAAAATAAACCTTCTGAGTTTTGGGTAAAAGTAATATTATCTGAAGAAGTAAAGTTTTGTATCTTTGGCATCAAAGGACATAAAATCGTGTGGAGAAACAAGGTACGGCTTTTGAGAAGCAAAATCTTTGCCTACAATTAAACACAGTAGAGGTGGCGTAATGATTTTGGGATGTATGACAGCAAGTGGAGTAGGTCGATTAACAATTATAGAATCCACTTTAGATCATATGAGATATCTGAATATATTAGGAGAAAATTTGAAACAAGACTAACACGATTTGAACCTTGGCGATGACTTTTGGTTTCAACAAGACAATGATCCAAAATACACCACCTACAACGTAAAGAGCTCTGGTAGTTGTACAGTATCAAAAATCAGTTGCATACTCTTCCACTATCGCCAGATTTTAACCACGTCGAGCATTTGTGGAACACAAGATTGAGAAATTTAACATGGCATCGAATGATATTCTGAAAAGAGTGATTATGATGGAATGGAATAAAATTTCATCTGAAGAAATCACCAGGCTCGTCCAATCTATGCCTAAACGATTGATAGAGGTTCAACGTTAACCAACCAGATATCATATTTTAATTGACATTACATAGAAGCTATTTTTAAAACTTTTTTTCATCTGTACACAAACGTTTTTTGATAACTTTTTGTGTAATTTTAAATTATTATTATTATCTCTTTAAAATAATGTGTGTAATATTTCTGAAATCGTTATTGATATTTAATATATTGTTCACGAAATACTTTAAATAAAAACTAAATTAATATTGACACTATAATGTACTTTTATTATCTTTAGAATGTTTACGGTGCGTTTCTACGCAGACATTTTCTGCCAAATGTATATGGCATCTTTTTTCTTTTCTTTTCTTTCTTTCTTTTTTTTTTTTGAAAAGAAAAAGTAAAGCTCATTTACCAATAATTAAATGATTTAATTAAATTAAAAGTTCAAATAAAATAATATATTTTTCTTTCTTTATAGATAATCATAGTGATATTAATTTACATTGTTGCTTTAAAAATAAAACTCACTGTCATGATTGAAAATACTTAAATAAAAGTCGATAGTCAAAAAGTCGATTCGATTTTTGACATAAAGAAATAGAGAATTTGTATAAATAGATTGCAGCTGTTTTTTCTTATTTCATTAAGTTCATTCTTATTCACCGCTAAATCATTGGAAGAACAAATAATATTGAAAAACTAAAACGCAATTTTAATTTGTCGTTAAAACAGAACATGTAGAAAAGACTCTCTACTTATATAAGGCTGAACTTATAATATTATTTTTATCATTAAGATGCAAAAAACATTAACACTGCAGAACATATTGTAAAATTTAAATTTAAGTAATAGAAGAATGCACGAAGGCATTAAGCATTTATTAGCTTATTTTCTTTTTTAAAAAAAGCAAATATAACAAATAGGCTTAACATTAACAGATTCATTCATACTTTAAGCTTGTATTAAGGAAAGTATAAGAAATAAGGTTTCCTTCAATAAATTTGTATTCAAAACTTGCTTTTGCATCTCAGCCATTTCAATATAACACTATCTTGGACCAAGAAATAAATATAAAAATTGAAAAAAAAAAATTAAGGTTTATACACGCCAGTTGTCGTTTGTTCCACGCAGAAAACGTACAGAGTGACAATTATCAACCGGCTTCTCGATCGCCTAAAAGTGAGGATTCATGCTAGAGCAAGCGATATAGCCAGCATTCCTCCTCTCCCGAGGGTCACGCTTCAGTGGTGTCGATTCTTTTTACGTTAGAAGATGCTTATCATCTACTGCCGCGCATGTCTACCGAGATTTCTTCCGCAACTAAAATAAGGAAAGGTCTGCAAATAAGGTTTTCCGTAGACTTTGGTACATTTGTACGTTATTTCGGAGTTACAGAATATATTTTTCGCAACAACTTGCTAAATTATTATTATCTTACAAGCATGAATATATCGGAGCTAAGGATTATATTTTTTATGAATGTGTGGGCTTTATTTATTCTTTCTGAGGAGCAATCCTTTGCTAACGCAATTTATTTTTAATTTGATATTTTAAATCGTTCAAATTTTTTTATATGAGAGAATTATTTTTGAATAGATACTTTAGATTTATTCTGGAGCAGTCTTGTGTGTAATCATTTTCAAATAAAATTGATTTTTAGAATAGATATTTTTTATGTTTTGTTAATTTGGAATAATATAGAATTTTTTAACGCAGGATCGATTTAAGGCATATTGATTTGTCAATGGGAATATTCTAAATTTAAATTCTGTTTGAAGATATTAAAAAAATTTAGTTTTTTTTAAAAAATTTTATGACTTGGGAATATTTTGAAAATAACAAATTTGATATTCCTGTTTAGGTAGTTGTCAATATTAAAATTTTTAATTGTTTGATTAAAATTTAAATTACAAATTTCAATTCAATTAAAATATTAAGCTTAATAAATACATTGTAATCATGTCACTTTATTGTCATGAAAACTCCGTCTTTTATCGAGAATAAAAAGATTTTATTTTTGAAAAATCAGCATACTTATAATTGTAGTGTACAAAGTAAATTATAATAGCAGAGAATAATCCCATTGTATTAATGTGCTTTGTTATTTAATAAAATATAGTGTTTTGCATTTTTGTGTCATTATTTCTAATTTCTTTTTTAATCGCTATATATCATAAGCATAACGAGAACTAATATTTTTATACATTATTTCTGTTATGTAATATCAAAATTACACCTGACTTTATTCTTTACAAATAATTTCATAAAAAAACAACTGTTATTGATACTGTTGTTATTACTGAACATGGTAACAAGTTGTAAAGAATAATTTTAAAGTACATAGCTATTTGTATTATCTTATTTAGAGTTTTCATTTTAACTAAATGTTCATATGTTGGTTTTAAAAAAAATGTGTGTGTTCGACTCTCAATGTTGTAATCTTAAATTTTCACGTCTATTGTGAAAATATGAAATCAAAGTTTTCTCTTGTTTTTAGCACTGTGTGAATGTGTAACATGTATTTTCAAACTAAACAGTTTTTAGTGTTATCTTTTAATTTCGAGTCAAAAGTTCTGGGATTTAAAAAAAAACAACAACATAGGATTGTTAAAGAGATTTTGCATAAATCTTACAGCAAATGAACCTTCACCTAGTTGTTCATTGTAATTCTTTCTTTGAAAGAATTTTTAATTATTTTAGTTTAATGAACTGAAAAATATAAATCGTCACTTAAAAATATTTTTCATATTTCGAAATTTATCAAAAAGAAATTCTTTTAAAAATATTTTGAAAATTGGAATAGAGGTATGGTATTAATAGACACATTCTATTAAGAAATATGAACTTTATTTTAAACTAGTCGACTTTGACGAACAGCTGGTTGCTAAAAATTTCAATGAAATATTTTCTCAACTTGATCGTGATAGCGTCCTCATATATATATATATATATACATAACAAATGGTTATTAGTTGACATCAAAAGGAACTGTAACATGGTGTCGCGAACCACATTGAGACGGTGAAATTCACAAAAAAACACAAGTAGGCTCTGGGTCCAGAAGGTATTGTTAAACACATAATGCCTGCATGTATGTAGGAGATTATAATCGATACTTGCGAGATCCTAGGCGTGCTAGTATACCATGGAAATCTTGAGAGGAGAGGTTTAGTGAGAGGGTGGGCAGCAATCCTCAGTGATTATGTCTTGGTGCTTGCTGCCCAAATACCTGAGTGGAGCAACATATGCTTGCTGCCCAAATATTTGAACAAAAAAGTGGACATTGTTCTTCTGCAACACTCCCTCCCAATAATATTTGTTGCAAAGTGTGGCAGCTTCAGCGAAACATATTGCTCACGAATAATGGCGCATCAACCACTTTTTCTCGAGGTGCATAATCACTTCAATGTTGCAAATCGCAGGAGGTGGATTGGACAAGTGGGACTCGTTGTTGGTCTCCAAATTATTCGGGTCGTAATTTGTGTGACTTTTCCAACAGGTCCACCAAAAATCACTCGTTTATGCGATACATATGGACACAACGAAGGATTTCATAACGTGGATTGCTGTCGCTATGTGCAGACATCAAAAGCGTATTTGCTAGATTCGAGCACATCTAGAAAAAACGTTCTTACGTCGTCATAAATTTTGCAATGACGTCAATGGAAACCACTTTCAACAATTTTTGCAATAATTAATTAAATAAATCTCTTTATGACTATTACTGGGCTTTTAATCATTCCAGCATAACGTCAAAACTTGCGAGCATTTTCTGGAATTTTCATCCTCTCAACTTGGTTTGTGATACTATGTTCTATTGCAATTTTTGTTCTTTTTGATGTCAAATAATAATTCTCCGAGTTTGTTGGTGCGCGAACAGAGCTTCCCGCATAGTTCAGACTATAGCCGTTTATCCACTATGAACTGGTCGAGTTTCCTTTTCTTGGATATAACTCATATTATTTTAGAAGCTCTACAACGTTCTCTTGATAATGCTTATGCATTTCCCTGATTTTTTTGTTTATATTTTTATACGTCCAATTATTTCACAAGAAACAGCAGTAGTATTTGAGAATGGGTTCACTCGTGCTTCATTCTGAAGTTATCTGTAATTATAAGAGCAAAAATATTCAAAAATTTTTAAAAGCATGCCTAAAAGCTTATACTGAAACGTATTCAATATGAAAAAAATAAGCTGAATCTTCATGTCTTGATCATCAACAATAGAAAAAAGCTAGGTTGAAATATTAGGTGCAACAATGAAAAGAGATTCACTTCAAAGATGAAGTATTCTGCCGCAAACTGTACCTAAAATATTTTTTTAAAATTAATTAAAAATAGAAAAGGATTATACGGTAAAAAAATTAACTTTGAAAAGATAATTTCTTGAATTTTAAGAAGATACAAAAATTATTTTTGAGCGGTAATATTTTTGGAAGTTATCGCTTAAAAACGTTAACATTTCCTTTCATTTTAAATTAATTAAAATTCCAATTAAAATCTCTGCAAGGTGCGCATTTCCACCCTCCAAAGTATTATGAGAACAACTTTGTTTCCACGTTCCCCCCCCCCCTCCCCCCAAATTTCAAGCTCTATTGAAGTGATTACCCATTCATAATTCAAAATGCTGTCTGTCACTGTTACATTTTCATAAGTGAAACAAATTCTGATCAGACTGATCATGTGGCATCAATCAAAACAAATGGTAGTTGGGAAGAGCAACGACTGGAGAGTTATGCGGGTCGGATAAGACTTCAAATTTTAGCATTTCCAAGTTTGTATTGGCTAGTCATGAGACATATGGCATAGCATTGTCATACCACAGAATAACATTGTCGTGTCTCTCTTAATACTGTCGTTATTTCTCCTTCAATGCTCTGCTCAAACGCAATTCTTGCGTTTGACGCCGACCCTCTGTGATAGTTTCACTTAGTTTCAACAGCTGATCGTATCGAACTGGTTCCGCCAAATGCAGAACATAACTTTGGTACCGTGAATATTTGTTCTGACCATCGACGTGGAGGAATGCCCAGGTATTCCCCAAGATTTTCTGCGCCTGAGATCATCGTAGTAGACACATTTTTCGTCGCCAGTCACAAAGCGATGTAGAAACCCCTTCTGATTCTGTCTTTGAAACAGCTGTTCACAAGCGAAGAAAGGCCGTTCAGCATCTCTCGCCTTCAACTCGTATGGAACCCTATTTCCTTAATTCTGAATCATTTCCATGACTTTTAAGGCTTTCGAAATGACTTGTTGGGTCACTCTTAATTTTGCCACTTGATTTTGCCAATTTTTCTTGCGTTTGGCTCGAGTCTTCATCGAAAGTTCGAAATCTTCGAAAATTCTCTTTCCTTCATCGCCATACCGGCCTTCAAAACCACCGCTCTTAAAATGTGAAACCACTCACGTCATGTTCTTTCATTAAGAGCATTCAATGCCCTCAACCGCAGTTTTCTTCAAATGGAAGAAAAAAATCAGTTTCTCGCAAAATGACGAGAATTTGGCTCGAAAACTGATAACTTTGATGCAGAATAAATTTATGATACAAACACAAATCCAATTATGTGGTGCAATCCTTATGTAGATAGAATTCTAAGCTTATCATGTATCATTTTTGATCTGCTTATTTTGACCAGCACTTAGCGCTGCCTTTTGAAAATGGTAAAACCAAAGTTGTATATTTAATACACATGTACCAATTTTCATAGACTACACTGAAGTGCCAGAAAAACTGGTACATCAATTTAATATCGTGTAGGGCCCTCACGAGCGTGCAGAAGTGCAGTAACACGGCGTGGCATGGATTCAACTTATTTGTCAATATATTCTGTAGATAGTTCACACCGTGATTCCCGCAGGGCAATATGAGTGCTAGGTGTGGAAATCTCCTAAGGAGAACACATTGCAAAACATCCCAGATAGGTTCGACAATGTTCATGTCAGGAGAATTAGGTGGCCAAGAGAGGGAACAAAATTCAGAAGAGTGCTCCTCAAGCCACACTCCGTAACTACTGTAGACTTGTGGGGTGGCGCATTATCCTGTCGGAGTTGTCCACGTCCGACACAAGACATGAATGAATACAGGTGGTCAGAAAGGATGTTAATGTACCGCTGACCTGTCATGGTCGAATATAGGTGTATGAACAGTTCCATTTCATGTCAATTGCCCGTACCCCATACCATCACAGAGCCTCTACCACCTTGAGCAGTTCCTTGTAGGTATGAAGGATCCATGAATTCATGGGATTTTATCCATCCATCTTCACGGCCCTCCTCCCGATACAATTAGAAACGTGACTCGTCAGGCCGGACAACGCTTTTCCAATTATTAAGAGTCCCATGACGGTGTTGGCGAGTCCAGGCAAGGCGCAGAGCTTTGTGCCGCTGAGTCAACAATGGTACACGAGATGGTCTCCGACTGCGAAAGCTTATACCAATTAGGATACGTTGCACAGTGCGTTCATTGACGCTTGTTGATGGGCTTGCATTCAAATCCGCAGCAATCCTCAAAGGGGAAGTGTTGAACGTCTATCTCGTGTAACGATTCTTTCCAGCCATCGATGATCCCGCTCTGTCAAGGTTTTTTCCCGACTACACCGCTGTTGAAGATTTGAAGTTGTTCCAGAAATCTAATATTCATGGTAAACCCTTGAAATGGTCGTGCGCGAAAATTTAAATTTCATCGTTACTTCGGATATGCTGTGCCCCATCTCTCGGGCTCCGTCGATTAATCCCTATGAAAATCACTTAAATCTTGATAACCTGCCATTGTAACAGCAAGAATCGACGTAATGGCCTCCTCAGACACCTGTTGTCTTATATATGCACTGTCGACCACATTGCGTTACGCTGATTGGTCCATTATTTGCATAGGACCTGCTATACCAGTTTTTTCTGGCTCTTCAGTGTAGGTCGAATGATTTAGCCTGTAGAGCGCCAAAATGCCTTATACTGAAAGCACTCAACATGAAAAAAAAAAAGCCGAATCTTCATATCTTAATTTTTATTAATGTTAAAAGGGTAGGATGAAATATTAGAAACAATAATAAAACTAATCCACATCAACAGTGAAACATGCTGTTGTAAAACACGCTTAAATAATTTTTAAAAAAGATTAATTAAAATTAGAAAAAGAAGTATACAGCAAACATTTGGTGATATTTAAAAGAGAATTTCTTAAACTTTAAAGTGAAGTAAAATTCATAGCTTAAAATTGTTAAAATTTTGTTAAAATTTTTAATTAATTAAATTCTAATCAAACTTTAAAAAAGGCTCTGAAGCATGCATTACCATTCCCCAAAGTATATATACCAAGTTTAGTTGTTCTATGTCAACTTTGGCCTGCGGAACGCCAAAATGTGCAGATACACGAACATACATTTAGTGTATGGCAATTAGGTAAAAAATAGAAAGGGAAAAATATTTTTTTAAACTTCTTTGCCATTCAGGAACTCAGAAGTTTCTGCTGAGGGGAAAGCTTTACTGCTATTTCCTCCTTAAAAATTTGAAAAAGTCACATCATCCTGCTTATAAAACAAGTTACAACAATGATTTTTCGTAAATGAAGGTAATTTATTATTACATGAGATTATTGCATATGATTGGGGTAATTTTCTAGAAATAATATATTTTGCATAAAAATATTAGCATACTATGAAATTCCTTCTATTATATATATATATATATACCGGGTGCGGCATAAATTCGTGCAAACTTCAAAAACTCATAATAAAAAAAGTAATGTTGAAAAAAATTGCGGTTTGCGGGAATATGTTCAGAGAGCCTTTGGATTTTGTTATCTTCATTAAAAAAATGTATTTAAAAAATGACAGATAGATGGCGCTCACGTGTCATACCGAGACTGTTTATGCAAATCAGTATAGCTATAAAACACAAGACTGGAAATGGATCTGTCATTCGACGCAAATAGCATGCTATCGCTACAGGATCGAGCATTAGTGGTGAAACTGTTCTATAAGAACGGTGAATCCGCGACTAAAGCATTGCGACAGTTACGGACGGTGAAAGGAATTAAAGCGAAGAAAAATCCAATTTCATTGAATGGGATATTGAATTTAGTCCGCCGTTTTGAGGAAACGGGAAGAGTAAAGGATCGTCCACGAAGTGGCAGACCACTCGTCATCGCTGACCGCGTCGCTGTTGTCCCAAGGGTTATGAGAAATGTGGCAGCTGAGACTTCAACGTTGAGTTCTAGTGCACGTGAAGCAGGTAAAATAACAGGAATACCGGAAAGGTCGATCCAACGCATTCTGCACAAAATCTTGAAGCTGCATCCGTACAAGATAGAGGCCTTTCACCAGTTGTTGCCAGCAGATTGCGAGAAAAGACAAGACTTTGCAACATGAATGCTCGCACAAATAGAACGTCACCCACAATGGTTACTGAACATCATGTGGACATATGAAGCCCACTTTTCATTGCATGGTGACGTCAATACGCAAAACAGTCGTATCTGGGCAGCATCAAACCCTCGTGCGTACACGACCAAACCACTACATTCTCCACATGTGACTGTTTGGTACGGTTTCACTGCGACCTTCATTCTAGGCCCTTACTTTTTTGAAGAGCTTTGTCCTGTATCCGGTTGGAAAACCTGTTCCGTAACTGCAGAACGCTATATTAGGCTTTTGCGAGACCACGTTATTCCTGCTTTGCAGCAAAGACGTGCGTTGTCTTTCGTCACCTTCATGCAGGATGGTGCCCCGCACCACTTTGATACTTCCGTTAAGACGTTCCTCCTAGACACATTCACTAAGGACAGAGTGATAAGCAGAGGATGTAAGAATGAGTGGCCCTCATGATCGCTAGATCTTTCTCCAGCGGACTTTTGGTTGTGGGGATACCTGAAGTCTCGTGTTTACCGGGGCTCTCCTGCCACTTTGATGGAACTGAAAGATGCCATTCAATTGGCCGTTAGTGGTATCGATGCCAACATGTTACACGCAGCTGTAATAGGCGTAGTTACGCGCCTCACTTACTTAATACCGTGTGGTGGCGGTCATGTTGAGCATCTTTTGCTTTAAAATAAAATGTACTATAATGTTATTATGCTCTGTTTTCCTGATTTGCATAAACCGTCTCGGTATGACCGTGTGAGCACCATCAATCGGTCATTTTTAAATACATTTTTTAATGGAAATAACGAAATCCAAAGGCTCTCTGAGTATATTCCCACAAACCGCAATTTTTTTCGAGCATTACTTTTTTTATTATGATTTTTTGAAGTTTGCACGAATTTATGCCGCACCCGATATATATTGTTACGGATTTCCCTCTATCACTTTCAATCCGTCGGGTTCGTTTACTTGTGTGTATTTGTGGTTGTGTGTGGTATGAAGATAACACAACACAATGATTAGTCCTTACAGTAGGCGAACACACAACACGTTTATTGACACTACGACACACAGGACAGCACAAAGAAGACTACTACATATAGCATGGAGAAGACAATTATCTTCAGCCGATACTTGCATACATCAGCACACAACAAGATTCTACTGCAGACAGTAGCACGCAGCTTAGTTCAGCACTAGCTTGACTCCGTCACTCCTCTGCAAATCTCTGGAAGACCCGTTGTTTAGCGTCGATTCCGACTACTCCTCCGGCAGCTGCAGACTGCCTCCTTTTATAGGTCTCAGGAGGCGGGGCTAGAAGCTTCTCAACCAATCAGGAACTTTCGAGGCGTATCTCAGTTCCCAATGGACGGATCGGGAAAATTCTCGATGTTTCGGGTATAATCTATTTTGGCACCAAAGTCACCAAATGGTCGCCAAGCTCTGGAACCTCCGACGCGACACCCGGACTCCGTCCAATACCGATGACTGTAAAACAC
>JAPMOR010079005.1:132336-156268 GCA_026543865.1 Argiope aurantia
AATGTATTTTTATGCATTTAGGATTATGTTAAACGTGCATCAAATTTCAACATTATTTTAAGGTGCAAAGAACTTTTTCAACAATTTGTTGTAGATATGTATGCTAAAATTGAAACCGAGCGACTGCGATTTATACATTTGAATCAAAAGAAACTCCGTGTTGAAGATTATATTCATTTGAGAGATGCTATAATTAATTGTTGATAATATGAAACAAATTGGAAAACCAACAATTTCACCATCTACTTTCACAGCAGTCCTCGATACATGCGATGAAAGAACTCAAGATGCCATGACATACATTAGAAATTATGGAAGCCCTCATTTATTTTTTACCTTTACATGCAATCCACAGTGGAGGGAGATTACAGAAGAGTTGATAGCATGACAAAAAAGCCCTGATAGGCATGATATAATATATCGAGTATTCTATTTGAAACTGAAATCGCTCATAAATCTTATAAACAAAGGAAAAATATTTAGGGAAATAAGATACTTTATTTATACAGCTGAATGTCACACATGCACATATTCTTCTGTGGTTTCAAGAAAAATTTTATGTTCATAAGATTGACGACCTAATTACTGCTAAATTGCCAAATCCTGAAACTGATCCAATATTATTATTATACAATAAGACACAGATGATACATGGGTCCTGTGGGAGCATTAATCCTCTGTTACCATGTATGAAAGATGGAAAATGTACAAAAATGTGGTGCCGTCATGACAGCGCGCCAAAACCAGCGCCTCTAGCGGCAAAAGTACTGTAGCTGCCAGTTCAGAGTAGGCCGCGGTGAAAGACGTATGCAACGGAAGACGTTCGTTGCATAACTAGAAAGAAGACGTGTTTTGACGATGCCACTGTAGACGATAGCCGTAACGTTCTATAACTTGAAAGAAGACGAGGTGTCTTAATTAACTTTGTTTACTTCAGTGTTCGTGTTGTTCCAGTTTTTTGTATTGTTCCTGTTCCGTCCATCATCCACTAATCTTGTAACTAAATTCAGAATATAGTCATTTTATCATCAGTTGGCCGTCTCATCCTTTATGTGTTAAAACGCCCACAAACAACCTACATTATTCAGAAGTGGGATAAAGATGCCCAAAAAGTCAAAATAGTGGACAGTGACTGTGACTATTGTTATACAAGATCAGACGGATCTTAGACGGACGACGACGATATTATTTTAAGAAAGAAAAAAGGGGTATGTACTGATTTCTTCATTTTGTTCAAAATGATTTTGAATGATATCAAAGTAGTAAACATTGCATTGAAGAATTGCCGCGCAGAAAAAATAAAAGTACTCCATAAATTGTTGTTTGGAATTGACGGCGATCGAGGAAATCGAAAGCGATTGAGAGATTTCAGCGGATTCATATTAGAGATAGACAGCGAGGAGTTTAAGAAGAAGCTGGAAAACATTAACGATGCATTTTCTTTGAATGAACTTATTACTGTTTGTAATTTGCTCAATATTTCATTTGATGGTTCGAAAGAAGAGATTTCAAAAAGAATTCTTTCTCTGCTCTGTGACGTTGACGCTTTTGCAAAAGAATGTTCTAACGCTTCGTCTGATGAGTCAGACACCGAACAAAATTTGACGGATGCGAATTCATTGAATAAAAATAATAATATTCAGCTCGAAACAGGAAATGAAAAAATAAACGATTCTTCCATGCAATGTGCTGATCACAGATGTGCTGATATAAGAAAAAATTATACATCTGTTCCAAGTAATAAAAATAAGAGTTATGATGTTGAATGTATTAGTAATTTTAGAAGTGGTAGTAACGTTGATAGAAATCCTGTTATTTTTAATTCTGGTATAAATTATGCTGACATTGAAAGTACTATTAACAAATTTAAAGCAGAACCACATGAAAATGTAACTGTGTGGGTAGATAATTTTGAAAATATTTCTGAATTGTTTGGTGGACCTAATAGTACTACAACGTGTACAGAATTTCTGAAACCCTGGTGTTGCTGATCATTGCTGCCCACGAAGTCCAGCAGAATGATGACACCAAATTCCAAAACATTTGTTTTTGTCAATTTTCGATTTTTTTCTGTTTCTTTGTTTTTTTATTGTTTCAGTGTCGTCTGGAGGACCAGCCGAGACCAGGAGGGCCGAGAATGTGGTGCCGTCATGACAGCGCGCCAAAACCAGCGCCTCTAGCGGCAAAAGTACTGTAGCTGCCAGTTCAGAGTAGGCCGCGGTGAAAGACGTTGGCAACGGAAGACGTTCGTTGCATAACTAGAAAGAAGACGTGTTTTGACGATGCCACTGTAGACGATAGCCGTAACGTTCTATAACTAGAAAGAAGACGAGGTGTCTTAATTAACTTTGTTTACTTCAGTGTTTGTATTGTTCCTGTTCCGTCCATCATCCATTAATCTTGGAACTAAATTCAGAATATAGTCATTTTATCATCAGTTGGCCGTCTCATCCTTTATGTGTTAAAACGCCCACAAACAACCTACATTAATTATATAATAATATTTAAACTTTTAGACATAAAAATGAAATATTAATAAATATGCAATAAAGATAAAAATTATTACAATAAAAAAGTAATTATTTAACTTTTCAATAATTGTTTAATATTTTCATAACTATTAATAATTATCAAGGACTTTAGATTATTAATACAATGACAGAACTTCGTTGATTATTAAACTTTCAGCATGTATTTTCCAACAATTTCTAAGGCAAAACAGTTTTCAAAGTAAAATAAAATAAAATACCGTCTAAATTTCGAAAATAATGTTCATTCAAGCATTTCAATATCCTCTAAATCACTCTAACAAGTTTCGGTTTCTTCTGAATCAGAATCATCATTGGTATCAATTTGAAATGACAGTTCGTCCACTAAATCTTCTAACAGTCCATCTTTCTACCAAAAATTATTTTCAAGCTTTTCTACGTGTTTACAATGCGCTGCCCATTCAGCCGAAGTAACTTCAGTGATAGCTGTTTGAAGAAGAGATTTCAGATTGTCCAAACTTAAATCGCCAGTAACATTTCGTTCCTTTATTATTCTTTTTACAGAGGACCACACAAATTTGATTGCGTTCAAATCGCAATGATAAGGGGGTAGTCGGATAACTTCATGTCCTTCTTTCTCTATTAAATTATCTTTATGGAAGATTATTGTCTATAAGAGAGAACAGTTCTGCTTTTCGCATTTTTTGATCGCAGGGTATTCCGTTGTTTTTCAACCAGTCTATCATAACTTTTTTTGTAGAATACTTCGTTGGAGTGTGGTTTTCGACAGTCGTATGATACGGTGCATTATCCATGCATACGACACTGTTTGGTTGCAAATTTGGAAGAAGTTTTTCCAACACCCATTTTTTAAAGTTTTCATAGTTCATTTGTCCGTGATAGTCGCCACTTTTTGTTGATGCTTTATATACTAGTAAAGCACCCGTAAGGAAACCCGTTGATGATCCAGCATGAACAACTATAAGTCTATTTTTCGAATTAACATTTGCTGTAGCTCCCAAAATTGTGTCATCTTGCCAACATTTCTTAAATGTCAAATTGCTGTCCACCTAAGTTTCATCAATATAGACAATCGGTCGTCCAGTTTTCCTGTGACATCTCATTTCTCTCAAATATCTGTGTCTCCAAAAAGCAATATCTGGTCTTTCCATGAGAACTTTTTTATTATTCACGCACTTCTTCCATCGGAAATTCATTTAATGTAAGACTTTGCACAATGTGTCTTTTTGCCACGAAAATCCAATTTTTTTTCTTTCAACACGGGTAGTAATTTTCTGAGGGATGATACTTTCCTTTCTTTTATGTAAAAGTCTTGAATTGTTTGCCGTATAACACACTTGTCAAAGTCGTCTATTTCACAGTTTCGCTCACTAGGTCTTTTACGGTGTTTACCGGGTGATTTTAAAACTGTCGATGAGCCCGATGATGAAACTTCCTTTCTTATTTTTTTTTATTGTAGCTTCAGAAATTCCAGTTGCTTGAGAAGCCCTTTTCAGAGCTTGTGGGAGTGGAATTAACGCAGATTTCGATGAAGCTTCATTGGAACAAAATTCCGCAGCATTATATACAATTTTACGTGCCTGCGATTTCAAAATTTCACCCTTCCTTAACTTAAAGGCCATCTTGCAAGTTTAGCAAAATCAATTAAAATGGTAAATAACAAATAATTTTAAAAGCAAAATAAACACAAGGATAAGATAACGCGTGCAACTCTTTTAAATCCGAGAAGAAGAATAACGTGATGTAACCTTTAATTCCGCCAATTCCCTACACGCTTAATCCCCATTAGAAATGAACTAGTCCTGTTACTACAGCGACCGCCACTAGATAGACTTCTTGGCGGGAGCTATTCTTGTGATCGACAGACAGTACATATTTTTGTAATTTTAAAGTTGAATTCATCCCTTTTATCGTAGATACCAACTATTGTTTTATCATTAGTAATTTCGATTTTTAAATCCAGAAAGGTAGCCTCAAGTTGATTTTTATTTGTTTCTGTTAGAATTCAATCTTTTGGATAGCAATTAGTAACAATATTAGTATTGTCGAAGTTTATCAAAAGTAGGTCATCAATATACCTCCACCCGTTTATTAAATTATATTTAATTATTTTTTTCTCATAGTAATGTAGGAAAATATTAGCTAAAGCACTTGAGAAAGCTGTTCCCATTGGAATTCCCTTAACTTGTTTATAAAAATTAATACCATTAAAAACGTAATTTTCAGTAATATTAAAATTGCATAGCTCACGCCAGTTATTTTTAGGAATGATATTTTTATTTAAATATTCGTCATATATAAAAGTGCAGCCCTTTATTAATTTTTCATGAGGTAGATTGGTGAATTTTCGAAATCATAAGTATTAAGTTAATTATTGTTGTTATCTTTAAGAAAATTCAGAACTTCTTTGTTACTAGAAATAATAAAGTTGTCTTCATCTTTTATCTTGTCCAGGATAATTTTTAAGTATTTAAAGAAATGTTTACCCGTATAGTAATTATAACTGCCAGTGCTACAGGTCACGAATCTGAATTTTAATGGATTTTTATGAAATTTAAATGTTGGGAATAAATAAGGATAGTTTAGAGAGAAAGTCTTAATTTTGGTTTTTTTTGCGAAAGCTAGCATTTTTTTTTTAAATCTAATTCCTTTTTCCCGGTGTTCTTTAGCATATAAGTTGCGTTAGAGTTATATTCATTAATTAAAAGTTCTTTATAATAATATTTACAAATTAAACAGAAATTATTTGCTGATTTATCAATTACTGTAATAACAAATTTTTCTTTTAAATTTTTTTATTTCGTTTTTTAATGTTTTACTAAAATAAATCCCACGTTCTTTAGAGCTGTCGAAATCAGTATTCATTTTAATTTTAATTTCCTTTAAAATTCTCACTTTCCATTCTCCGAAATCTTCCGCAGGCCAATGGTACTTTCTAGATAATTTAGCAATAAAAACATCCAAATCTTTACCAATAGAAATCAAAATTTTGTTATGGTTTATTTTTTCTCTTAATCTAAATTTAGTTCCTCTTCCCATTAAATCTCTTAAAGAGTTGGATTCAATAATTTTTAAATTACCTGCAACAATATAACCTTTATCAATATTTATAAAATCTTTAAAGTTTTCTTTGTTACAGTAACAATCTGTTATATTTATTTTATCTAAATTTTTGCTATAGTAATTATAATTACAAATTTTTTCTTTAAAGTTGAAGTGTAACTAAACGCTATTGAAACAGTTGTTTTATCTGATAGAGGAAAAAATATATTATTATTATGTTGCTGTTAAACTTAAAATATAAATACAATTTAGTTAAATACTCGAAATACCGTACAGTTTTATGCTTTATTTTATCAGAGATGTTGTTAAAAGCCTATGCGACCTACCTTTTTTGTAAATCCCTTCTATGCGTTTCATTTTGGAAGAGTAAACATATAAGAAAGTTCAAAGCTTTCTAAACACTGAACAAAACAGAATTTTGGTGAATGTAAAATTTGAAACACAATCTTTGAAATTAAGTATTCATAATTATTAAGTATGAAAAAATTTATATAGCTCTTTAATATAATTTTTTTGTTTAAATGTACTGTGGTTATTAATATGTTTCTTTTTCCAACTGGATACTACAGAATATTGCAATTGTTCTGACTTAACAACTGTATGATAACACCATCTTCATCTTCGACGACGCATATTGCTACAGTACAAGATATTTTTTTACCTCAGTAGTAATTCTTACACTTAATATTGCGACTCTGATTACGCAGCTTTTGTGTTGATAAATAATAAATGAAATTGGTTTTATTTGGAATTTTTTTTGTTTAAACTTTATTTGGCGCCTTTCTTAATAAATTTACTCCTAGATAAGTTTTTAATAAAAACTCTGTCAATTTTGAATACTGTTTTCGAATCTTTTTAAAGGAAAAGTTAATACTGTTGTTATGACTTGAAAATAGGATGGACATTTGTTTATCTCCAATCCTACGCACAGTTGCATGTGAGATATATTCTTCCGTTTTGACCTTTCAATTCTTGAGGATCTAAAATTGATCTTTGTTTCTACTGTAATATTCCAATGGTCAGATCTCCTAACGTTGAACACTAATTGCTAAGGTCGCTTGTTAATGTGAATATATGCTGTTAAGGAATGAGTTAGGATTTCTTTCTCAATGTTATAATTTGAACACCGACCTTCTGGAGCCTTGTTAGGGAAAATAAGTTTTTATCCATGTTGTATTTTGTATGTGATGTTGAAATTAATTGATATTGAACTAATTAATTTCATTTGTAAAATTGATGAGAGTACTTAAAGTTTAAATATTTAATCTGCAAATTGCAGATTTATGTATCTTGTTTCTAATGGTATTTGTCATAGACAAGCCCGCTGACAAAGTCAGCGATTTTAAGCCGAGAGAACGTCTCTTTTTTATCAGTAGCAACATCTAGAGCCAAGAGTACGTCTTAGCTACTCACGCGTCACAACGCTTTTTACGGAGCGGATTTGATTCATGCATTTCATTCACAGATCGTAATTTAGACCTGAATCAGAGAACGATCACCTTTGAATCAGTATCCTCAGTGGTATTACTCTCGACATGGAGGACTTTGTGACCACGACAGATTTATGCATGCGCCAGCCACCACATGCACACACGGAGAGCCTTCGGCCTGCGAGGTTCAAACTCACAACGCCCAACGTTGTGAGTTTGAACTCAAACTCACAACGATATAAATCCAACGCCCTACCAACCAGGCTATCTCGGTCTAGATTTATGTATATAATGCTGCGTATTGAAGGATGAATATACTAAATTTCATTAGGATATTCTTCTTTTGGCTAAATTGTTATGTAACTTGTGTGCTCAGCTAAAAATGATTAATTCTGAAAAGAGTTTATTTAAAATATAATCTAAATTGTGTTTCTTGATTTAATGGTAGAAGGGATTAAAGTTAAAAATTTGACAGGTTTAATTTCTATTTCATTAGATATAAATGCTAATATTATTATATTGTCTTTTTGGAGTGTCAGTCATAATGTATTTGGAGTGAGATGAACCCTCAATGCTTATTTAAATTTAATTTTTTATTAAATTAAAATTATTTTATTTTGTACTTAAGAGTTATTGAGCTTTAGAATGTGTGCATTTTGTCGAGTTTGAATTAAAATACCAAGTGTGAAATTTGATGTAAGATAATTCAGATTGATTTCTTTACATATATTTTAATAAATGAATTTTATTTGTCTAAACTTTCACTTTGTCATTCTTTCATTGACTTAGCACATGATGAGATTGTCTTGAGAATAAAGAAAAGAATATGCTTTCTACATGAATACAACGTATTCTGCTATATAATTAATTAGTTTAAAAATAAAATATTTGACTTTTTTGTTGTTACTGTTTTGAACACCACAGAGCACTGAAAATGAAAAAAAAAAAAAAGTTTTCGAATGCCATTATTAGATTGGAAAGTTTTTGACAGTCGCATCCACTACTTCGTACTTTGGATCAATCGGCATTTTAATGAAGATTTGTGGAATTTCTCTGTCATAAAAAATTGCTTAGCCTGAGGATTCAATCCTTCACATGCTTCCAGACATGCATATGGAAGATCTATCTTAGAACATGTTACAATTCTAATGCCTATTTCAGAAATAATAATAGACATTTCAAACCCAAATTACTACCGTTCTGTACAGTTTTGAAGTCAAAGCTACATTATTGATTGTACGGAAAAAAATTAAGTCTTTGCAAGAGTGAAAAACAGTTCATCGACAAAGTAGATTCAATCAACAAGAGAAAACATCTCGAACTATGGCTACAGTACTTTGGATCAGTAACCATAGTATTAAACCTTATTAAACAAGCGTTAGAGAAATACTTCCAATGTTTTTTTCAACAAGATATTATTTTTACATTAAGTCTTGTCTATTTTTCAACCAAGATATGGGTGTACTGGAAAAGAACAAATGAGTAATACAGAAATTATGCAGGACAGCTTTTCACAATTTGCTGTTTAAACATGAACAGATGCAGTTGGGCTCTTGCATAGTGATGAAATGCAAATAAAAAAATCTTTAAAATGTTGGAGGTATTGTGCAAGTTAGAGGTTTCTGTGATAGATTTCTTAATGGGTAGTTTTGTGGCTGATAACCAAAATGTTTGAGGTGCTTCAGATACATGCTTTCAAGTAGTAGCAATAAATATATTAAATTAAGAACTTTTTACATAATGAATTATACAGCAAGAGATTTAAAATAAATGCGACATTATTCATTTTTATTGATAAATTAAGTTTGTCTTCACTAGCATTTGGCTTAATTACGTAAAATGATGTCAACTACTACAAAGCTATATATGTAGAAGTCTTTGCAAAGAATCGTAACTGGCACTACAAAATGTGGCTTTCTCTAGTTAAAAAAAATGGCATGACTAAAACAATGTTTTTCTTAATAAGTGTTGTAAAATGCAGTTCAAAGCCGCGTTTCTAGAGAAAAATATGCACTTTTTTAATCTAACAATTTACAAGAGTTTGCCAGTGAGTATTTGAGTGAGTACTACAAATATTTGAGCTTGCAACATTAACCATGGCATGATTTAAGAGTAGTAGCTTTGTGAGAAAAACAAGGAAGCGTTTTATGATTTTTTGAGAGCAGCTCCAAAGCTGCCAGCTGGTAGCATTGACAACCAGTATTTTGCTCTTAATGGTGTACTCATTCATCAAATAATATATCCAAAACAAGAGGCCACTGATTCTATTGACAATACATCTTCTATCAAGAATTGTTATGGCTTTAAAGTAACAATTTTTTTTGACAAATGAATGAAGCTGCAACATTGAAAAGAGCCGGAAGAAACACACTTCAAGAGATAAAAGTTTTAATGTTTTCTCGTTATCGTTGACTCACATACAACTTTCAAGTAATGCAGTCAATAAAGATAGTTTCATTTTGCAATTTGCTAGCTACCTGGTTATCACATGTGTATAAGTAATAGAAAATTCTGATATACAGTTGTGGAAAAAAACGGAGCTATCCAGCTTTATTTTGCAATATTCATCGTACAATAATAAATAAAAGTAGCATTCGAAAGAATTAACGTACGGATAAAGATCTGCGAATTAAAAATTTCATAAAAGACCACCTATATATGAGACAAGAACAAACAAAAATTTTAATAATGTCCATTTTTTCTAATCAAACCTTAAAACTACATCAAAAGTTCTTGGCGGAAATCAAATTTCATTAAACTAGGTCAATTCGTTTCGAAACTAAGAGCTAACAAAATTTTGACCTTCTAATGATAAAAAAAAAAAAGGGTTTTAATTCACATCTTAAAAAATTATAGTTTATTCGCCTAAAATCTTTCTGTTATGAAAATATAAGATACTGTATATATTTTGCATACATATTTATTATTAAGGAGTATTTTTAAGACACGATAAAAATTTCAAAATTACGTGAAAAATTTTAAATTGCAACGCACATAAATATGAACTTAAATCGAAGGACAGGTGTATTTTATGCTTTGATTTCAGCTCATTCCTATGAGTATTTTTTCCGTTAAATTAAGTTTTCTGTTTTGTCTCTAAAACGATGCATTCAGGGCCGCATTCACTAATTTCAAAACGTTTACAGCATTTTATTTGATATTCATAAGCCACTCATGCATTCCTTGAATCAAATATCATTTTCTACATTATTGTAATAAATAATATACATTAAAATATTCCGCCGCCGGCAAAAAAATCTGACTTCAGAGTAAAAAAAGAATATTCTCCGTTGCAATAATATTTTGTTAATAGTCGCTGCATTTAAATGTGGAATATAATCTCTATTATTGTAGTACGTTAGAATTTCTACTCGTCGGCTCCTATATTATAACTTATAGATCATAAGAAATTTCTAATAAATGGAATATTTTTTCCTAATAAATGCTTTTTAGTAGGTATTAGTAAATGCAACTATTGAATTTTAAAGGCATATAGACCAACTTATTTCACTTTATAATTAATATATAATGAACTCCAAATTATGTAAAAATAAAAGGGTCATTTGTGTTTGTTTAAATTTATTGATATTTCTTTATCTGCTTAATATTTCTTCAAATGCCTCAAATTTTATGAAATTAATCTGCCTGGATTGTAAGTATTATAATGTTATATATAATCATATATGGAATAAAATACAGGCATCAAAATATTATGAGATAACGTATTTAGTATTAATTTTTTGGATGCAAAATATATTTTGCATTTATTCCCTGCACTTCTGAAAACGTAGAATTTCAAATAATTTTAATGATTAACAAAATATTAGTTAAATTTGATTTTATCGTTACTTTTGCCAGTATAAAATGACGTATTTTTTTACTTAATATTTAAAAGAAAGACAGAAGCGGATCAAGTAAGATTTAAGGACAATAAATTTTATTCTACTTGAAAGTTGAAATGAATAATCTTTCTGTTTGAATAAAAGTTAAGAAAGGATTCTTAAAAAAAGAAAAAAAAAAAAAAAAAAAAAAAAAATTGGGAAATAATTCTAATAGAAAAGACAAAAGATTATAAGTGACTTTTAAAAGTATTTGTGGTCATTTTATTTTTGATCTCTTTATCTGAATAACCGTAATTTATAAAATAATTCTAATTAAGCGCATTAAAGAGCTGTTCTTATATCTTTTAAAAAATATTTTTAGCTTTGAAGAACGAATGTAAAAATTAAATATATATCTATTGTCAAACTTTTAAACATAATTATTTTGTTTTTGATAATTTATATTTACATGTATTATTTGTAACACTTTTTGATTGATTTTGTTATTCCATTTAATATATTTGGTTGATAAATGCCAGTTTAATTAAATTCACTTTGTTGTGTTTAATAGAGGATATTCTAATATAAATTTCAGATTATTAAACTGGATACTTTTTAAAGACATCTCACAGGGTGAGAAGTGAAGAACTGCTGCAAAAATTAAATACTTTTAAGCGCTTTTTAAGCACCTTAGCCCCAAAAATTAAGCACCTTTGTATAAGTATGCACACATGAACTGCGTATTTTCTAAGCGTAGTATTTTCCCCCCTATTTTATAATAATGCATAGTTTTTATTGAAAAAAAAATTCTTAAAAATTAATTTTAAATATTTTTTTTTTAATTTTAATATTTATTTCTGTATTTGCACAACGTTTTCTATTGTAAAATTACCCCTTTTTTGAATTTGACAAAAGCATAGAAATAATCATAACAATGGGGGGGGGACTATTAATACCAAAAAAAAATTAAGTCAACTTTTAAAAGATTAACAATAAAGATCTTTTTCAACTTTTCTTAAAATTACAATAAAATAACAGATAGATGCAACATTTCTGAAAATGTCGATAGTGGTGTAGGAGCTCAGCACGACCAAATATTTTGTATTTGTTTTCAGCACGACCCAAGATTTTTATATAAGCAACAACAATTAAGATCCACCATTGCTGGGATGGAAAGAGGAAATTTCTCCCTGAACTGATTTATTCTATTACGTAATTTCAATTGTAATCTTATAAACCTAAGAACTAAAGCATTCATATGACATCATTATACAACTGGCAAAATTGCCATGAAATTGATGATAGAACAAAGTTATGTTTTAAATAAGTTTATAAAATCATTTTTAATAGAAAATAATAGCAGCGTTTACAAATGATCAGACTAAAAAGAAATTGTCTTATCGCCTCTTATTTTTAAAAGTGTAGTAAAAGTCTTTTTTGAACGTTTAACGTTCCTAAAATTTAATGAAAACCTACTTTTTAATCTATAAACAAATTTAAGAGTAGCAGCTCCAAGGCCGCTACTCTTAAAAAAATCAGCTCTGTAGTTAGAAGTTAAACGGAAATAAATCAACCAGAGCGTCTCCCCAAACTTTTCTCGCATATTGCAGAGAAGTGCCTTCTGTGACATTGGTGTACGTTACGGAATACCATCACTAGGCGTGAATTAAATATTTTTACTGTTTCTATCTATAATGTGATTGTTGGCAAGTGTTTTGGGATTAATCTCTGGCATGCGGTTGAAAGCATCCGAAAAGCAAATTTGGGTTTTAGATGCATTCTTCCCAATTGATTAAAACAAAAATTTGACTCAAAACTACACTTATCGACACAAAATTATAAACCAAATTTGCTACATTTTTGAGGTGTCGCGTTTACATATTTCTTGAAAATACAGGCGGACATGTGGCGAACCCCTTGTTGGATTTGGCTCAAAATACAATACAATAGATACTAAATCTCTGTACTAAATTTTAAGTATCTAGCTCTCTTCGCTTTGTAGTTATCATGCTGACTTATATTCGAACAGTCAGACAAACAAACAGATTTCCTCTAAACGGATGTTGCTGAAAATTTGATCGAAATCTACAAATTCGGTGTGAGGATCGCATATCAAATTTCAACCATCTAGCTCAAAGTGTTTCTTTGTTATATTTGTCACAGATAGATATTTTCTGAAAATGTGTTTTCGAATTCAAGGAGGTATGAAAAATGAAGATACATTAAAATCTCGAGTTCGAATTTTTTGACGATTGCAATATTTCCGCTAAATTTTGTATATGGAAAAGTAAAAATGTAATTGAAGTTTTTTTTAAGAAAGTCTTTCTAGAAGCTAGCCCAAGACAATACATCGCATTGTCCAAAACTAATTTTTCAAAATAAAAAAATAATTAAAATTTACATTCAACCAAAACTTTTTTTTATTATTCAAAAGTAATTCTTTTTTAACCTTTAAAACGCTGTTAAAATAATTTTATGCCATAATATACTTTGATGTTATGAAAACACGTTAAAATTCTATTTTTTTAATTAAACTTCGAATTAAAATTTTGAGAAATCCGTTCTTAGTGTGCCTCTAATGCCCAAAAAATAACTTCCCAAACTGCATGCTCATAACTTCAATGGTTTAATGCTGGGCGTTGCTCAGGACAAGACTTTATACATAAAGAGATATTTTATTGGGAAAAAATTTCTTTTTTGATACATCCGGTACACAAGCCTTTATGACCATGATTTCGAATTGTCATTTTCACCTTATAGGGAAACAAAACAAAACGCTTTCTTCACTTCACGAGAAAAGTAAGTACTTTTTAAGGACCTTTTCTGAAAATTAAGCACTTTTAAGGTGCTTGAAAATGGTTTTCAAATTTAAGCACTTTTCATGACGATACGCACCCTCATCTCATGGTATAATTAAATTAATGACTATGGTATTTTTAAATAAACAAAATTATATTGAGGCACAATTTAAACGTCTTTTTTACACTTATAATAGTTATGTATTCTTAATTAACAAGATTATGTCATAAACTTTATGTTGTCAGAAGATTCGGCGTCGCTTGGTGCTAAGAAAGATTCGATTTCAAACTTCCTTGCATGTCTTTTCTTCTAAAATGAAGTGCAAAAATATTTTAAAACAGGCTAATTTTTAAGCTTTCAAGAACATCACTGGTAAAACAAAACAGTATACGGTATTTCGAATATTCAACAAAACAGTACTTATTTGTTTTACATTTCATGTTTCACAGTTAATTAAATTTTTATTCGAAGCACTATAATAAAAAAAATTACCATAAACAGAATTTCATACTTAGCTTGTATTTTTAAGTAAAATATATTATTACAGGAAAATTATACCAGATATTGGTTTTAATTTAATGTAATAACATGTAGAATAATTAATTACTTCTATTTACAAAAAATCATAAATGTAACTTGTTTATAAGCAAGATAGAACCGTTTTACTACTTGATTTTTTCAAATTTTCAGAGGGATAGACTGGAGTGTGGAGTAAGTGGGAACATTCTGGTTCATATTTCCTGAAGGCCAAAGGCATATTAGACAGTTTAATATATATATAAATATTTGTCTTACTTACAATTTCTTGATCTCATTTCAATAAACTAATTCGGCATTTTTAATTATAGAGATAAGTATTTATTTCACCAAAAATAACTACAACTTAAGTATTACACTTAAGTAAATAATTCAAATTTGATCTTACAAAGTACTTTAACAGTCGATTTAATTAATTTCATTTCATTTAGTGTCCACTAAATTAATCTTAATTCAACTAAAGTAAAACATCGTCTAAGAGACAAGTTTAATAACAATTATTATTTTCACTTATTTTAGCAATTTTATTTTGTTATATGATTTAAATAATAAGGTGCAAATTTGTTTCAAATGTCAACGCAGTGCGCTTTATCCGAGAATATGTTAATGATTCTTCATTTTTTTTAAAAAAATTGTTTGTGATTCAGTCTTACAGTTCTTTTACTTTGATACTATACGAATATTTAATTATTGCAAATGATTATTAATAACAAATTAGATATCAAATACGTAATTATATTTAATTAAATATGAAATATGTAGATCACCCATTGAAAAATTTCTACCGTCGCTTTAGATATATGTAAAGATGAATTTATCTTTTACTAGCTGCCTTTGGCTTCCAGCAGGTTCGCCAATCATAATGCTCGTTACAATTTTAAAAATTAAATATTTTATGTAACTCCTATTTTAATAGCTTCTTCATCAAAATATTGTAAAACTTCAAATTTTGATAGTCATAAATTCATTCATAATATTATAAAGACCTTCAGCCATAACGTAATATGTATCTCTCTAATTTTCTGTTAGCACCCGTAGAATTTATACTTTAAATTAAAGTGGAAATGGTTAAACTGCAATTCATATAAGAAATTTTTTTACTTAAACGAAACATTAATTTTTAAATATGAGTACTAAAAACAGAGTCGCTGAGTATTTAAACCTTATGGATACTAAAGAATCTCTTTCTTCATTTATGTAATATCTCAAGACGTTTTCGACAAAATTTTCTCAGATTCGTCATGAACAGATCAATTAATTAACAATGTTTAGTTTTAAATACATAAAACTCTAAGAAAATAAACAGAATAGTTTGAAATAATCGGTCGGAAACATGTTATGCTTTCAAAACAAAGTCCGTATCCGTTGAAAATAGAGTTGTCAACAATCAGAACACAATGCGCATACGTGAATTTTCTACGCCAGTTGGGGACACGCTACGCAGATTAGGAATTTTTAATTCCTTTATTCTGTTTTATTTTAATTCAAAAATACTGTGGAAGGAATCTGAAAGATCGATTAATTAACAATGTTTAATTTTAAATGCATCAAACACTAAGAAAATAAACAGAATCGTTTGTACTAATCGGCCGAAAATATGTTAAGTCTATCTTCGTTAGCGTGGACGGGGGGGGGGGGGGACTGAAGCTTTACTCAATTGGCGGTGGGGAAATGAAAAGATTTTTTGGCGGGAAGGTTAGTCTTTCATTAATAATTAAAATTCTAATTAAAAATTTTTAAAAAAGGGGACACCAGGTGCACATTTCCAACCACCAAGGTATGCAAGTGCCAAATTTGGTAGCTTTATTATAAGTATAGATAAAAAAAAACTTCCTTTTTTTGTCCCATCTTGCTTAAATTTAGGACGTATAGGCTATTTAAAACAAGATGCACACCAGTCAATTTTCAAAACTTGAATAGAATTGCAATTAATAAAAATCTATTTAATATCTTGGTATTTATCTGTGATATCTTCCAAAAATATATTCCAACAAAATTTTTTATACTGTCTTACAATTTAAAAATAATATCTTTAATGAAATCAATTAAATTGCCATAAAGTTTCTCCAATAATTTTAACAAATATTTAAATTTTTTTTCATAACTGGAGACAATACTTTGGAAATAAAATTAATTTCATTATTCATCAAATCGTTTAATTACATCATTTTGTCCCACTGTTCTACCTGTGGTTTACATAATTTGCCTTTTTTTAATGAGTTAGATACATCATTTCAAAATTTTATTTTGATTTACTCGACCTTTTGGCTTAATGTACTTTTTAAAATGTGTTTTTCAACTCAAGCTCATTGAAAGAAAGATTTTTATTAATATAATTAATTTTGTATCGTGAAAAATTTTCATGCTCCAGTTTCAGATTGATACTTTCAATGAAGAAATAATGGATATTCGCTTTTTAATTTATTTCATTTTAGTTTTGTAATTAATGCAAAACAGCTTTGCTTTCTTTTAGACATCTTAATTAAGAGGGGGGGGGGGGAATAAAAAAAATTCTTTATCTTCACAAAACGTTTGTATAATTTGAAAAATTCTACTATTCTTCACAAACATAAAACACTGCTAAAATGCGTCGTTTTTTTCCGGTTTCCAGTAATTCCACTAGTGTTCAAGTAGCTTGTAATCGTTATTTTTTCCTCAGTTTTGGGTAATTGAGATCGATCAGTACAGAAGGAAAAGGATGAATTTTTGTAGTTTAACAATCTAAATACTGTTATTTTGTTTTTAGAGCAAGGCGACAATCTTTTATTTTTACAATGTATTAAGAAATCAACAATTTTTAGATTGAAAAATTTTAATTCCTAGTTTTTAAAGAAAATTCATAATGTCTTCATCTAATTTCTTCCTGTCTTCTTCCAATTTTTCTTCTCTTCTGCATGCTGTTTCTTCAAAGCACCAAACTTGGCATGCTAAACGAAATTTCAAAAAATTAATAATTATATGTATACTTCAAAATAATTTAAAAATAAAACAAGAGTTAACATTTTTTTTAAACAAGTGTAAAATAAAAAAGAAATATCACAAATTTAGAATATGGTATATTAATTATGTCAAAATTAAAACGATATTTTATGATACTTTTAATGCAAGCCCAGTCCCAAAAATAAGCGTATGTCTTATTGCCAAATGCCACACATGTACATTTGATGTCTACTGAATATCATCTGCAATGACAGCAAAGTAGGATATATCACCAGAAGAATGTAAAGCTTTAAACTACTAGAAGATTCCTTCAATGATATAAACCATCATTTAAAATATCAATAACAATGTTCAAGCTGGAAGATATACCCATTTAAAATATCAATAGCAATGTTCAAGCTGGAAGATATACCCATTTAAAATATCAATAACAATGTTCAAGCTGGAGGAAGATATACCCATTTAAAATATCAATAACAATGTATCATACCCATTTAAAATATCAATAACAAGCTGGAAGATATACCCATTTAAAATATCAATAACAATGTTCAAGCTGGAAGATATACCAAACTCATTAAACATGTATTTGCATTCTAGTGTTTTGTTGGTGGACTTGCAAGTTATTTGTTCTAGCAAATGATATGGCTATATTGTAATAAATTTGCGAGCATGAATATATAGCAAATAAATGTGAATCTTTTATACAACTGCGAATAATAAATAAGACAAACCTAAAAACGCTCCAATTCGTATTTTGGAACAATAATTAAACTAGAAACTCAAAAATAATTAAATAATCAAAAATAATTAAATAACAATAATTAAACTTAACTCAAAAATATGACAATTCATATTTTTGACAAAACTGGTACAATTAAAGCATAAAACAATTTCAGTTAAATTATTTGGCATTTTGGGGTTAAAATAAACATTTCTTATATGGTACTTCAAGCTCAATTTCAGTGCCCCCCCCCCCCCAGTGGCGGAAGATAAAACCCCTCACTCTTAAGACACGGTTCTTGTACGAGTTGGACCAAGAGATAGATGTTCCTTTACTAAGCAGGAGACGAAATTCCCATATTTATTATTGTACACATTTACCTCCTTTTAAGCAAGGGTGTGATCTAATATTACAATTTATGATGCTTTTATATTATTTAATTAGCATTAAAAAAATCATAATTTGATAAATCTTTGTTGAGTTTCACAATAAACTGTTTGCAAAACTACAGTTCACTTCTTTTATTGAGTTAGACATTACTCATCAGTTAAATCTCACACAAGGTAATATTGATAAGAATATTAACAATTCACTACCCAAACACAATGTAATATAATAATACAATATACAATAATTTCTTTTTATTTAAAAATATGCCTGTCTTATTGACTTATAACTGAAATTAGAAGCAAAATAGTTAGCTAATTGTAGTAAAATTATACCAATTCTCATCCTTCTCATAATATAAAGATCAAAAATGCAAAAGATTTATAAATATAGCAGAAACAATCCCACTATAAATAATGCAGTCTACAGAATTTTAGAGAGTCAACCGGAAGAGTTCAAAACTCATCAAAATACTTTTACTTTCTCCATTTTCATATATTATTTGACAAGCCTTGCTTCCTTTTTACTCAAAATTATTTTTAATGCTATTTTTAACCAGATAGCAGCTGTGCAAATACTTTGAGAAAATATGAATCACACGGAAAATATGCTGCCATTTCTTCATTCTTATTAATCATTAAATTCTTTTTGCACAAACTGTAGAGAATTTAATTTGAATGTTTTCAAAAATTCAAAAACAATTACTTCTCTCAAAGCATCTATCAATTCAGCTTCTTCTTCCTTCACTCGCTCGACAAACATATGATGTATTCCTTCTTCCTTTCTCTGCAATTCCTGTAAATAAAAAGGGAAAGACTTCATTAAATGATAAATGCATTGAAAATTCATATAAACAATTTATAAAATTTTCTAATGAATTAATTAAGAGCTGTCACTATATTATATTTACTAACAATGCTCAGATTCGTTTTCGATATATCGTGCAAATCTAGTCCCACATTGATACATTTCCAAATTCTAAAGCATATGGAGCTCAAACGAAATCCACAGAAAACAGTGCAATTAAATGACAGGAATGCTAAAGAACTGAATTTCAACATTTTGAAGTGACAAATTAGGCGGAAAAATTTGTGAGCGAGATATCTGAGAGGACAATCTTATAAATCTAGTCTTATATTTTCAGATTTTACCAATAAATAACTTATGCATTGATAAAAAATGTCATAATAAATAGTGCAGTATCCAATAATCTTGCATATGTTACATATACATAGCAGAATTGATCTTTGAAAATTAACCTTGCCTAGATTAATTGTGTGAAATTAACTATATAATAATTAACAAATCAACTTTATCTTACACTTAATTCAAAACTTTGTCTTTATGATCATAAATGGGAAAATGTGCAGTTTAATCAAACATTAAAAGGGAAAGAATGGGATTAGACAAAATATGATGCACATTTTACGACTCCAGAATAATGGACCTCTTAAACATAGCCAATAACATTTCAAGTCTATATTTTACAGCATATACCAATCAATTCTCCGAAATTCAATACAAAAACTTCAATTCAATACAAACCATAGCTCTTAGAATAGCACTTGTACTGCCTAAATGGAACCCAAATATTATTCTAATGAAAATAATTGTGAAATTCATCTTTCAGATTATAGTTTTCAAAATAAAACTCTACCTAGTTATATGAACAATTAGAGATTTCTCTGAGCTCTACCTAGTTATAGATTGGATTTCTTTGAAGAAACTGCATACAAACAATTTCAAGATTATTACATTTTTGCTAAAGATGCATCCAAATCTCAATCTTTCACTTCTATTGCAGGTATCTCTAGGCAGCAATCCTTCGTCTATAGAATTCACACCATCAATTCCATATTTACAGCAGAAGCCTTGGCACATTGTCAAGCTCTGAATGTATTTTCAGCAATGGGAAACAATCTGCTTTTGTTGACAGATAGCTATTTGATCCTTCAAGCTTTAAAATGCCTCACAATCATATCTCCAAAAGTCATTCACAGATTAGTTGGCAAAATTCAAGCATGGGAAAATTGAATCAGAAAATATGCTTAGTATGGTTTCCAGGACATTCTCACAAAAACAGTCATAGAGTCACACCCATTGCTGAAGTGGATTGCTTCAGAAGATTGAATTTCTAATTAACAGGAAGACTCACTACAGAAAACAAGTCACATTTTCCAAAATAGCAAATATCAAGAGTCTATTGGCAACTTTCTCATTTGCTTTTCCCTAACTCTATGCCTCAAAAATAGAAGACCATATCATAACTACACGTCTTTTAACTCGGATGATTATAAACCCAGCTCTTTGAATAGATTGGGTCTACTTAATTATCCTCACTGCGAAAATTGTAATCTTGAAAAAAAAAAAACATTGAATATATTATTTAGTTTTGTTCTAAATACACAACTCGTAGGTCAAATCTTTTTGTAAAACTTAATATCGGTCTTCATTCAAAGCATTTATTCAAAAAGCTGTTTTTAATAAGCAGTGTCTTCATATCCTAATACAGAAGTATTACGTATACTAATAATAGGTAAGACAATTAATTTTTAAAAAAGAAGATTAGATATGGCTTATTTAGAATTCGATATATAAGATTACATTGCGATAATATTATGCTGAACAGTAGTTAGCAAAAAAACATTTTAAAAAAACTTAAAACAATATATCTGGCATTCTAAATGATCAGCATTCGTTATTAAATACAAATATTTTTACTAGCAGCTATCTTTCAGAAATGCTTAAAATTAAATCTAAACTTTTTTATGCAGCTACTTTACTTAATTTCAATACAAATATTTCTGGAATAATTTAAGTGCCTAGTAACATCTCAGCGGATTGAAATGAAGGCATGAAGACTTTAATATTTCTCTTTTCATATAGAAGAACCGCTAATTATTATTTTTGATAGATTTTAACAACCTCCTTCAATATTTTAAAATTAGAATTATAACTTTTAATGAATAATTAATTATAAATAATTAAATCAATCGCTTTTATAAATCATGAAAATTAACTGTAAAACCGACAGCATACTTCAAAATCAAAACGTATTTTTAGCAGGAATATATCCAGTTCAAGTATTAAAATTTATAGCTGAAAAAATTGTAAGTCGTGGATTACTTAATACTGTGTTAGACAAATACATTAGTGATAGGAAAGTATATAGGCCCAAGGCTCCAGTAGGGGGGGGGGATAAGCATGAAGACAAAACAAAATGTTTTGTCACTTTTCATTGTAAAATGTAATAACAGAGTGAGAATAATAATAATAAAAAAATATAAAAAATGAGGTTCTATTTAATGTTTCTGTATTATTTATGACGAATGGGAGTGACGAAGTAACAATTTGTCTAAGGTGTCGATTATCTTCATAATACCATTCCATCAGAAATGACACTTCAAGCATTTCTTCTTGTTCAAATGTTTAGTAAATTCTTTCAAGTTAATTCGTGGTTCAAATTTTTAGATGAATAGATGGTCTAAATATCTATCCCTAAATATTTGAACCCTATAACCCTATTTCTGGATGGGCCCAACTATAAATATATATTATAAATTTACAAAATTATATTAAGTTAAAATATTAAGGGATTTATAAAGTTAAAAAATTAAGAAACAGGGGAAAAGATGAAAGTTTTCAATCAAGTACTACTCGCAAATGAAATTATGCAAACTCATTCCATACCTCTTAGGAATGTTACTTAAAAAAAAAAAAATGCTGCCAAAGCAGGATTGACAAGACTTACTAGCACCAACAATGATTATAAAAACTGTAGGACGAAATCTCCTGGCCCTATGGGGTGCGACACAAAAGGGAAGGGATTTTACGAGGCAATTAGGGTTCAGCTGGAATGTCCAAGTGGGAGAATGAAATTTAAACTCATTGCTGGTGCAGCAGTTGTACCGCCCGTAAGCTAGAGGTTAAAGATATTTAATTTTGAAATTTTCAAGTCAAATTATTTTTAGTAAGGATTTAATTAAAGACCATCATAGAAATAATTTGTATGATAAAAAAAAATCAGTCAGAAACACTAATGCCTATTTCTTGAGAAGAATATATAGCTATACATACATATTATATATATATATAATAATTATGATTCAATAAGCAATTACATACAAAAGTTTAGCTCTTCATCCACACTTTGATTTTAATTTGACCTATTCCATTTTTATCATAAAAATAAGGCTTTAAATTTAAAAAAAGTTATAACTACAACATAACATAATGACTTGGTGCAAGTCATAATACCTAATTCCAGACATAACAAAATATTTATTTCATTCACATCCTTAAATTTCCACAGGTTAATTTACTACTTTTGTTACAAATTCAACAATGTTGCCATTTTATTTATTTTTAAATCTACTTTTTTATATGAATTATAAAATATATTTCAAGGATCAAAAAGATGCTTAGTGCACTAAAAATTTAAAAAATTAATGATGTAATTAATATGATCTGCTGTTAAGGTAGTTCAAGGGGAAAGTTTTAGAGACAAAAAGAAGAAAAACGAACAAAAACGGCATTAAGAAAAAAAGAGTTCATGGTTCATTATCAGATTTTTTGATTTAAATTTTTTTCAAACTTTTTATGGAAGGTATACATTTTAAAATGCAGAGAAAAATGTCTCCATTGCTATTAATCATAATGGGACTAAAACTTTTAGTGAGATCTTATACAAAATCTTTAATATTGTATCAAACAATATGCCAAGGTAATCCTTCAATAAACTCAATAAGAATATTACAAATTAAAACAGATAGTGAAATATCAAATACAAGAAACAGTCAAATATATTTTTTCCCAGTTAAATGCTTTCTTTTATAAATGTATAAACATTTTTTGTTTGTATAAGATTATCTTTTAAAAACTTTTTGGAATTGGTTCAAGTTATAAGGAGTATTGCAGTATTTATTAATTTTTTTCTATTTCAAATGTTTTCAATAAAAGAATTTTAAAACAATATTTGAAAAGTAGTAGTGGATAAATGCATTAATTTCCATATTTGTCAACATAATATTTAATTTACTTATTGAAAAACTTGTTTATTTGAATAGATGCAATTCAAAACATTTATTTTTTTATTCTCATTAAAAAAAATGAGTTTCATTTCTTAACTTGAAATAAATTCTTTCATCTGAAAATTCACACCTCCTTAAACATTTTATTTATTTTAAAGTGACCATTAGTTAAAATCTTCAATTTCATTATTTTCCTCAAAAACTATAGTTCCTTAAATTCAGAAATTTCTACTGAAAATTATGTCAACAGATAGGTACAATTTTAAGTTAATACATCAATAATGACTATTTTAAAAAGATTTCAAATTTTATATCTCAGAAAATGGTTGAACCAGATGGTAACCAAAAAGTAGATATTACAGAAATAATATAAAACTGGAAAAAATTAACAAGTATTTAAACTAATGTTTTCTCAAGTTAGCACATACAATAAATAAATAAAATTCTAAAACATGCAACTAGAATCAATATTAGATTCATCAAATACTGATTAAGAAACTTTAAAGGGAAAAAATAAATACTCCACCTTTTTGCATTCAGAAAACAACTTCGAAGTTTCTGCAGTCACTTCAGTCAGTGGTCAGGATATTTCTGTTAACTATAAGCGTTTCAGAAATAATTAACAATGGAATCATAACATCAGCTTATTTTTTTCAAAAAACAAATTCGGAATCTCCACTGCAAACGGTCA
>JAPMOR010079005.1:156278-179446 GCA_026543865.1 Argiope aurantia
ATGGTTCTTCATTCGCCATTTTGCAATTCCGATTAAGAAAACAACTTCGGAGTTTCCGCAAGCGAGTACAAAACGATCCATGGTATCATAGTTAGGATATTTCTAATAATTAGAAACAAACAATATGGCATCATAATATTAGTTCTGTAATTGGATACCGTTAATTGGATCGTAATCGTCTTCAGCGGAGTCAATTCTCTTACAGGCGCCTCTCCTCACTAGCGGCTAAATCACAACACGGTTGTGGATTGGATGGTCGAATCTATTTTATTCGGAACGACTAGCGTCTCAATCGCAACGTTTATCCCTATGGGAAGGACGAATCCATCGCAAACCGTACTTTTCATAGGTAGGACCGTTTGAGTGAGAGGGGTACCAGAGATAAGCGTTGTCATTTATATGTTGAGTTGTATCACAAAGCCACAACGCAGTGGCAGTTTAAAGTTTTTCCGGTGTTAATATGTTATTTGAAACCGATAGCTTCTACTGAGCATCAAAACTTCCGATAGCCCTTTTAAAGAATAAGATGATGACTTCCTTCTGCAATAAGAGAATTCACAATACATTTCATGAGAAAACTGCTTTGTAATTTGCCGCAGTGATAATCCAATAGTTTGCTATTATATCCTTACAAAGTCTGAAAACAGAGTCTAGCATTTATCGGGAAATAAAGAACGTGTCGGTATTCTTACATATCATTCATCGTTAAGAAAGCAGTGGAAAACATTTCTTTTAGTAAATAGCCATAAAATCTTCCATATCTTGAACTAACAATACAGGAATATAGACACCAAAACCCTTTGGAAACACAATAATTACGCAAACCTATTAGGTGAGTGCCTCCCCGACCCCTTCCGCCTTAAGGTACAGGGGAGTTGGCTGCGAAGAAGCCACTACCATCAGAGATAAAACAGACCTCCTACGATGCTGTAGCGGCTTTTCACTTTGATCTCCCCTCCAAAGAAAGCAGACGCCCAAATCGTACCTCTTAAAATTCTCAAAGCGCCCCTTCCTCTAAAATAAAAACTTCTAATATTTAAACTGTGACGAATGGGCGAAATGAAAGCAACGAAATTATTATTTTTAGTCTGTTTAACAAAATAATGAAGATCTTGCTAAATTTGTATATACGGATACATTTAGAATTTTTAGGAAAATTGTTCGATTTTATTTCTTATCTGAAGTTTAATGGGCGTTGCACAAGTATAGAACAGTACTTTCAAGGATGGTGAAAACGAAACTCTGAAAGAACTAGAAACGGTGAAACTCTTTGAAGAACCCTATGTTTATACAAATATGATTGAATCATAAAAAACGACGATGTCACTAACAAATCTCATCAAGTGCATATAAGTGATTCAGGTGTGTGAACAAGCATTATAATTGATCAATTTAAAATGTTTTGTGTTAAAAACAGACCTGTACAATCACAAAAGAGTTTTTGCTAAGAATGCTGAAGGCAGATCATTTTCCATTACTTACTACTTTTTTAAAAATGTGCCAAATGATGAAATGCAGCTTCGCAGCTGGTTGATTTATTCAAAAACACAAGATTCGGTATTTTGTTTTTTGCTGTACATTATTTTTTAGAGAAAGTGAAAATTCTACCCGATTTATAGGTATCTATAACAGTTGGAAAAAGTTATCAACTATAATTCAAGATCATGAACGTTCTATTTGTCATTTAATTCATTTATTGCTTGGAACAGTTTATTTCAAAAGAACATTTAATAGGCGAATAGATAATTTAGTTAACACATTAATGCAAATGGAGAAAGATAGACATCTGACACATGCTTACAAATTATATATGGATTTTCCATTTGTCGCGTTGATTCTCTACATCTATTAATATTATCTTTGTTTCAGTTTTTGTTTTGTTCCGAGTGGCAACGGTGTAAAAATTAACAAAAAATTGTAGTTCTTAGAATTCAATAAAAGAGGTGGTGTGTTCTTTTGAAAATGGCTTTGAGTTTTGAATTTACGCCATAAATATATGCCTTTTTATCTAAGAAACTAAAACAGAGTATTTAATGAGAATATCTGAGTAAGAAATATTATCTGATTCGATGTCAAACGTGACATCTGGCGTCCGGGACAGGACTCGATTGCTTAAGAGTAAGTACGAAACATTTCAGCATTTGTTTTGATTATGGAAACTGTTTTGAAAGATAGGAAGCAGCTGAGAAGACTGTTTACTACAGCATGCAATTCCTTTGACAAGGCAGAAAATCAACTGAGTTGTGCTGATAAAATCAATAAATTAAAGCTAATTGAGGAGAAAGCTTTATTAATGATAGCGTGTGAAGAAAAATTTAAACAGTTGTTGTTTTCCGAGAACACTTCCGATTCTGAAATAGAGAGAAAAGTAGATGAGTCAGAAACTTACATTGATCGCTGGAGATCTTTAAAACAAAAGTTAGAATCATTTGTGATTGAACAGTTATCTCCTAAAAATGAAAGTGTTAATATTGTTACGAATACCTTATTAAATTATCCAAAAATAAAATTACCTACTTTTGACGGTAATGTACGCAATTGGCTATATTTTTGGGGACAATTCCAAAAAATTGATGAGGACTTTAATATCGATTCTCACGATAAATTTTCATATTTATCTCAAGCAATGGAACGAGGTAGTCCTGCTGAAGAATTGGTTAAGAGTTTTCCTCCAGGTGGTAATAGCTATGAAAAGGCTTTAAAACAATTAAAATTGCGTTTTGGTAGAGAGGCATTATTAATTCAAGTATACGTTAGAGATTTACTAGCATTAGTTCTTCAAAAACAGAACTATTCAAAAAATTCGTTAAGAAAGTTGTTTGATCAACTCGAGAGTAAACTACGTTCACTTGAGCTATTAGGTGTTACTAGGGAGAAATATGCTGCGATGTTATTTCCTCTAGTTGAGTCATCGCTACCCGAAGAAACTTTGGTTGTTTGGGAGCGTTATAGATCAGCTCATCGTAGAGTTCGTGAAACGAACACGAATGATTCTGATCAGAATTCAACTAAAATGGAGAAAAGTGATTTAGAATTTATTTTAGAATTTTTACAAGATGAGGTTGAATCAGAAGAACGCATTCTTCTTGCTTCTAGAAGTTTCAACGCTTCTAAACCGAAAACGGAAGTGAAATATAATAAATTTCCTGGTGATAAAAAAATGAGTGAAAATAAGACTAGGAATGTAAAGTTTTAGGAGGCGCCTAGTGCAACTGATCTTTTGACATCGTCGCAAGTGTCAAAACAGTGCATATTTTGTTCTAATGCACACTATTCTGGAGATTGCTTTAAAGTAAGAAAAATGCCTTTGAAGCAAAGAGAGGCAATTGTTCAACAATCTCATAATTGTTTTTTATGCTTAAAAACTGGACATTCTGTCAGAGATTGTAATATCAGAGCTAGTTGTTTGTGTTGTGGCAAAAAACACCACATTCTTCTGTGTAGAAAAATGAACCCGATATCTGAGTCTAAAGACAAGGAATCACCTGAAGTTAATAAGAGAACTGATAGTAGCTCGGAAATGGATCAAGCTCTTTCCAACTTGTCTACCACTCCAAACGTAATCCTGCAAACATTTAAAGTTGTAATTAGAGGCAACGGGAAAAAACGTGCAGCAAGAGCTATTGTCGATACTGGTTCACAGCGGTCATATTTACTACGAGCTACAGCTGAAGAAATGAACTATGAGCCTAATGGCTGTGAATATTTGCAGCACTCCCTATTTGGTGGCAAGCATACTGGGGTATGTAAACATGATGTATATACTTTGTATTTATCGAGTGTGCATGAGAATTATAATTGTAATTTTCAAGTTCTTAGTCAACAAATTATTTGCAAAACTGTGCCACCTACTGTGAATGAGGTTTGTGTGAAAGAGTTAGCTGCTTATAATATAAATATTGTGGATAATTGTGAAGATCCTATTGAAATCCTTATTGGAGCTGATGTAGCTGGGAAGCTCATGACAGGCGGTCATCGTGCAATGTCTTGTGGACTTGTAGCAATTGAAACAAAACTTGGGTGGTCTGTTATGGGACGAATAACTGATACGGCGAGAAGTGAATGTTCATCTTTATTAGTTAAGTCCATGTTATCTACAGCAGAGAAAATAACAGATTTATGGTCCTTGGATACTCTTGGCATTACTGACCCATCTGTGAAGAAAAGCCAGATCGAGTTATAAGAAGCTGCTCGAATGCATTTTCTAGATACAGTTCATTTGGTAGATGATCGTTTTGAAGTAGATTTGCCTTGGTTGGAAGATCATCCACCACTTCCAAATTATTTTGATTTAGCAAAGGGAAGACTGAACAAGACTGTTAAACGTCTTAAAACCGAGTCTAATTATGAAGCTTACGAAAATGTTTTTAGGGAATGGCTTGAGGAGGGAGTAATTGAGGAAGTTGCCAAAAATGATCAGGCTCTAGTACATTATCTGCCTCATCGAGAAGTTATCAAGGAGAATAGTACTACAAAAATCCGGCCTGTCTTTGACGCTTCGGCCAGAGCAAAAGGATTTCCTAGTCTCAATGATTGTTTAGAGAAGGGTCCGAATCTGATAGAGCAAATTCCGAGTATTTTAACCCGATTTCGAAAAGAGAAGATCGGTGTTATTGCTGACATCCGAAAAGCCTTTCTACAAATAGGTGTTTCACCCACGGATAGAGATTATTTGAGGTTTTTGTGGATTGGTAATGATGGTCAGCTGAAAGAGTACAGACATTGTCGTGTCGTTTTTGGTGTATCGAGTAGCCCCTTTCTTCTAAATTCTACAATTCAGCTTCATTTACAAACTGTTTTGGAAAAAAATAGGAACTGGAGAATCTTCATATCCGAAAAGTGTCATTCAAAAACTTGCGCATAGTTTTTATGTTGACAATTGTGTTAGTTGCGTTAAAAATGAAAAAGAACTGCAGCAATTTATTAACATTTCGACTGAGGTAATGGCCGAGAAAAAATTCGAGCTTAGAGGGTGGGAGTTCAGTGATGTCCATGCTGATACTTCTGCCGATACAAATGTGCTCGGCCTGGTATGGAATAAAAAATCTGACACTCTACGAATTAATACTGCAAGTGTAAAAGAATTATGCTTTGAAAAGATAACTAAGCGATCAATCTTATCTGCAGCTCATAGATTGTTTGATCCTCTAGGTATGTGTTGTCCTGTCATCCTAATTCCTAAATTATTGCTTCAAGAAACGTGGAAGCAGAAAATAACATGGGATGAAGAAGTTGATAAAGTTACAAAAAATGCATTTTTAAAATGGCTTAAAGATATTGACTGTTTAGAGAAAATCCGTTTTCCAAGATATTTTGGTTCAGAGATTGCAAATGGAGATATTTCAGTACATATTTTCTGTGATGCTAGTAAGCATGCGTATGCTGTTGCTGCTTTCATCCGAATACAGACTGGTGATTCAGTTAAAGTACAACTTATACAAGCCAGGAGTAGAGTTGCACCAACAGGAAAGGAAGAGATTACTATCTCTAGACTTGAGTTACTTGCAGCTACTATCTCATCAAGGCTTTCAACTTCTATTTTGTCAGAGATTCAGAGTGAAGAAGTTTACTTCTGGACTGATTCTTCGACTGTCTTGACATGGATCATGAGAGAAGAGGCCTGGAGTGTCTTTGTCCAGAATACAGTGAAGGAAATAAGAGCGTTAACAAATAAAAGTTCTTGGAAACATATCCCTGGTTCCATGAATCCTGCTGATCTCCCGAGTAGAGGTTGTTCAGTTCAAACTTTATTGAAATCTAACTGGTGGTTAGGACCAAGTTGGCTTTACTTGCCTAAAGAGGATTGGCCAAGAGGAAATCCAGTCTTAAATGAAAATGAGATTGTTCGAGAAAAGAAACAGACCATAGTTTCATCTGTGACAAGAAGTTTGATTTCTACAAGTTTTTTTCTTAAAGATGACTGGTATTACAAATATTTTTCGAAATACCAGAAAATAGTTCATCTTATTGCCTGGATTCTACGGTTTATCTTTAATTGTCGAGCTGAAAAAATTAAGAAAAGACATGGAGACCTTGATTTTCGTGAAATTTTTGAAGCCGAGAAATTATTAATCAAAATGGTTCAAGAGGATTGCTTTGTGGACGAGAGAGATGATAAATTAAAAACTTTAGGAGTATTTAAGGATCAGAGTGGAATCCTCAGACTGAAAACGAAACTTACCTTTCGACAAGATTCAGAAGAGTTTAAAACTCCAGCTGTTCTTCCGCCTGATCATGAGGTGGTCAAGAGATTAATACGATATTATCACGAGAAAAATGCACACGCTGGTACCCAAATTTTAATAAATATTCTTCGAGAGAGATTTTGGCTTCTTAACGCTCGGAAAACGGTGAGATCTTTGATTAATAAGTGCACCGTATGTAGAAGATTTTCTGCAAAAAGCATGCAAGTTTGCACAGCAACCCTTCCAAACGACAGACTCCGAGAAGCGGCTGTGTTTGAAATTTGTGGCATTGATTTTGCTGGTCCAGTGATCTTAAGAGGTAACACCAAATCCTGGATTTGCTTATTCACCTGCGCCGTATACAGGGCAGTACATCTAGAATTGGTTGAGTCCATGTCTACTGAGAGTTTTTTACTAGCCCTTAGAAGATTTATATCCCGCAGAGGAAGAAGTAAAATAATTTACTGTGACAACGGAACTAACCTTGTGGGAGCTTCCAATGCACTACGAGATCTAAATTGGAAGCAGATCACTGATGATACATCTATATCACCAATTCAATGGAAGTTCAATCCACCAACTGCCTCATGGTGGGGAGGTTGGTGGGAGAGGTTAGTAGGTATTCTCAAGAGTTTACTAAGACGAGTACTAGGAAGAGCTTCTTTAACTTCCGAAGAAATGATCACAATTCTCTGCGATTGTGAGGCAGTGATCAACTCCCGTCCATTGACCTATGTCACTGAAAATGATGCTACTTTGATGCCTTTGAGTCCATCTCTATTTCTTCAAGACATTCAAACAAGTGGTGTTCCTAATCTTGATGATATTGGACACAGAAGTCTGAATAAACGAGTGAAATACAGAGAGAACTTACAAAAGGATCTGCGGAAAAGATTTAGATCCGAATATCTAGGAGCACTTATCCAAAAATCGGATAAGACAAAATCAGTGGAAGTGAATGTCGGTGATATTATGTTGATAGGAAGTGATAACACCAAGCGACTGAATTGGCCACTGGGGAAAATAATAGAGATTATTCCAGGTCGAGACGGAGTAACAAGACTCGTGAGACTTAAAACGGCAAATGGAGAATTACTAAGGCCGATACAGAGATTGTATCCACTAGAAGTCTCTAATGATGATCTAATTGTTGAGAACTTTTCAACTAAGAAGTTGGAAACATGTAAAGAGTCTGGCTCTAACGATGTGTATGATGTAAGCTTTGAGCCACAGTTTCAAAAGACTAGAACAGGTCGCACTGTCAAAATACCTAAAAGACTAGACTTGTGAACAATTTAATTTTCTTAATTTTATATATCTTTCTTGCAACTATGTGTAAGTTAAAGTTTTAATGTAAAATGTTAACTTAGGTGGGAGGATGTCGCGTTGATTCTCTACATCTATTAATATTATCTTTGTTTCAGCTTTTGTTTTGTTCCGAGTGGCAACGGTGTAAAAATTAACAAAAAATTGTAGTTCTTAGAATTCAATAAAAGAGGTGGTGTGTTCTTTTGAAAATGGCTTTGAGTTTTAAATTTACGCCATAAATATATGCCTTTTTATCTAAGAAACTAAAACAGAGTATTTAATGAGAATATCTGAGTAAGAAATATTATCTGATTCGATGTCAAACGTGACACCATTCAAAACTCAGTCGTCCACAAGGATTGAAGTAAATCACAAAAAAAGGAATCGGAATTAATACAGAAGACGTCTATCAGGATTAAGAAAATTCTTGGAATATGTCAACAAATGAAGATAAAAACAAAGAATATAAAGTGGTAAAAATTCATGAAAATTGCCCAATACCAGAGCATTGTTTGGAGAAATGTACGAATATAGCATGCGACTCAGTATGTGGCCATCTTTATAAATGTTCTTGCCCAGATGATAATTTGTGCAAACATATCCACAAAATTCATCCTCCCTTTTTTGCAAATAAATCCATTTTAAAATCAAATGTCTCTTCAATAGAAGAAAGAAATATCTATGAAGATAATATGCCATTTCTGCAAAAGAAATAAATATAAAATCTACAAAAAGACAAATTATTCAGTGTCAAAATCTTTGTTCTGACCAAACCAAATTAATAGAAAATCCAAATGTTCAAGAACTAATGCTTAAAAATGTTATATCTACATTGACATTTTTAGTAGAAGGATGCCGTGGAATCGCAAAAATAAAAAGCAGCCTCAAGAAATGCTCCCCAATGCCTCATTATTCAGTGCCATCGAATAAGAAAATGACGACCCAGATGAAATTTTACAGAACTTCTCAAAAGAGAAATAAAAAAGTGTTTACAAAAAGCAAAATGTAACTGAAACTTCTAAAAAAAGGAAAAATACCAATGATTGTATCATTAGCGATAAGAAAAAAAACGAATATCAAATGAAGGCAGTAGGGAAATAAAACTGAAAAGGAAATGTCTAATTCTGTAGAAAATTTTCCAATTACTAGTAAGAATCAACCAATTTTGGAAGAAGATAGTGATACTTACTCGAACACTTTAACAGGTAATGTTTCAATTTAAAAAAAAGCGGGTGATACTTGAAGCAAAAAAAACTAATAATGTATTTTTAAAACTAAACAAAATTGCGAAGAAACCATGTGAAACAATTATTAAAATAAATGATGTAAACATTTCCATTTATATGCTGAAATCGCTTGACTTAAGTGTAACAACAGACGAAGAAAAATATTTGCAATCTCTCTCTCCATCTTTTAAGATAGGATGGTTATATGATGGAATCATTGATGCCTTTTTTTTTTCTTTCCTCCAAATTAACTAAAGATTCAGAATCGTGTAAAGCAATAAACTCAACTTTACTCTTCCATAAAAAATATATCTTGAACTTGCCAGTGATTGAGGATATACAAAAAATGAACTTTTGATTAATTCCAGCGAATTTAAATAATCATTGGATTTTTTAATAGCTAATATAAAAGAAAAAATACTTGAATTATATAATCCATTAGGTCCAAATGTAAATGAAGATGTCTGCATATTATTTCATGAATGGAGTGCATTAATTAAAAAACTACTGAACACAAAGAAGCACTGGAAAAATGATTACTCCACGTCATATGATTCAAAAAGATAGCTACAACTGCGGAGTCTTCATTTGTTTTTTTGCATATCAAAAATACCATAATTTACAAGTCGATGAAAATTTTGATGCTACTAACTTCAGAGAACTCATCTTTGAAACTATTACAGAAAACTTCGAGTGATAACATAATTTGAATTTATGTTTATATGATAACATTTGCATATCTGTGCAAATGATGGGGAGTAGGCCTGATTAGATTTCTAAGTGGAGACACCTTTGTGATGAATTTTAAAATTTGATTTTGACAATTCATCTGAAAAAAAGAAGCGAACCAGAGCTTTCCACCTCCTGGGTCTGGTATGGAAGAGAAAGCAACTCATTTTATTTATCAAAAAAACCTGTATCTATTATTCTCTCTCTTTCTATTTATGTGGAATGTGATGTGTTGTTACTCTATAGACCAGACCATTTCACCTAGAGCTACTTAACTTGGATAAGTATTTTAAAGAAGTGAAACCCTAGGAGCGTTTTCTCATCCTTAGAAATTTTAATTTAAACAAAATTTTTACGTTTTTCTGAAATAATTTGCGAAAATACTACAGGACAAAAGAATTTTTATATCATAATAAAATTCTTTAACATTTTCTTTTCAATAATACTTTATGTTGTTCTTAAATCATTTTCATTATTATTATTAATACTTTATCGCAGTTTTTTTTCTCCATTGTTAATGATCAAAATAGAAAGATTTGGCATGTGTGGTATACTACATAATAATATTGGTATATTATTTGGCTAAGGTATACATGGACATATTATATAAAATATCTTATCGAAATTTGTAGCAATCATTAATTTTAGCGAACTAATTGGTCACGAAAGTATTCTTTCTCTTTCTGTCTCTATCTCTACACGTATTAGATAAAACTGATTAATATTAATCATATTTAAAGAAAAAAAATCGAAATATTATAAAATAAGTCTACACTGATCCTTAGTATATTTCATTTTTTTTATAATTCAGCTTTATTATTACTTTATTGTGAAAATGAGTCATTGTAATATTTAGATGATAATAGTTAATATTTGTATGATTTGGAAAACTGAAAATAATAAAAATAATTATATTTTCACTGATTGTTTATATGATTTAAAAGGTGTGGATTTCATTCATTTGATTCTTTCACAAGATTCATTAATTTGAACAAGCAAAAGAAAAGAAGAAAATGTTGATTGCTTTTGACTATTATTTCAAAAAAGTGTTCATAAACTTTTTTAAAAATATTTTATTACTTTTTCATGACATTGCCATGAAAGGAAGGTCTTAAGATATTCCAGCTATCATTGTTGAGAGTTATATAGATGTGTATAAGGGCTATTGATAAAAAATAATAACCATAAAAATAGAAGCATCAGCTTAGTTTCTTTGATCAAACTACAAATTAAGTTTGTGGTAATAGGTAGGATCGACTATAAGAAGTTTGAGGTCCCTTTAGAAGCAATATTAGTAAGTTTTTTTTTTTTTTTTTTTTTTTTTTTTTACACTTGCATCACAGGAGTTTTTTATTTCTCTCATACTTCTTTATAAATTCATTAATCTAGAGTGAGTAGTAATAAAAAAAAGAAGCATAAATAAATAATCAAAATTTAGAAAAAAAATTGTGGTCTATTTCTTTGATATATATATTTGCATTTTTTTAAAAATGAATTTAGAATAACAAGTTTTTCTAGTTTTTTCTTTCTTTTGATACTTATTCTTGCCATTTTGAGCTTTGTGATTTGAATTATTCTAAAACTGTTTCAAAAACAAATTCAAACTCTGTCATTAAGGTATGCTTTTCATCTTACATATTTTATTTAAATAAATGTCAGAGAAGAATTGTGTACATAGAGAACATATAAAGTAAGCATATATAAATGAAAACATAGACAGCCAACTGCCTAAGATACAAACTGAATATATTGAAAAAATTTATGATTCTTTACCAATTGAATATACTTTCTCAGTACATATTTATGGCAATCGAGTTTAAACAAAATATAAAACTTTGGTATATAACTTTTGACATTAAATAAAAATTGAATGTATGAAATATATTTCTAAAGAAAGTGGAAATACATTAGATTTCCATGGAGTTAAAAGGAATTTCCCTTAAGCTATGTTAATTTTTCTTATATAACATTTCCCTTTTGTCAAGTTATCAATTTTAAAAAAACCCCATAAATACAGCTAAAAACCACTATCTGAGCAGGCAATTCACTCTCAAAACTTTCAAATCACAGCAGCAGGCTTTTGACATCAATATTTAATTGTCTATGTTGCAATTCAATTATATATATTTTTTCCTCTTAAATTACAATAGTTATGCAGACAGAAAAAGATCTTAACAGATATTCTTCTTAGAAAATAGATATTATTATAAGAATCTATTTCAACAGTTGCATTGATGCATGACTGTGGAGAGAAGTTCAGCATAAAAATATATAGATTTCAATTTTGATATTAAAAGAAATATCTCAAAGCAATCAAAAATAAGAAATAGAAATTATACAATATGAATGAAATAATATAGACTACATCAATGGGGCCAATTCACAGTTACATGTCAGGTACCAAACAAACTGTTTCTGTTCAATTTTCAACCGTTCTGCGCATGTCGGGATGTCTGCCGATAACGTTGATGAAACCATTATTTAGTAAATGTTACGCTAGCCGATCAATTATTAAAAACTTCTGATTTTTTATAAAGGTATTATTTTGAATTATTTTTTCCAAATTTTAGTTCTTATATTAAAATTTTAATTAGTATTTCCAATGGAATTATTGTTTTTGCATAATTAATCAACGTCGCTTTTAAATGCATTTGGTGCTGCTTTATTCTTTCCTTTCCCCTACCCCCAATTTTTATACAAACGATACATTTTGATAAATGACTATGGCAGTGTTTTTGAAAAATTACACATGTTCTTTTTTTTACATATTATTGAATGTTGAATCTTATAAATATAGTTCTTTTTAAACATAAATTATTACTCTTAGATAAGTTAATATTTTAAAGCTTACTAATAAAATTATTACATTTTTTTTCTTATGTAATGATTTTTATTAATATTGAGACTTTGATGTTTTCAGTTTGCTCAGACGAAAGAACATGAATTTCAAATTAGTATATATTGAATAAATTATGTTTACAATTTCAAATTATGAAATATAAAAGGTATAGATACTTTTTTAAAATCTATGCAACTTATGAATCAGTCATTTCATTTCAATTTGTAGATATCATTAAAGGAAAACAAACAAAATTACAGTTTCATATTTTTTATTTACACACTACAAATATATAGATAAAATATATATTGTAATTATTTGAAAAATTGTGATCAAATGGATGTTTCAATATACTCACTAATACAAAAAACTATTTATCAACATTTATTTTTCTAGACACTTAGAAAAAATATAAACACAGTATGACAAGAATGTCAATGTAAATGATGAAATCAATTTTATTCAACAGAAACATTCTAAATACTAAACAACAGTTTTTTTTATCACGAATAAAAACATTATGTTGAACAATATATGTAAAATATCTTCAATAATTACTATGGATGTGATATGAGAGAACACTTTATTTGCGATTATTTACATAGAAAGTTTCGAAAGCATATTTACATCGAGAAAAACGAAATCTGAATTAATTACATTGGAGCGGAGTTGAGTTGCAACTGGTATGACGCTTACATAATCTCCCACCTTGCAATTTTATGGAGTACCTGAAATTGCAACAAAATTTATAAATCGAGTCTGTTGGGAATTTTAATACGCCGGCCAGCTTTAGTGACAACATCAGGAGTTACTTTGGTTACATAATCATCATCTTCACTGGAATCTTGATCTGAGACAGCTGGAATTGCAGGAAGTTGAGTGTTTGTGTCTTTATCCTTTTGCTGAGCAATGAATGGTAATTTTTCAGAACTTCTGATTTCCAAGGAATAAAGTCTCTGGAATGGTCTTAATTTTTCCCCTTGAGCTGTTCTTACTCTGGCGACTCTTGAATGTCCATCTGCTCCAGGAAGGACTTCAGTTATAATTCCTAAGGGCCAGTGAAGGCGTTTTCCATCAGTTTCAAGGAGAATTATGTCTCCAACCTTCAAAGATTCATCTCGAGTGTGATGACCTTTATGCACTAACATTGCTAAGTATTCGTTGCGGAATCTCGTTCTTAAATCCTGCCGTAGTTTTTGAATAAAACGTAATCTTCTATTTAGGCTTTTACTGTCGATTTCGTCTAAATCAGTTGTATCACTACTAGGAATGCCTTGCAAGAAACAAGCAGGTGTCAATGGCCTTAGACCTTCTGAATTATCTTCAATATATGTGAGAGGCCTGGAATTTATTGTAGCTTCACAGTCACATATAAGAGTTTCCAATTCTTCATAATCAATACTCTTTCGGCCCAAAATTCGCCTTAGCATTTCTTTTAGCATGCGGATCATCCGCTCCCACCATCCACCCCACCATGCAGCAGTTGGAGGGTTGAAATTCCATTTAATTTTCTTGATAGTGGAAAACGACATGATCTTTTCCCAATCTAGATTTTTCAAGGCATTACTTGAACCAACGAAGTTGGTGCCGTTATCAGTGTAGATTATATTAACTCGACCTCTCCTCGCAAAAAATCTTCTTAAAGCCATTATAAAGGCTTCCGTGGACAAGGAATTAACTAACTCAAGATGAACAGCCCTATAAACAGCACAGGTAAAAAGGACAATCCATGTCTTTTCTCCAGAACGCAAAAACAATGGGCCTGCCAAATCAATCCCTGTGACTTCAAATGCCGCAGCAACTTTTATTCTATTTTTAGGAAGAGGTGCTAAAGGTGGCTCCGTAGGTTTTGCTTTAAATCTTTTGCAAGTAATACAATGAGAGCTTACTCGTTTTGCTATTTTATTGACAGAAATAATCCAGTAATTTTCCCTCAAGTTGGAAATGAGAGTTCGAAGTCCGGAATGCTGCAACTCACAATGTTTATGGTGTATCAATCGACGAATTATTTCATGGTCACCCGGCAACAATATTGGGCACTTAAAACTCTCTTCTTCATCTCCCAGTATGAGCTTAGTTCTAACTTTAAGAATGTCGGAATCGTCTTTGAAAGTTTGCATATTTTTCAATGCTTTCATCTTGCTTCCTGCAAACCTTTCCTTTTGAATTAGCTTTAGTAAACAGTTTTCAGCTGATTGGACTTCTTCATAGGTTAGTTCGGTCTCCTTACAATTTTCTTTAAGACGACAATTTTTAATAAAACGTAGTATCCAAGCCAGCATTCTTACAATCTTTGTATATTTCGAGAAATAAAGTAGATTGTCAGTAAAGTTAACTGATTCATGCTCCACGTTACTGACTATTGTTTTCCTTTTCTCTGATTCAATTAAATTTTCATCAATAATTTGTTTTTCATTCAAAGGCCAGAATTCTTGTGACTTGGATAACCATTCTGGACCTTCCCACCACTTGCTCTTCAATAAATTTTTTGCATCACAACCTCTTGAAGGAAGGTCTGCTGGATTCATATGACCTGGCACGAAATGCCAGTTATCAGAATTGGTATATTTTCTTATTTCTGTTATCCTATTTCTTACAAATGTATTCCAAGAACTATCCCATTTAATCCAAGTTAAGACAACAGTCGAGTCAGTCCAAAAGTATACATCATTAAACTTTACCTCAAGTCCATCTGTCACTTGGCAATATAGTCGGGATAATATAAGAGCTCCCAACAGTTCTAATCGAGGAATTGTAATTTCCTTTGTTGGTGACACTCTTGACTTACTTGTTACTAATTGAACTGAAACTTTCCCGTTATATTCAGCACGTAAAAAAATACATGCGGCATAAGAGGCTTCACTGGCGTCACTGAAACAGTGAAGACTTATCTGACAATCTTTAAAAGGGTTTGAAATGAGTCTTCTTGGAATTTTGCAATCTTTTAGCAGATTTACATGTTTGTACCAGGCTAAAAATTCATTGCATATATCTTGTGGAAGCACATCATCCCAATTAATTTTTCTTTTCCATGTTTTTTGTAGAATGATCTTTGGAATTAGAGTAGTTGGACTCGTAAATCCTATTGGGTCGTAAATTCGTTGAGCAATAGATAATAATGTTCGTTTAGTTATATTTTCTTCTGAAATTTTAATAGCACTGTTACAAGAAAGTTCATCATTTTCAGTATCCCAGGAAAGTCCTAGTATTGGAATATATCTCTTTTTTGTTTCTCCTACAATTCTTTCAGAAGTAACCCAACCTCGTAAATCAAATTTGGCTGCAGACATCAGTTCTTTAGCTTCAGAAATAAATTTGGCTGCCTCTTCTCTAGTTTCTAAACTAGTTATGCAATTATCTACATAAAAAGATTTTTGAAGTTGACGAGCTGTTTCCTTCCTTCCATCTGAAACATTCTCTAGATGATGAGCTATCGTTGCCTCAAGTAAAAATGGACTAGGAGAAGCACCAAATACCACTCGACAGTGTCTCAGGGTGATCAATTCCTCTCTTCTTGAAAAATCTTTCCACCATAAAAACTTAAAGTAGTCTCTATCCTTTGGGTTCAGACTGATTTGTAAGAATGCCTTTTTAATATCTGATGTTATTCCAATAGCATTTTTACGAAATTGCATTATTAATTTGGGTACTAATTCTAATAAATTTGGACCCTTTTCTAAGTGATTATTCAAGCAATTTCCTTTAGAGTCTTTTGCTGAGGCATCGAAAACAGGGCGAATCTTTGTAGTTGTATCTCCAGTCTTTATTACAGGATGATGAGGTAAATAGTGTCCTTTATTCTTATCTTCATTTACAATTTCGATAATTCCATCTCGAATCCACTCATTAAACACATCATCATATTCGCTTAAATGTCCTGATCGAATAAGATTTTTTGTAACTGACATCAAACGCTTAGTGGCTAATTCCTTATTGCTTTCTAACTCTGGATATCCAATTTTCCATGGCAAACATACTTCATATCTCTTGTCTTCGTTTCTCTTAATAGTTTTGCGGAAACATTCAACTGTTTCTTCATCGGCTACCTGCCTTGATTTAATTTCTACAGGATCTCGTATACCGATGACATCTAGACTCCATAATTCCGTCAAATCTAAATTGGCAACATAAATAATATTCTCTAAAGATTTTGACTGTTTCGTTTGTTTACCTTGAAGTGTCCATCCGAGTTTTGTTTTTACGGCTACTAAATTTTTATCAATGTGTTCAATTGATCCCGTCAGCAATACACCAAGGTAATCTGCTCCTATTAATAAATCTATTTCAGGAGTGTCTTCCCCTGTATCACTTAATTCTATATTTTTTGTCTTCAAAATGGGAAAAATTTCAGGATTACTTACACGAGGAATAGCACCACATATTTTCTTTTCTTCTAAAACGGAAATGTTGTGCCTGAAATTTGAACACAAGCTTTGCAATGTAATGTTATACACATTATGGGACTTTTGTTTAGTTTCACTGCCCCCAAAAAGTCCATGACTTAACATTTCTTGATCTACTGGTTCCAATCCCAGTTTATCCACAATATCCCTTTTTATGAAAGATCTTTGAGCACCTGTATCGAATAATCCTCGGATAATTAAAGATCTGTCTTTATTGAGGATTTTCACCAATACCGTTAACAATAATGTAGATGAATCCCTTGGTGACAAGAGAATCTTGGCATCTAATTCAGGTGATGGATTCTGTTTTGTTTGATTTATATTTGGACACATAATACTATGATGTTTTTTCTTGCATATAATGCACTTCAAATAGGCCCTACAAATCTTTGAATTATGACCTGGTTTCAAACAAATAAAGCACGCACCTTTCTTCTTTAATATTTCTTTTTTCTCTTCCAGTGGCATATCAGGAGCTTTAAAGCATTCACTTGTATTATGAAATGACTTATTACAAAACATGCATTGCTTGTCATTTTTTTCAGCTCTTTTCTTTTCACTAGATACAATGCAAGCTGCCGTAGGAATTTTTTCTTTCGATTTAATTCTTTGAAACTCTTGATCCTTCGCAAAACCGGATTGAGCAAGTAGTAATCTCTCATCACTCTCGACTTCCGATCGAAGAAATTCTAACAAGTTTCCCAAAATATTCGGCTTTACTTTATTTTCAACTCTACTACGTGTTCGTTCCCATTCTTTTATGAGATCTTCTGGAAGAGCTGATTCTACTAATGGATACAACATTGCTTCGTACTTTTCAGATGTCACTCCTAATGTCTCTAATGCTCTTAACTGGGTTTCTAATTTATCATAAAGAACACGTAAAGTGAAAATTTCTCCGTTCTTTGCTTGCGTTAAAACAAGATTTAAAAGTTCACGAACATAAATTTGGATCAACAACTCATCTTTAGCAAAACGCGATTTCAATTGTTCAATAGCTTTATTATAATTCGCGCCCGACGGCGGAAAACTTTCGACTAAATCTCTTGCCGATGAACCAATTTCCGTCGCTTGCAAAAGATATTGAAATTTATCATCTGAATCAATAGTATCATCATCGTGAATTTTTTTGAATTGTCCCCAGAATCCGAGCCAGTTCTTTATATCGCCGTCAAAACGTTTTAGTTCCAGCTTGGGAAGGCGAAAAGTTCGTTTTGTTTCATTTAATACACAGGAAGTATCACTATTTTCTTCTTTCGTAGCCAAAACAAAATCGACTTTCGTTTTCAAAGCAATCCACTGATCGCGATAATTTTCCGCTATGTCAAGGTCATTAGAAAATTCTTCTTCTTCAATATTTTCCATTTCGGACCATTTTACTCTTATTTTTTCATCTAATTCAAATAACCTTTCAGCTTTATCACTCAGAATATTAAATACCGGTATCAATTCAATTTTACTTACCGGTTCCGTTTTCACAGCATTTTCAACTTCTTTTAACGATTTGGTAAACAATCGCCTGAGTTGTGTTCTCTCCCGTTTTAGATAATCCATAGTCCTGTCACGGACGCCACTTTGTAAAATATCTTCAATAATTACTATGGATGTGATATGAGAGAACACTTTATTTGCGATTATTTACATAGAAAGTTTCGAAAGCATATTTACATCGAGAAAAACGAAATCTGAATTAATTACATTGGAGCGGAGTTGAGTTGCAACTGGTATGACGCTTACAATATACTTTTAAAGCAGAACATTTATGAAATTTTTTTTAAATGTTAAAGTTACATTGATGAAAATTACATTGAATGAATATCATAAAATAAAATATACAATACATTAAATTTAATAAACAAGAATAAGGTCATGATATATATATATATATATAGAGAGAGAGAGAGAGAAGTTCAATAGTATATAAAGATGAGTTAGAAGAAACACTTTTATGCTTTTACAGAATTTTATAATTCAAAATTGATTCATTAAAAAAATTGAAGAAAAAAAAAGTGAAACATGCATGTAGCAATGAAGTTGGGAGTAAAAATTATATAATAAATTCTGATATGGAAATTGATTTTCAATGAAAAGACCCGTATTTACTAAAACAGAAATCGCTGAGGTGCACAATGGTATAACATGATATTATGATAACAGTCAATTTCAGTTTAAATACAATAAACTATTGGCATTTCATTTTTAACAATAGAAATGTTGTTTGATATAAATTCACTTTGAATCCATCACAAATCTGCAAATGTAATTAGAAAACTAGTAATAATGCTTTCTGGAGCCGTCCATTGTGCTCTTTTGTTATTAAACATGATTACCCAGCAATAACTGAATAACATGAATTACTAAAAGATAAAGAAAACTTTAAGGTTCATAATAAAAAAGTAAAAATCAAATGCAAAAATTATTTGACTTTAATTAATGGTTTTTATACTTAACTAATTTATAACTTAATTAAATAACATGTGTTTTCAAAACTTAAATATATATATTTCTTATATATAGCATTCAATTTATCAAATTAAGAGCACGTTTAATAAAATACATCAATTATATATATATTATAACAGTCAATAAGAAAATTCAATTTTCAGTAGCTAGTAAAGATTTCACTTATTAAATAAATCTTTAAGAAATTTATTCACTTCCACCTAAGTTTAGCATTATAGCAGTTGCTATTTTTGCAGCAGGAGTTTGTTTACTTACATTAATTAAATTTAGATAAGATTTTTTAGAAAAGGCAATTTAATATTCAAGTAAACATTTTAAAATCTTCTAAGCATATTCAAAATTATCAGAAATTTCATCACATGTGAATTAGAAATGCTCTCACGATTTTGTTTGATTGTTTTTGTTGGCAAATCGCTTACCAAATTCTTTTTTTCGAAGAATTTTTCTAAAAAATTACTGAAACTCCATTTACGATTTAATAAATGAACACACACTGAATGAATTCTTCAAAATGATCGAAGCATATCACCGACTTCGAAAGCTTGAAAAAATCTATATCAAGGGTACCAACCCAAGGCAGGATTGTTGAAAGGAAAATAAGAAAACATTTTATCATGACAGTCATTCTTGTGTTTCGCATTAAAAAATCCATCAGCACACCAGTATTTCCTCTTTTAACACATAAATGAGGAAAGAAAATGACTCAAAAGTTATAACTTCAAATGTAAACAAAAAACATCCGTTTCATACTCGGCGGTGAACGTTAATGGCAGACTAATCGACGAAAGCAGTGCGGATGAAACTTAAATGCCATGCGCGGATAGCTCATGACATGTGACTTTTACATCACATGAATTGACCCCATTCATGAATGCCATGAAGGATATAAAAAACATCCTTTATGAATGTTTTAAACAATATATAATTTCTCATTACTATTTATGGATTATATTTTAATACAATATAAAGATATACAATATTATAATAATACAATATTATATTTTAACACAATATTATATTAATACAATTAATACAATATTATATTTTAACACAATATTATATTAATACAATTAATACAATATTATATTTTAATACAACCTCTACCTCTGGAGACACCAGAACACAAGTCGAATCTGATTGGTTTGTTCGATCACATGACTTTACATTTTACCTCATGGGAAATCTTCAGTCGACACTTTGTCTTTCCCTTTGACAATTAGACGCGAACTTTGGCGAAATTGATTTAGGAATAGATATCAGTACTGCAGTGTTTTTTTTGTTTTTTTTGTATTTCAGTTGATAAAAATTTACACTCAGATCTGTTTTATAATAAAGCTGATATAGAAGAAATCAGCTAATTTGTTTCTAAGTTCACTTACAAGCATTATTGCCACTCCTAAGAAGTTTTATATTTCCTGTTTATTTTTATTTTAGAGTTTGCATTGCATTTTATTCGAGCTTGGAATCTGGCAATCCGGTTTTTGATTTAAGTAGAATAACTGGCGTCTCTATCGCAACATTTATCCCTATGGGATGGGCGAATCCATCACAAGCACTACTTTTCACAGGTAGGTACGTGTGAATGAGAGGGGCACCAGGGATAAGTGTTGTCTTTTAAATATTGAGTTGTAGCTCAACACTTTTCCCGGTTCAGTTGAATACTAGACCTTAGTCCGCGCCCGTAACAATTTGCCACAGGCAAAACTGCGCATGCTCAGACTTCGAGGATGCCAAATTGTTTTTGGCATACAAGATAAAGTGCTATCGAGCCAAATGTTGTGTCATTAATAGTTTATTAACAAACCACGTCTTTAAACAAAACAACCTTGATTATTATAAATAAACATCATTTATTTGCGCAGTTAATTTTTTTCATTCATATATGACTGTATTAATAAAACATATTTTGTTTTCAATGTTCACTTAATAGGCATTAATGCTTGAGTTTCTAAATTATATGAAATTTCTTTTAACTTAGATTTGAAAATTAATGTTTTTAAAAAAGAAGTTTTCACATTTGAAACTTTAAGTGATGTGATACTATTCCTTAAAAAATTATGATAACGAAAGTTAATTTTGTTTACTATTTTTTTATTTTATATATGACTGTATTTATTTACTATTTTTTTAATTCATATATGACTCTATTTATTTACTATTTTTTAATTCATATATGACTGTATTTATAAAGCATATTTTGTTTTCCATGTTCCAGAGGCGGTGGTAGCAGGGGGACAATTACCCCCCTTTCGGCAGTGTCTTGCTCCCCGTCGGCGAGAGATTCAGAGTTTCGTCGGTAAAAGTGTTCACCACTTCAGGGTGGTTGTAGAGAGATGCGCATTATTGAATATGATTATTTAAAAACAGCCTTGAAGTTAATATAATGTAAGCAGTAGAAATATCTAACTAATGATTAAAGTGTTTTGACTATATTTGGCAAAATAATCGATAGAGTGGTAGGTCAATAATATGATGTATTTTGCGGACAATTTTTAATAGACCAACTAAGAACTGAATGCAATGGATGTCTAAGATGTTAAGTTCGCAGATTTTCAGACATCTGATTCAAATATCGTTCATTCAGCTTAAAATTTATACTACTTTTGACATATAACCGACAAGCTAACAAGTGAATAAAATATCTACAAGGTGATAGGCTCATTTTATTGGCAAATTTTGATCGACCGACTATGAACTCAATGCGGTGAGTGTCCAAGACGTTAAGTCTGCAGATTTTCAGACATTTGATCGAAATGTCGTTCATTTAACTTATAATTTGCACTAGTTTTGGCAATATTTCCGACTGAATAAGATATCGCATTCTGCCAGCAATTTTAAGGCGGCCGACTGTGAACTGAATATGATGAATGTCAAAGACTATAACTGTAGATTTTCAGACATTTGATTCAAATGTCACTCATCAAGCTTTTAATTTTCACTACTTTTGGCAATATAACCGACAAGGTGACATATGAATAAAACATAAAATATGTCGCATTTGGCCAAAAAATTTTGATCGGTCGACCCAGACTTCAATGCGATGAATGTCGACGAAGCTAAGCCCAAATTCTTAGTCATCTGATTTAAATGTTCATTCTGTAATGTTCATTCAGCATATACTTTATATTATATTTAGAAGAATAAGCAATAAGCTGGCAAATGAATAAGACGTCACGTTTTTCTCGACTGATTTTTTTCACATCGGCTAAGATTTTATCATAGATTATGGGAAAAAAAATTATTTTCATCGAGCACTTCGATTACCTGCCAGTGGAATTATTAGAGAAATTGAAGCTTTTATATTATAATAGGGCATAAATAAATACCATAAATAGAACGATAGAGTTGCTTTCCATAATTCATCATTCAAATTCAAGTTTTAAAGTTAATCGCCGTCTTATTCATCTAATTGTTACTTCTTCGGTAACGAATCGGCAAATTTATTATATTCATTTCACTATGAGAATTGCCTGACTAAAATCTAGTTAATGGTTAAATTAAATTTAATCAAACACTCTTTTTTTTTGACACGGTTGTGCATATGCATGCTAAAAAAAGTTACTTTAGTGTGGCGAAATTATCTGGCTTCATTATAAATTACTGAAGTAAGTAAATTGTACAATTGCAAATTAAGTTTATTTATCTGTTTTCTTTCGCAATCTAATTTATCAATTACAATTATTACACTAAAGAAGTAATATCGACTACAACTGACGACAAAAAAAAAATATTTGAGGCATCGTAGCCTTTTAGCTATACTAAAAGTGTTTAACCAAGTATGCACTAAATTTGCTAAATACTTCCTAAATTATTCAAACTCTGCATTCAGTATTATGACTATGTAATACGGGTACGTATCTTTTTATTTCTTTTTTCTTTCAATTACTATTCGCATCAAAAACTATATGATTTCAGATGTTTCTAAATTTTTAATAGACTTTATATAAATATGTCTTGATAAAAGGATAATTAAAATTGTTATTCATAGAATATTCATATATAACACATTAATCTC
>JAPMOR010079005.1:189446-216943 GCA_026543865.1 Argiope aurantia
TACCTAGCACTCTGTGAAAAATTTAATGCATTACACGAAATATAAAATTATGCATTTGCATAAAAACTCGAATGAGTTTATCTAAAAATGATTTAACACATTCATTTGAGTATGACATGTAAAACTGTACTTTCCTAAAATTTTAGTAAAAATTATTCATATACATATAAAAGCAAGGGTGCATCAATTTCGAAAATTTTTGGAGTTCTTTGGTGTCAAAAATGTTAAAAATTCATATTCTTTATTTTTGATGTACAAATGGTTATGATTTCTTTGAAGTCGGCTTATACTGAAGAGAACTAAATAACAATCTTTTTTGTCACAATAAAGCTCTGAATGAATAGAAATGTTGAGCTTAGAAATTATTAAAAAAAATATTCAAAAGCTGTTCCGCGAGTGTGAAGGGAAATGTAATCATTAACAGAATATTTTTCTCTGACAACAAAGCTTTAAAAGGAACTTTTTTTAAAATTTATTTTTTGCAGAAACAGTACACATTAGATGTTAAGAAAAATATGTCTCCATATTATTCAGAAGTTTTTCTGTAAAGGAATATAAGTTAAGACATTACTATTAAATTTTTTTTTTCCAAATTTGGTAAATCACCTGCTTTGAAGATGTATCAATGGAAACATTCGTTAGGCAAAAAGTACTTTTAAATAATTTTAAGCTTCATTAATATCAGGAAATTCAGAACCCTCTAAAAACAGCAATAGAAGTAATAATAATAATTAAAAAAAGCTTATAAAAGATGAAAAGGAATTTATATTAATTTTATAAATATGAGTACATGGAATTTGTATGAAATATTACTGAAAAATATATTTTAAGCTAATATGTTGATACATTGTTTGGAAAAAAATACCATTCATTCCCAACCCACAGGGAAAAGCTTTGTGATAAACTCAACATATAAATGACAACACTTTTCCCAGGTGCCCCACTCGCTAAAACGTTCCTTCCTGTGAAAAATAGGGTTTGCGATGGATTCGTCCGTCCCATAGGGATAAATATGCGATTGAGACGCTAGTAGTAGAATATGTTTGCTTTGTGACCCTCTTGGCTTTCTTTGTCACTAACGCATACAGCAACTGTGGCTACTAAAGATTAATTGCAATGGAGTATTTCTTGCTACAGAAGCAGATGAATAGATTAAATTTTGTGAGTATCTGCAATTGGTCAATACTTTAGAAGAAAATACATGTATTTTAAGGGCAGATGCTATTTCTATTGGCCTGCATGGATTTTTGATGGAAGTGGATCTGCATATGGAGTGGTCGTGTATTGTAAATCATGTTCAGTAATGAGTAATGCGCAAATCAGATTAGTGACAAGCAAATCTCGAGTATCCCCAATAAAGAAAATCACAATACCTAGATTTGAAATGTGTGCAGCAATTTTACTTGCTAAATTAATGTATAAAGTATTATTTTCTCTTAAAATTAGTGTGAACAAAGTTTCCGTATATACTGACTCCGTGATTGTGATTTCATGGCTAAGAAAGAACCATACCTATTAAATAACTTTGTTGTGAACAGAGTTGCAAAAATTCTGCAGCTTACTCTTACAGCAATGGAAACAGGCTCCATTGGATAATAACCCTATTAATATGATATCAAGAGGCCTAAGTTCAAATGAGACTGGACAGAGCGACCGTGGTGAAACGTATTCAGTTTCCTGGGAGAGAATCAATATTCAGGAAATTAAATTCTTAAGACTCCTTCGATTAATGACTTTAACAAGGAATTAAAAACTATTAATGATATTGACTATATTTTAAATGTGAAAATGAAATTCTTTATTGGTGATTTTCCTAAATGCTAATACTGATCGTATCTTGAGTTATACTTCAATACCTGTTAAGCCCATATTAAAAAATAAGGGCCTTTACAGATGAAGAAGAAATAACCGGTGGAGTTGAGACTGGTAAGAATTGAACAAGAAAATGAATTCCAAAAGCAAGTATATGATCTCATAAAGAATGTTAAGATCTCAAAATATAGTGAATAGATTTCCGCACCTTTTTAGATATTGATTCTATTTGAAGAATAGGGGGAAGACTAGCAAAATAGCAACTTTGATTATAATAAAAAAATTCCCATGATTTCGTCTAAATTTCTTATATTGACTAATTTCTAAGATGTATCATAAAAAAATATTTGCATATAGCCCTACAGACTTGTCTTTTTTTTTTTTAATAAAGCAAACATTTTTAATTGCAAATGGTCGTTACCTGCTTTAATGGTAAACCAAATGTATGTCAACAGGTAATGGGTTCGTTATCAGGTTCAGAGGAAAGAATAATTCCAAATTTCTTGTTCAATAAGATTTTACTTACTCATTTTTGATAAAATATTTTTATCAGAAAAACGGAGTATTTCATAAGGCATATTTACGTACTTTTATATGTTTTGTGTCTAATGCTGGCCATTTAGATATGGTAACTAATCTTTAGAGATGCCTTTATTGTCACTCTTAAGCGAATTTTTTATAGGAGAGGCAAAGTTGCTCAAATATTTTCAGATAGTTCACCAAATTTTGTTTATAGTAACTTACAAACAAAAGAACCAAGAATTTAGTCAGTTAGCCAAATAAAACTTTGTTATTTTTTATTACCTTATTTAAGTTATTATTTTCTTACCAAGGGAAAATGTTGAATGAAATTTCATTCCACAGAGACCAATAAGAAACATGTGTTAAATCTGTTAAATATCATTTAAAGCACGTTGTTGATAATTCCAAGCTTACATATGAGGGATTTCTTGCCATAATTGCTCAAATAGAAGCTATATTAAAATCACGACAGCTATATCCTATTCCATCTAAAGTAGTAGATCTTGATATTTTAAAGGCTAGGCCATTTTTTTGATTAGACGACAAAGCATTGTTGAGCCTAGTGTTTTTAATGTTTTTTTTTTTTTCAAAATAGATTAAAATTTTGGCAAAAGAATATCTAGAATAGTCCAAGCCACTTGAAACAATCCATCTGAGTACACTGCAACAAAGAAATAAACTGCAATTTTCGAAAAATAACTTAAGGGTAGGAGATAAGGTTATTTTTTAAAAAAAAGATTACCTGGAACTGGCTTTAGGATGCATAATGGAAGTAATTTCATGACAGGATGGAAAGGTGAGAGTAGTAATAATGAAAACTAAGAGTGGTAATTTTAAAAGATCAGTAAATAAAATTTGTCTCTTACCTTTAACTAAATCAAAATAAAGTATAATTCAAAATTTAACTTTTAAACTAAGCGTTTCTGAAATTTGAATTTCGATTAAATATAAAAACTGTTCTGTGTTCTAAATTGTGTTATTGTTTATTGCATTGATGTCATCGTATTTAATTGATATATTTTAATTCTGCTTTATTTGCAAATTGAGTTAAATGGTTATACCATGTTAACGACGGGCGGGATGTTGGTGAATGCTCAGTGCAAACTGTAGAGTTGAAGGATACTGGGGGCATCACATCTACACTTAACTATCAAGTGTTAAATATAAATAGTGTTGTGTGAATGTGTAATTTGTATTACTGAGAATAGTGAAGTGGAAATTAAAATATTAAAAGGAAATTGGTGGATTTTTTAACTAAGTTATCAACAATAAACAGGTGTCTTCATAAGTATAACCGATTCATTGCAGTGGATATGAGAAATAAGAAAAAGTACATGAATAAAACCAGCAGACACTGAATTATGACGTTCAACAACACCTTTAGTTGTTAATGTGCAGCAATTTAAAGATGTTCTTTCCTTATATTAAGAATTAACATTGTCGGTGTAATAATTAACCCCATTTGTTATTTTTCATCTGTGATAAGAACCCAACACTGCAACAAATTAAGAACTGCGATTTTTTTCAGCTAAAGAATTTCGTTTGGTAGTGGTCACTATATAAATTGTTTAGAGTCATAACTTTTGCGAAATTTGGCAAATTATGCAGAATTATCATGACACTGTACCTGTCATGCAGTGTTATGCTAAAATTATTGAAATTACTGCATATTCCAAGCCTAATTGTGTAATGATCTGAGGAGTATAGATGTCAGTCGCTAATTATAAGGATAACCCAGAGATAAAACATTAGTGCCTTTATTTTGGGATTTAATGTCAAATGTGACGAGTGAGAGGAAAAAAATATGTTAGGACAAAAGTAATTGTTATTTTTGGCTACTAGATGGCTGCACCTGTCCAGCTGTTATAAGCAAATCGGCTGAATCATGTTTGAATCATAACGAAATCACAAATTCTATTACATAAAGTAACAAATGTCACATTTATTTTATTTAAAAGCAATTAATTATTGTTAATTTTTTTAATGATTTTCATAATTTATATTTCAGTTTTTGTATTTTTACTTTTATATCCTTTTAACTGTGTTACAATGTTAACTGTTAACCAAACGGTACTTGTAAAACACGTGCTTTTCTTTTTTAGAACCACTTGCAGTCGCTGTAGTGATGTGTGAGATACTGGAAGCTGGATAAATATCCAGTAGATGCTGAAAGTTTTGTTGAATTATTTTAAAAATCACGCAACCTAATTAATGAATAAATATTTAACTGAGTGCGAGTAAATTGCGCACCTAATAAATAATTGAATTTGTGCACCCTTTACGTCCACAGCATACCAAGTATTTTCTTGTTCAAACAAAGGAATTCCAATTTCTTCCCATTTATATGCGAAAGTTTTCAGTACATAATCACGAAACGTTAAACCTCTATTCACAGTACGAACAATTTTCACGAAAAGAAAAAAACTAATATTAATTCATTTCTTAATGTCCGTGAATCATTCATCTCTTTTTCACGATGAGTTTTTTTTGGTGTATTAGTAACGCAAATCTAATCCATTTTAGGAATAAAATATGGATTATGCTCTTTTCGTGCTTTTTTTTTTTTTTTTTTCATGTTCCAGTTTTACTTCTGTTTTGACATTACGTGCATCTTATATGAAAGTATTAATCATCTAATGTCAGCTTTATCAGATTAGCCTCATTTGTTGTAATTTCTAGGAGTGTCACATGGTAGAAACGTTTTGGAAAAGAATATTTTTTGAACCGTGGCAGACTAATATCTACTTATAATGGATATAATAATAAAAGCACGGATATTCTTTTCATTAAAATTTAAACAAAAAATTCCAAAATTTAATTTTTTTTATGCAATAATATATGTATGAAAAACAGAAAAATTTATATTTACACTACAGTTTATCTTTATGAACATTCGAGTTATTATTTATATGTTTTTACGATCCGTAATGACAGAATCATTTTTCCTAATTACGTACAAAACAAAGGTATATTTCATTCAATTTATGTAATTCAATGGAAATACTTTTTTTAATCCCAGATATTATTGACAGACGTTCCATAAACTAGGAAAAAAGAAATGTAATGATGTAATCGTTTCAGGAATCCTAGCTTGCCGCTTTTGGGCGATTTAACTCAGCAAAGAAATAATAAGCAGTGAATAAGAAGAGAGCTTTTCCGATATTCTTTGTTAGGTGCATTTTCTTTTTAATAATTTTTTTCAGTGTTGTTTATTAGTTTTTTTTTCAATCGTGCTTATATGCTTTAAATCTAAACTTGTGTAATGGTTCAATACATTGCTTGATTTTTTTAAAAAAAAGCCTTTCTTTCATTATCACTCCTATTGTGGTGGAATCAAAGTCGACTGCGTGAAAAGATCAGAAGGTTTTCTTTTTTGAAAATGGACAGTATCTTAAATGACTCTATACAAATAAACCAGAATTTGGCATCGTGTTTATATTCGAGTATGTGTGAAGCATATTTATTTTTTGCTTCACTTCTTTTGAATGACGGGATATTAATTGACACTAAAGGCGAAATGTCTTTATAACTGAGAAAATGGTCTTGCCGCAACTTTCAAATTCTTCGACCTCAATTAGACTATACAGAATACACTTCTGTTTGTTATTTTATAGAAAATACCTACAGTACTCTGCAATTTAATTGGAACAAAACCCAAAAAGTTTCACCTTTATTGTTTAATTAGTATAGGTTCATTTACATGCATGGTATAGCAATCTAGTAGCAAATATGTCCTCCTGTAGCTTTAATGAGATACTGTACATGTTTTAACATGGATTTCACTAATTTATAACATACGTTTTTGATGTCATCAAAATGAAACCAAACTTTTATAATATTCTCAATCATATTTCTCTTAACTGAACAATCCATTTTACTCTCATGTTTCTTCACAATGCTCCAGACATTTTTGCTGAGATTTACATCTGGAGAATTACCAGGCCAATCCAAAACTGTTAAAACCTTTTCTTGAAAAAAATTCTTTACCACCTTTGAATGATGGTTTGGAGCAAGATCTTGTTGAAAGACACCAACATCACCAGCAAACATTTAAATCAGAGGCACAATTTTCTCTTCTAGTATTGAAATGTATTTTTTAGAGTTCATCATCCCTTCAACTGGTACTAAGCTACCAGATCCTACAGTTGTAAAATGACCCCAGAATATCTGCTTCTGAGGGTGTTTAACTTTTTGATTAAGATGTTGTTCTCTGATGGGTTTTTTTCCAGCACTTCGTCTGACAAATTTTGATTGAATCCCTTGCACAAAAAAATGTTTTGTCGCTGAATACAACCTTATTCCAGTCTTGTGCAATCCAGGATTGATATTTCCTGGCCCAATACAAAAGTTTTCTCTTCATTGCAGATGTTAACAACTGTTTTTTCGACTGGTTTCCTATCCATCCGTCTGCTTCAATAAAACTTCGTCATATTGTTGATGAATCACTGCTCACACCAGTAGCTAATAATTCTCTAATCTGATCTGTACTTGTTTTGCGAGGGTGCCTTTTACTAATTTTTACAAGAAATTTGTCTGTCTGAAGTGTTGTATTGCGTTTGTATCTACATTCACTCTTTCGTTTTGGAGAAACTGTCACAAACTTAATTTGCTGATTAATAATCCTTGAAACACTCAATTTTCCAACTCCTGCTGCTGCAGCAATATCCCTCACTGTTATTGAAGTGTGTTGACTGATGTTACCAATTCTAATCCTTTTCCTGGGAGTGATATATACATTTTTAATATGCATTAGAACAAGACACAATCAACCTCCTGCAGCAACTGAAACACAACTGATGGTAAAATGCTCTACATGTGATGATCACATGGTCAAACCAGTTTAGACTAGTAAAGAACAACCCTTTTTGTAATAAAATGCAGATGAAACCGGTTTGAGGCAGAAAATTCCCGCAAAATGAAGAAATTTATAAAAAATGGAGTTTGTCCCAATTAATTTTCACAGTACTGTACTATACTGAAAATAAATTAAAAAATAATCTAAAGAAACGTCTTATCAGATTTTATTAGAAAATAATTTATTCATTTTGTTTATTTTTTAAATCTTTTAAAATCCTCTGAAAACCGTACAAATATTCTCTGGACCATCCCCATATTATCGAATTGTAATTCCTAGACAAAAGATATATTAATTGTCAAGTTCCTACAGAATTTTCGGTTGACAATCTATAACATATCTGTCCCTACAAATCAGCAGGCATTCTGGCGTTTTCAATTTTTAAAATATGCAGCAATACCGTTCATTAATAAATTGAAAACACTGTATCATGAGGACAAATGATCAGGAAATAAAAGCTTTGAGTCTTCTTATGAAGATTCGGTGTCACAACTAGCGCGATTCATTAATGTACAATGGACTTCTTCAAATATTTTCATGCTGCACTGTGAAAGATATGATAGCATTGTAATTTTCTTGTCATTCTAAGAATCACTTTGGTTTTCTACAGTAACTTGAAGAAAACATATTATCCCCAGCAAACCGAATAACAAATTCTGGAAAGAATTTGGTTTAAATAGTTTGTAAGTAAAATTTTAATAGCAAATATGCAAATAATTTGATAGCAGATATGAATTAGATGTTTAGTATAACTTTTTAAAAAAATTACTAATTAGAGAATTCATACCTAAAATTAACATTGGGAAAGTTAAAAAGTCAAGTATCTTTCATTTAATTTTGTTATTTTATAGTGAATTTAGTTTGAAATGTATTATTACAATGAACTTTTAACGAAATTTCCATCCAGACATTCTCGTAAAGCATCTGTAACTTTTGAAACATTTTCTGCACTGCAGTTGCATCCCATCAAACCAATACGCCAGACTTTGCCAGCTGTTTGACCTAAGCCTCCTGCTATATCAATAGCAAACCTAAAATGAAATAACTTATAATTTACAATTGTACTCTTTAAAAAATCATTGTTCAGGGAAACATTAACTGAAGTAGAGAAAAAGAAGACAAATATACATCATGTGTTATATTTGTGATCAATATAAGTAACTGATATTTGAAGGATATATTAATATGTACGTAATAAATACGTAAAAACTGTGTAATACTTTAGAAACCAAAATTTTACTCAAGAAATGAAAGGCGTATAGGGGGAGAGGCAATGGCGAAATCTCAGAATCAGTTTCCAGAGTCAATCACTCTCTTTCCTGCCTCTGATTATTTAAAACTTCATTAGCTGCAGCATAGAACTTCAATACAAATATTACAATTTAAAAGTACCTTTTATACAAAATTACCTTTAGTTTTGTGATATAAGAACTTTGTGTCAGGAGTTTGGTAAATTTTCTGTTACATTTTTTATGTTCATGAATTAATATAATACATTCCAATACTATTCATTACTAAAATGAATAAAAGTTAATATTTAACAATATTTTAAAGCTTACCTTTTCCTTATGCATAATGGTAGTGCTGTGCCATTACAATTGATTGGTATATTCACAGTTGTAACTGAAGGCAAACGATGAACCTTTTAAAAATAAAAATCTGCATTGTTTCATAATGCATTTATTTTTTTACAAATTTTTCAATAAAAAAATCATGCAAATATATTTCTTAAAAAATAAACTATGATGTACTTCTTTTGGTACATATAAAACCAAGTCCATGTCTTCTAGATTTTTCCAAAGTTTTTTAGCACAAGTCTTGTGCCTTTCCCAACATTTTTCCAATGTTTCTGCTGCTAAAATTGCAAGGGCTTCTCTAAGAGCATAGACCAAATTTATAGGAGCTGTATGATGATATCTAGAGAAAAAAAAGAGAGTAGCATTTATTCTGTAATGAAAAATGTTTAAAAATAACGAGGGAAATGTTAAGGGTTAATTAAGCATATATAACAATGAAACAGGTTCTAACTTAAATAACATACTGATATATTCATGAACAATCACTGCTAAAGTTATATTTTATTAAAGTAACATATAAATGATATGAATAAAATTGTGTATTTTAGTATTTTGATTCTTGAGAGCATCTAAACGAAATTATACAATGGTTTAATATGAATGGATCTCGTGACCTTGAAATGTGGTGAGAAAGTGAAGATCATACATCATATTGCATCTCTGTTCTACTATTTCTGTATTGCATTAAATTAATGATGTTGAAGTCTATGAATTCCAAAATGAATAAATTTAAAAAAGGAAAAGTTACACCTTTCAAATTCCACTTTTGGGCTGATGGTTTTCTTTTTCTTGTAAGGGAAGAGCCGGAAAGTGAAATCACAATATCTCGCTAATAACATGGAATTTTCTCAAGTTCTGTAAAGATCAGGAACAGCTATGCAATAAATACAATTACAGTCCGTTGAAGTTAGCATTATAAATAATCACACATACTGTCTCGTGACTGTAGTAGGTTATGGAATCACATCCAAGCTGTGCTACTGGGAGGAGGGGGGTGTCTGGCAATCTAGATGATCAAATTATTAATGCCCAGAATGTTTTTTGACTTAGTCTCGAATAATAAGATGCGGAAGCAGGAAGCACTACGATTTAGGAAAAACCCATTACCATTCTTTGCACCTTAAGTTTATAAAATTTGCAAATAATACATAGACAGTGGAACTAGAAATTTGAAGTAATCCATGCCTGGAACACACTCCCATTACCTTTATGGTAATATCAGAAACATGCGCAAATCCTTATAAATAAGTTATATCCAGAGTTTCATAAGTTAGCACCATAATCAATATGTTAGAAGCGCAGGTAAAGTGCTAATATCAATGAATCGCTGTGAATAAAGTCAGTCATTCATGATCACGCTGTGATATAATAAAATGTGGCATTTCAAATCATTTCATTTTTTAGTCTACCTATTTCATTCACAAGAACTGCATCCCTGTCGGTGTCCTCTTTGCTGGAATTATACTGTAAATCTTCCTCTATGCACTTTCTAAACCTCTTTTTCCCGATGCCATTCACTAATGATCATTTTAAATGACGCAATGGAAATGGACATAGAAATTCGAACAAGTCGGATACTCAGTCTTTCACTCCACGCCATGCCGATTCTAACGGATGTCGCTCTAATGAACGATTTTGGAATGCCACCACTCTATTGGCCCAGTTTAAAGGAATTCGATTTGGTACAGTAGCGTAGAAAAAAAAATACCCACTGGACAGAAATACTTTATTGCATCCTCGTTATATTTGGCTTTAAAAAAGTAAAATAAGCGCAACAAAATGGTTGGGGAGTTCGAGGTTAATTGTAAAAATTCTTAGAAAAATGTTTGTAGTTTTAAATATATATGTGTTTCCTTGATTATAATTGTTTTTTATAGCTTAGCTCATTCATAATAGACATAAAAGAAACATCCCACAATTAGGTTGTTTTTGGCACCAGAGATATATACCGGGTCCGGCATAAATTCGTGCAAACTTCAAAAAATAATAATAAAAAAGTAGTGCTCGAAAAAAATTGCGGTTTGCGGGAATATGTTCAGAGAGCATTTGGATTTTGTTATTTCCATTAAAAAATGTATTTAAAAAATGACCAATAGATGGCACTCACACGTCATATCGAGACTGTTTAAGCAAATCAGTATAGCTATAAAACACAAGGCGGAAATGGATCTGTCATTCGACGCCAGTAGCATGCTATCGCTACCGGATCGAGCATTAGCGGTGAAACTGTTCTATAAGAACGGTGAATCCGCGACTAAAACATTGCGACAGTTACGGACGGTGAAAGGAATTGAGACAAAGAAAAACTCAATTTCATTGATTGGGATATTGAATTTAGTTCGCCGTTTTTAGGAAACGGGTTGATTAGAGGATCGTCCACGAAGTGGCAGACCATCCGTCAGAGCTGACCGCTTCCCTGTTGTCCAAAGGGTCATGAGAAATGTGCTAGCCGAGACTTCAAAGGGGAGTTCCAGGGCACGTGAAGCAGGTAAAATAACAGGAATTCCAGAAAGGTCGATAAGACGTATTCTGCACGAAATCTACATTCTCTGTCCCAACAAGAAAGAGGCATTTCACCAGTTGTTGTCAGCAGATTGCGAGAAAAGACAAACCTTTGCAACATGGGTGCTCCCACAAATGGAACTTGACCCACAATGGTTACTGAACATCATGTGGACAGATGAATCCCACTTTTCATTGCATGGTGACGTGAATACGCAAAACAGTCGTATCTGGGCAGCATCAAACAATCGTGCGTACAAACTACTACATTCTCCACATGTGACTGTTTGGTGCGGTTTCACTGCGTCCGTCATTCTAGGCCCTTTCTTTTTTGAAGAACGTTGTCCTGTATCTGGATGGGAAATCTGTTTCGTCACTGCAGAGCGCTATTTTAGGCTTTTGCGAGACCACGTTATGCCTGCTTTGCAGCAAAGACGTGCGTTATCTTTCGTCAGTTTCATTCAGGATGGTGCTCCGCTCCACGTTGCTAGTACAGTTAAGACGTTCCTCCTACACATTCACTGAGGACAGAGTGATAAGCAGAGGATGTAAGAATGAGTGGCCCTCACGATCGCTAGATCTTTCTCCAGCGGACTTTAGGTTGTGGGGATACCTGAAGTCTCGTGTTTACCGGGGCTCTCCTGCCACTTTGATGGAACTGAAAGATGCCATTCAATTGGTCATTAGTGGCATCGATGCCGACATGTTACACGCAACTGTAATATGCGTAGTTACGCGCCTCACTTGCTTAATACCTTGTGGTGTCGGTCATGTTGAGCATCTTTTGCTTTAAAATAAAATGTGCTATAATGTTACTGTGCTCTGTTTTCCCGATTTGCATAAATCGTCTTGGTATGACCGTGTGAGCGCCATCTATCGGTCATTTTTAAATACATTTTTTAATGGAAATAACGAAATCCAAAGGCTTTCCGAACATATTCCCGCAAGCCGCAATTTTTTTCGAGCATTACTTTTTTTATTATGATTTTTTGAAGTTTGCATGAATTTATGCCTCACCCGGTATATATTTAATTTGTCAGCTGTTGCAATTTGCTCCAGACGTGGGGTAAATTATAATAATAGAAACAACAACATTTAAAAATATTTTCTCGATACCACTCTTATTTTCATTCAAGTAATAACACGCTTGGTAATTAAAATGATATCAGATGGTTTAGTAAAACAAAAATGAAATTATTTAAAAAGTCAACACAAAAATCAGTCTACATCAGAACTGCAGTTAATTCAAATATTTGATAGAACTTTTATGCTAACATTTTGGAAACTAAGCTGTGAATCCATTCTCCTTCATCAGATTTGTTGATTGCAGTGTTCTGATACTAATGACTCGGATTCAGTCCTGGAGGATCCAAGGTTCGAAACCCTATTCCATCGAAGAACCACTATTTAAAAGAGCTTGATATATGCTACATTCTTCGGAATTAACCGTCTCCCGCAGGATTCAGTCTCAAGCGCATTACTTGTCATCTAACTGCTTTCAGAATTACTAGATCTGTCCCAAATTAAATATTAGTGTTGTTTCAAAATGGGATATATTATAATACAGTATGTCATCAGAGTTGCTGTATACATCTCCATAAACTAAGCAAATCCATTCTTCTTTTTCAGAATCTATATACGAGTTCCAAATTCTGTTCTTCGCCCTTTTCTCCTTTGTTTAATTTTTAGATTTTTCTTTTGAACCATTCCTTTTTCGTTCCTTTCCTTCAATTACTTTAACTTTTCATTGATTATGTTGTTGTATTCTTTTACCATTGCTTCTTTTCCAGGTGGGTCTTTTAGAATGGCAGCAGTAGCGATCTCGATCTGAAAATATTAGTTGTCAAGAGGCAATAGGAGACCACTCACACCCTACAATATTATCACTGAATTTCAATAATGAATATGTAGAATTTTCAATAAGCCTTAATTGTAGCCAAAAATGAAAATATAATTAATGCAACATTAGTTTGTTAATGTGTTATATCAATAGTTTCTACATGAAAATATTGTTTTTTTTTTTTCAAATACATTTATTTGAGTATATACAGGTATTCTATCAAATGCTATTATTTCACATAGTTTTACTTTATTTCCAACAATCCTTACACTGTATACCGAACATCTGCTGATTTAATATAATAATTGTAGCTTTTATAATGCTATAAATTTATATATTTTTTTATTAATACCCATATGTAGAATCTATATGGAATATGGAAGAATAAGAAATGTGGAATCTATATGCAATATGGAAAAACAAGAAATGTGGAATCTATACAGAAGATTAAGAAATATGGGATCTATATGGAATTTATACGGAAGAATAAGAAAAGTTTAAATGAATGTTTTGAGAAAATTATATATGTAGTTAGTATTTTGTTAATAATAGATACAAAATACTTTCATCCCAAGTAACGTCGGGTATAGCAGATGGTAAGAAAATATAACCAGTAGGAATAGTCTTCCCGAAGTTTTCTTTCAAACTCTAATAAATATTTTATTCCCTTCCAGTCTCGCATAAAATTATAGACATTGGTCAAAGCCGTGAACGCGATGTATACTCAGATTTGTATTTTTAAGAGCTCCATATGTAATTCGTAGGAAAATAAAGAAAAAGAATATGCCCTTTGAACTCCTTTTTTTTCATCAATTGAAACCAAAATTTGGCACAGCACTACAGTTTTAGTAACTGGATCACATAACAAATTTCATTCCTATAAATCGTTGTGTTTTTGAATTACCACGTTTACATATATATGAATGAACAGACTGACATACGATCGCCTCTAACAAATTTGTTTCAAAATTTGTTAAAGATCTATACTTTAGATGGTAAATCTGTGCACTAAAACTTTATATATGGCATCAGCATCTAATACAAATTTGGATTTGACCGCAGCACTTTTTTGATATTCGTATACAAAACAGTCTACAAATATATTTATTTTTTCAGCGATCGCATAGCTTCATTCTGCTACAAAATTAATTTATAACAGTTTGATTTGGAGAACGTTTGAGGCAGCATATCCACACTAGGAGCCCATATTCCCATCAGTGTAAGGGGCGCATTTGTCATCGGGCAAACTGGCAACTCGTTCAGTCCGTCATTGTATGGAAGATTTTTTTCTATTTAGGTTAAACTCTTTCCGAAGCGAATCATTAAGGAACAATTTGACCGTTGGGAATATTAATATTTAAGATTATTTGAAGATACTAATATTTAAAGCAGTAAATCGGACTATATGAATCAAACAAAAGTCAAAATATATCTTGTCAGTAATAATATGTTAGAAATTACCACGATATTTTGTTACAATTTGCCCATGGCACAACTTCGGACATTTTTATTGATATTGAATATTATTGGGAATACCAAAAAAATTAAAGCAGCCTTTTAAAATTTAAAACATAGACAGAATAAGTAAGTAAAAAAAAATGTTTTTTAAGATCAATTAGCTTATACTGAATCAGAATTTGCGCAATATCCTCCCCCATTAGTTAGTTAAAATGAAACATGAGTTCACAACCTCTCACTGCCCATTTCGGCAAACCGCTGACTATGCTGATGTAATAAGGACCGTTATAAGAAACATGTTTAAAGAAACTTCTGCATAACTTTTTCAAATCACTTAATGTACGTGTTACTACTTTCACCTGTTACAACTAGCCCCTGACTCCCTATCTTCAGAATTAAGATATACCCATCTCACTTCGCCTTTCATCACGCCATTAAATCAGTCGTCTGGTACACGAACTTCACAGACTAAATTTTTGTGTGCATCTCAATAATTGTGACAATCAGTTTGAAAGGAAATATGTATATTTGAATAATAAAAAGGAAATAATTACCAAATTTTCAAAAAAAAAAACAAAAAACATTAGCATTTAAAAAGCAAAAAATTCAGCCAAGATTTCATTGAATTACGTAATTGCTGCAAAATATATTAACAATTTTTTTACCCACTATTCTAAGTTTAAACATAACATACTTGCGAGGTTCATCATCGCATCCCCAGTAATTTCCAATCAATAGAGCATCCATATAAAATGAAGTCACAGGAATTTTCCTTGATTTCAATTTTTTCCTTAAAGAAATTTTATAAATGTTAAAAAAAAATAAAGAATATAGCACAGAAATACACTTCATGGAAGTATGCATAAATACTTCAACACAAAATACAAGTAAATGCATTAGTATAACTAATCGAATAATTATATTTTAAATGATTGCATTTCAGAGTATTTCTGATTTTAAACTTTCATCAGCACCGGTGGAAAGAAATGTAACTTCAGAATAGTTCAACAGCATCAGAAAAAATATTTTTTTTTTTTTTTCTAATACAGCATTTTCTTCATTTCTTTTACTATACATTAGACCATACTGTTCGGCCAACTGTTTTGTTGAATGATAAAGATAACACACATAAAAATAACAACAGTGATTTTGCTTTTAGTCATTGACAATCGTTTAGAAATCAAATTTGCCTTTCTGAATGTAAAAATGCCTATCACGTAATACCCTTTTAATTTTACGTATTTGTAAAGAACAATGTGATAACAATACAGAGAAGAAACACAAATTTTGTTTAAAATTAAATATATCATTTCACTTTGCCAAATTTTCAGTTTTATTATTTAAAAAAATGTCAAAATATTATCAGAAGGCAAGAACTCTCACATCAATTCGATTTGTAGACAGAGACCTTCGAAAGCAGTGAACTGGTGAATGCGAGCCGATGACAGTACATTCATTAGAGGCCACAGTAAAGAAAAATATCACATTAATTAACATGGAAAAGGATGTTTTATTGCGCATGAAATAATCTTAGTGCATTACTTTCGTTTTTTCTAATTCTATAGAATGAATTTTACCAGAAATTGAAATCTCTCCTAAGATGCTTCAGAATTTGCAAATTGCAAGCATGAAAAGAAGATGGCTCATACAATATCATACTGTCTTGATCGCAGCAGCCATTGTGAGTAACAAATTTTATATCCCGCAATTTAATAAGAAAGCCAACCTAAGAAAATTATCATATTAAAAAAAAAATCAATGCTTTGAAGCATTAGCTAGTAATAAATTGAAAAATTTAACATTCATTTTAGAGCTACTAAAATATCAACACTGATATTTTACTGCACGCAGTTATGTAGAGGTTACAAAATTGTTTGACACTACTTTTTAAAATCTGATTCAAGAAAATACTGCACGGAAATAAATTGGCACAAAATCTAGTCTTTTAAATTTCAAAATGTCATAAAAACTAATGTTTCTGCAATAATATGCTCCTAAAGTTATTGCACTAACATTTAGATTAGTTTTTTAAGAGTCTAATTAAAATTTGGAAAAACCTTTCTTAGCGAATATTTACTATACGACAAGTAATTATTTAACAAACTTCGTATATCTTGATCTTGAACAGCATTTTGAATGATTTTTGTAACACCCAATTTATAGATGTATCTAACATATAGACATTACCATGTTAAAACAGAAATCATTTAATAAACAAAACTTACACAGCTTTTGGACTGAAACTGATGGGTGACAGTCCAGGAGGGGCATTTAAAATCTTCTGAGATCCACTGTACAAAATGTCAATATCTATAAATTTGCAAAAGTTATAGCGAAATACTTCAATATATGTTTAGAGATCAATGTAATACAGTAGTGTAAATAATATAATGAACACACCCCATTTATCCATGAAGAGGGGAGCAGCTCCTAATGATGCAACGCTATCAACAATGATAATGCAATTCAATCTGAAAAAATTATAATTTAATGACCGATTAAAATTAAAAACTACTTTTAATAGTTGCATTCATCCCCCCCCCTCCCCCAATTTTGAAACAAAATATTAAGTTTTCAAATTAGTAATTTAATTCTTACGTTGGAATAGTAATGCAAGAATTTAAAATAATTTCTCAAACTGAAATACATCTTACATTAAATATTCATAAATCCACACATATATGAATACATTAAAAAATTCTTAAAATACCAGTTATGTATGAGGCGTATTCGGAAAGTTGAGTACCGTTTCATAGCACTGCCGCCGCAACACTGTGGTCTCAACTGACGGCATTTTGATTGCTTTAGTTGTGTTTTCAATTTGCTATACACATTAAAAATGTTTCGGACAATTACTAATCCCGCTTACTGTGAAATTCGTGATGTAATTCGATTTCTGAACGCAAGGAATGTGAAACCGGCTGAAATCTATCGTCAAGTTAAAGATATTTACAGTGAAGACATGATGAGTGATGGAATGGTGAGAAAGTAAATTAGAATGTTTAATGAAAGTCGAAGAAATGTCCACGATGAATCTCGGAGTAGGCGGCCTTCTGCTGTCAACGATGGAACATCTGGTAAGGAAAGTTGATGAAAAAATCCATGAAAATAGACGTTTCATAATGACGACGCTTTCATACGAATTTCCGCAAATTTAACATAGTTTTGTACGAAATTGTTACAGATCTCTTAGGTTATCACAAAATGTGTTCCCAATGGGTTCCAAAAATGTGGCGGAAAGTTTCTGTGAAGAAGGTACAGAAAAGCTGGTAATCCGCTGCGAAAAGTATTTGAACATTGGCGGGAAATATGTATAAAAATAGTTTAAGGTATGCTTTTTCATGTAAAAATAAAATTGGCTTTAAAAATTTTTTACTGTTTTTTTTAAACGGTATTTACTTTCCGAATACGCTTCGTACTTTTTTTGCCTTTAATTAAGAACGTTGGATACATAGAATAACTTTTCGCATTGCGCAAAAGCTCATAAATACAAGCTAATACAGTTGTTTGATAACATTACATGTTGAAAAAGATTTTGTAAATAAGCATATCTTCTCTTAAAACAAACGAAAAATCAGAAGAAACTCGTACCCTTTCAGAAAGCTAGTAATATCTGGAAGTGGTTGAAGAGTGCCAGTACTGCTGTCACCGTGGCAGATAAATACTACGTGCGGTTTGAAAGTTTCAACAGCCTACAAAAATACATTGTATGACAAATTCACATCAAAATGATTTAAAGAACAATAGTTACTTATTTATATGGAAAATTGAAACTGCGAAATATTTCGAGTTTTCTATAAAGACTTTAATTAATATTGTATAATTTATGATAGTAAACTATGTTTTATTCGTCAAATGATCATTTTACCTTTTAACAACAATCAGATGATTCCTCAAATCGCTTCACTAAATCAAGACAAGGCATTTGAATCATGATTAAGCAACCAATAACCAGGAATATTCCTACTCGTTTTTTAACGTTAAAAAATAGTCTTAAATCGTAATCCTTGGAACATTAAATTGAAGTATTTGCGTAAAGCCACCCGAATTTCTTCTGCACTTGAAAATTTAATAACAGAAAATCCATAAAGATACAGCACCAGCTACCTTTTGGTTGCTTGCTTTAAACTATAAAAGAATAACTTTCTTCTCTCAAAAAGAAAGATTTCTTAAGAGGTGATTACTGAAATACATGCTTACCTTGAACTCTTCCAATCTCTTTTAATTGGGAAAAAGAAAACTGGAAGGAAAGGTTTAAAAACAAAGGTTAGTCACATCAAATAGCAATAAGAACGTTTGGACGAATGAATGGCACAAATGTCACAAACTACACGGACTGGAAAGAGTTAGAAATTAAAAAAAAAAAAAAAAAAAAAAACTGGGTAAAATCGAAGGAAGGATCAAAATTTATTCGAAACAGCATCGATGAGAGTGATAATCATTAATTCATTCAAAAGGAAATTCGTTTACATTTGAGCGACAAAAAGACAGGTTTATTCATTTTTTTACGTAATATCAACAGACAAATGAGATGGTACATATCAAGGTCCCACTAATTCAATTCTTATCTGCTAATGGATCTTTCTATTGCATTTGTTTTGAATCAGCATGATTAGTGAGGACTTTCTAAGATCAAAATGAAACGTTTTCTTACGATTCAAAATCATCAAGAGAAGGACTATATTACCTTGAAATACTGTTATCTAAATACGCGAATTAAGAATTCTTTAAATTGGAAAGCAAAATTTGGGATAGAAATGATTATCATCAAACAGTAATTATTTTTTTATCGAATAATATCCCAAAAAAACGGAAAATACTTCATTTCCTGCACATTCTAGTTCAGTGGACGCAGAAAGGTTCATTTTACTTCTGGAATCTTTTTACAAATCGTAATTACTTAAAACGAATGAAACATCAAATCCCTAACAAATAGGTTTATGAAACTAGAATATAATATTTTATTTTATGTTCCTACTTCACAAAAATAAAATTTCATAAACTTTGGCATTTTCTTATATTTTAATTGCCATCTCCTAAATTTTGTAATTTAACTGCTGTGGTCCTGTTAGCATTCTGAATGACCAAATTCTGTTTTAAATTATTTCTAACTTCAATTTTTCCCAGTTAAAAAGAGAAAACAGAAAATGGAAACCACTCAAGATATATACCTGTAGTAACAAAAGGCAAGCATCATTCAGGGAATCACTATTCTAAAAGCGAGGGACGAAGAAAGCAACCAGTCAAAGAGACACCAAGGATTCGCTCACATGCTTATTTTTTATACTAATGAGATGACGGAGTAACCAACCCTATAGGGGCTCACCTGCAGTCAGGAGAAACTGTTGAAACATGGATTTGGAATATTTGACATGAACTTAAAAACATCTTCATACCCAGCACTAAGTCAGAGAATGAAACAGTTGGAATTGTGCAGAGTTGATCACCGAAAAGTTGGAATAAAGGGACTTGGCAAGAGGAAATCCGATGAAAACCTCAGATTTTGGAGAATTGGAACTTTAAGTGAAAAGCCGAAAGTTGAAAACTTAATGGAACTAAAAGACTATCTTAATTGGATTTCTAATAAATTAATCAAATAAGTGCATTTTGTAAAATCATTAATTTTTATATTTTGCTATCCATATTCTGATTATTTTCCTAGATTACAGGTTTCTACTAACCCAGGAGTTCTTTTAATTATCTTAATACTGCAAAAGTATCCTTTATATCAGTTTATCTATTAATAACTGTGTAATCTGGGGTAGTTGAGATAAGCTTCCATTCACAGTTTTGTTATCTATAATTTTAGTGCATATTCTTCTATGGCGGGAGGTGTTATAATTCATGTCCGGGAGAGTATGCAAAGCATATTCTCCTTAAAACTACATGGCTGGACTCCTTACAAACAATGAAAAATAGTTTAGGCTTTTTTTTAAAAAAATTCTCAGGAGCTAATAATGCGATCTCCTTCATATCCAATTCATCTGAATTCACATTTGCACTTCCTTGTAACGTGTGTGTGAGGACAGGAGATTTATAGTAAATTGTAGCTTTGGCTTTTTTTTTGTTTGTAGCTTTCAATTAAAAGTAAAAATTGTAATTTAGATACATTATATAAAGAAAATGCCAATATTACTTATGTTACAAAGGATTGACAAGTCAAGAAAAAACGATGCATGGTTGTGTCACGTGTTTCCTTCTCTATCATCTGTTTTAGTTTCAATCATATAGATTGGACGGCTGTAATTTGATTTACAAATTTTTGTTCATACAGGCCTCGTAGAGGGAAAATACTTACAGCGCTTAATAATACTTAGATCTGACGACGTATTAAAGTAAAATTCCATACTAAACTTGGGAAATTCGTGTTAAAACTCATTTACTTTTACAATAAATGGAATGCTTGTCGCATAAATAAATTTTGAGCGGTTTAAAACATTTAAAAAGAGTCGAGAAGAGATTGATGACGCCTTACGACTAAGTTCGAAAAATTCTTTCGACGTGAGAGGGATTGTTTATGTTGATTGGATACTGAGAGTCAAACAGTCATTTAACAACATTACACAAGTGTCCTTATGAGCAAGTATGTGAAAAACAACTCGGTGTTTAAAAAAACAAACCCCTACTACAGCAATGCCTCGGCCCATAATTGAGTGTTTATCAAGATGTTTCAAGTGCAGTACCCCCTTCCAGAAACAATATGGGGAATAAAACTAGATTTGGGATTACAGATATGATGAAAGCTATAGAGGAAATGAAAGTGAATTCGGTCTTTCAGAGAATGACTTGAAATTCTGCTTCGGACAGTAGAAATACCTATAGAATTGTGGAAGGATAGAGGAGGGAAGGTGAACAATGAAGGCAGTAACATCAAAATTAAACTCATCAGGGAAGCTATTTCTAGCTACATCTTGCATAACATCTAGCTAGTTCCTTGTTTTTCCAATTATTATTACATAAATGAGGTAATATAGACTTTTCTCAATAATTTTCAGGCTAATTTATTCTATTTCTTGACATGTTAAACTTAAATTCCCTAATTATTTCCTCTTTATCCATATTTCTAGAGAATTACCACTTAAAGGGAGGTGTCTTTAAAGGTTCCGAGAGTATAAATTCTTTTTTGTTTGCTTCTAAAAGCCCAATTATGTCAATCCAATTCCTCAACTATTTTTCAATTCTGAAGCTCCAGGTTTTATTTTAAAGCCACCACTAATAGGCTTGTTTTGGGTCTAGAGGAATTTTTTTTACAGGATTCTTAGAAGTTCATACTGAATGGTTTGAATGAAGTCTGAATGATTTTGAAACTTGCAACACGAATTTTGCTAGATCATTATTGGTCTCATCCGAGTTTTTCAAAAATTTAAATTAATTTTCAGTACTAATTCATAAGTTTCCATTCGTAAGTTGTTTCCTGGCCCTTTTGTCAAACGATATAGCTTTCAATTCATTTCGAAAAGTATTAGAACTAGAAATGGCAGGAATATCAGTAGTCAAAGAAGGCATCCTGCTTGCAGAAAGAATTCAAGTCTTTGGATTTCGTCTACTGCTTTCGCATCTTTTTAAAACCTATTATGCATATACGTGCATTATCAAACCATCCGAATGCATTTTGTCGATATTTATCCTAAAACAATGAAAAATTTCCGCCGGCAGTGCGATTTTCTTTCCTTTTGACATTATTTGTGTAAATCGTTTCTTTGAATATTCTTTTTTAATTTAGCCTTGTTTCATAACCTGGCGTTTCGATCGATCTCAAATCTTCCAGCTGGTGTGGAATGGAAGTATGAGAGTGGGAGGTCAGGTGCCTGCCACCCCACTATTCAATTTTATGAGGTCTACCCCCCCCCAAAAAAAAAAATCCATGTTGCTTTTAAACGGAATATTAGCTAATGCCTACTTTTAGCTTTGAAAGAATAAGGGAGAGAGAAAAGATTATAAAGTTTATGGGGGTTTTTTAAATTTTATTGAATAAAAATGATGCAGCCATTTAAAATTTTCACATGAAGGTTTGAATTAGAAATAGCGGCACTGAAAGGAAAAGACAGGAAAGAAGCATCGATGTCTTGGGAGGAAAGAAAGCGTTTTTGTGTTTCAAAATAATAATAATCTTCAAATGTGACGAGCGAGGTGAATATCATGATCCGGATGCCTTTTGTTCTCTCCAAGCCATAAACAGAAAGTGAATAAAAGAACATTTTTGAATTGCGAGTTTCCTGTGTCATTTATAAAATACAAGTTTTCAGAATTCGGACTAGAAAAGTTAAATAAGAAATCTTCAGATTTTTTAAGGCTAGAAGGTGCTTCGAAAATTCCATATTTAAAATTTTTATGTATTTAACTATCTAAAGTAAGTTAAAACTTTGAGTCTATTTTTATAAATAATTATTGTGTTATTTCTATATCTGGCTAAACTAAAACCAATTTAAGTACGAATATTATTCATTATGTTTTGTTTTTTTTCAATTTGAATCCACTGGATGCTAGTGGATCTTGTAATGAAGCGCTTGAAAAAAACTTATAGACGAAAAGAATTAGCATTAAAAAAAAAGAAAAGATAATTTTTGTTAATTGATAATAGAAGAATATAAAATAATCGATGTCTTATAGAAGAATATGTTGATAATAGAAGAATATAAAAATAAGATGACTCGAATGACTTGCCAGTTATATACAAGTGGGAATAACTATATTTTATGTACGATTGTCTGTTTATAACAAAACGAAATACTTGTCCACGGAGAGTCTGGTGTTGGATTCTCTGTGAAACTTGCCCAGATTAACTTTCAAAAATGAACATGGATGATGAAATATTTTCCATTTAATTGTAGTGGCTCGCGTTACTGATTGCTGTAATCCTTTTTAAAAATGCGAACATAAAAAAAAATGATATTTAAATCCTATATTCTGTAAATCCTATATTTTTGGATTTTAAATTTTATATTTACGAATAGTTTAAAATGGTATCTAAAACTTGATGGAGACATTTATAAAAATTTCACAATAAAAAAAAGTTTGACTCAGAGCATTAAACTAATCAAACCGGCAAAACGTTCAATACATATAAAACGCAATCTTACTCTACAGATGTATCAGTAAGAAATATTTATTCTTTTGTATACAAAAACAAAATAAATTTCATTCCCAAATCTATTTCTATACCTTCTGCGAAAAGAACTGCAATTATCACATTAAAGATGCAAATGCAACAGAATATTTGGGCACTTTTCACAAAATAAAGATCTAAGAAAAAATAAGATTTCCTTGATAATTTCCTTTCCGAGAAAAATTTCAAATACAAATTATTCAAATAACGGTTACCGAGAAAAATTATATCTTGATCTATTTTTTTAAGCAATTTTATAATTTACAGAAAATGACCCATACAAAAGTTTCCACTTCATAAAATTTATAAGTAGCTACAAAATAACCATCTCGTGATCAATATTTATTCAAAGCTTTTCTTAAAAGACAAGCATTTTTAATTTTATATGATAAACTCAACTTCAAATCTGGGAAATATTCAAATTGTTGAGAATAATTGCATTTTTTCTTTATGAAACGATTCACGAAGTGATAAAATACTTATGCACTTTTCAGAATCAAATTCGGTTCAATTACGAATCGTGATTAAACTTGCAAGACATCTGAATTATTTATTATTAGCATTTTTTAACACACAAATATCATTTATTATCTTTTAAAATAAATTGCTCATTTACCTTTTTCAAATCACTTAATTGTACAACTTCTTCACTGGAAATATTCATCTGATAACATTTTGCTCCTGTAAATATTGAAATTAAATTTAAAAACTGACATTAACGTCATCGTACTTATTTAATCATAAAACATTTAGAATTCTTTTTTAATGATAGCAGATAATGATCAGAAATTGAATAAGTTTCTAAACAAATGTTCATAAATTAAAAATGCCTGAGAAACTCGGGGAGAACGAGCAAGAGTATAAACTTTTTTGGTGAAAAATAACTAAATTTATCCTTTGGAATAACATATAAAAATATAACATATATAAAAAAGATATCCCATAAATGTTATATGTGATAAAATAAATATAACTCAAGAAATTTTGTAGACAGATGTGTGAAACGTTGTGTGTGCATAAATTAATGTAAAAGAAACATTTTACTTACTGACACTTTTACAGTATGGGGTGCTATATATATATTTTTTACTTTTTAATTGCAACTTCCACAAAAGCTAAAGCGCTTTCATACAATTGCCTACCTTATTTAATGAAACTTTATAACTCGAGATGCAGTATTTATAAAAATGGACACTTGTTCCATTTTTTGGAACAAGTGCCCATTCAGTTTGTTCTATTTTAATTCCACAATCAGATGTTTAATCTTCGTTTTTTTTAAAAATATTTTTTTCTTATTTTTAACAAGTTATAAGCTTTTTTTTAATGCATTCTACGAACATTGAATCAACCAGAAAAGCGATTATTGCTACAAACTTTCAAGAAAGAGTATTGAAGAAAAAAAAATCCTTAATGAATTTTTAAAACTACTTCTCTTTCAGAAAACTGATAGTTTTGATGCATAACTAATTTCAACTCATTCACAGGCAATCCAATAACTTTAAGAAAAAGAAAGAAAAAAAAGGGAGGGGAATGGATATTTTTTCGGAAAAATTTTAGGCCAAGATTTTTCTTTTTCCTACAGAGATCTTATTTATGTGATTTTAAATGAAATCTTAAACGTCCTAGATATTCTATTGCACTCCTGTAAGAATGACAGCGCCGGTCATCACTGTAGGACCAATACAGATGAATGGTTTAAAAAAAGTATCAGCCGTTTAGAATAAATGGTGAGCTTTATCCTCTGATTTCAAGATGTTAGAATATGTATGGAATAAACTTCGGCGATGAGTTGCAGTACATCATCCACTCCTTAAGTCTATTCCAGGACTTCGGACAATATTGACTCAAGTGAGAGACGGCCTAAAACAAGGACCGTTGAAGACAGCATTAGGAAGAGCCGAAAAGAATAAAGTCTGTTTTTTTTAAATGTCGTAATACAGTAGGAAAATGGCGAATTGGTGGAAAGTAAACGTTAAAAATCAAGTTGCTAAGTATTCAGCTTCTTAATAGTAATAAAATTTAATTTATCATAATAGGCGTATAACTTCTGGTTGCACGTTTTCTGCAGAGCAAACAAAAAATTTGAAATTACTGTATATGCAATTTCTAATTTCTAACCATCACCGTAATATTCATAAATCATCTTAACGATTAATTGCAATAATATGATGTATATGCATAGCAGAAAGTCATTTAGATCTAAAAAATACAGACCTCATTTTTTTTTGTTTTTTTTTTTTTTTGTTTATGGTAACACAGTGCAAAACTAAGCTAAAAAACTAGAATATTATTTATTAGCAAAGGATGAGTATCAAAAATACGGAAAGTAGCAAAAAGTAAGAGATTTTTTTAAGAAAGCACTTCAATTATTATGAATGCAAAATTTTTTGCATGGCATTTCCACTCTTTCTTCTTGCCAGATGATGCTTGGAAAGCGATACACTTATTTCTGGACTCAGTTTCGCAAAATTTTCACGATGATTCTGATAAATTCTACTACCCAGTGGCGGATTTCTAATCACGCAGCTGTCTAGGCTGATACGCTGAGGGGAGAGGAAGAAGAACAGACTGATTAAAAATGTTATTAAATAATAATGATTGTTGACAAATATCATCACTTCCTTTTTTTTTTCTTCTTTTTTTTCAATTTTTAATTTTGGGGTTATGAGCACATGCAGTGCTGAAATTTCGATTAGGCAGCTGCCTAGGGGTAATCAGCATAAACAGGGGCGGTACCTGTAGGCAGGTCGATTAAAAAATGTTATTACCATCATAATCAAATAAATGAATTTATAAATGATATAATTCTTATCCAACAATTTGATTTATATTATATTCCACTTGATTGATCATGTAAAATAATAATTTTTTCGGTTATTTTTATTCGAGGATTATTATTTCCTTATAATTTATCATAACGATTAAATCTTTTTATTTACAAGCAGGAAAATCATTAACTAATAAATATGGTTCTTTTCTCCAGAATATTATAACTTAATTTTTTTTACTTCAATTAATCTAAGCTTTTTTAAAAAAAATTATCAAATTTATCACCAATTATTTACTTAATTTTTTTCGATACATGCATATTAAACAATAAATTAAGACATATGATTTCACAAAGTAATAAATATAAAAATTTAGTCACAGTAAATGATTAACAAGTTGATTAAGTTTAAGATGTACTGACATGTTTAACTAAATTTCCCAGTTTAAAAAAGAAAACGCATCATGATGTGCATTGCCTGGGGTTGCAATATACCTACTAGGATATAGCATACTACTCCTCATTGATGTAGCAAAGGTAGGTAGATCCTGGGGAAAAATAATATTTTTCTAATTAATCTTATTAATTTTTCGACCCTTCATCATATTCGACTTGAAAAGATGACATGAATGCAATGATATTGTTACGAATCTGTGATGCTGCTTCCCAGCATAGTTGGTTCTATCATCAGAAAGACTGTTTTACAGTCATCTGTATTGGACGGAGTCCGGGTGTCGCGTCGGAGATCCCAGAGCTTGGCGACTTTGGCACCAAAATAGATTATACCCGAAACATCGAGAATTTTCCCGATCCGTCCAGTAGGAACCGAGATACGCCTCGAAAGTTCCTGATTGGTTGAAAGGCTTCTAGCCCCGCCTCCTGAGACCTATAAAAGGAGGCAGTCTGCAGCTGCAGGGAGTAGTCGGAATTGACGGTGAAGAACGAGTCTTCCAGAGATTAGCAGAGCAGCGACGGAGTCAAGCTAGTGCTGAATTAAGCTGTCTGCAATAAGCTACTGTCTGCAATAGAGTCTTGTTGTATGCTGCTGTGTGCACGTT
>JAPMOR010079005.1:216953-334186 GCA_026543865.1 Argiope aurantia
TGTTGTATGTTGCTGTGTGCACGTTTCGGCCGAAGATAATTGTCTTCTCTATGCTGTATATAGTTGTCGTCTTTGTGCTGTCCTGTCCTGTCTTTGTGTAAATAAACGTCGTCGTTTTTTTTCTACTGCCGCCTGCTGATTCAGCGTTCTCCACACCATATAACTTACACTATCCAAACGAACCCGGAAATTTCGTAACAATATTTTGTCTCCATGACACCTCTTTCAAACGATGCCCGGAATATCTCTACTACTCTTGCCTCCTAGTCGTTACGTCTCAAACATTACTACTACCCTTTGGATTTTAAGGCCCTGGGCGAATTTATTTTATAGTTTGTTGAATGTGATTTCTCAAGGAAGAAGAAAAATCAATACATCAATGTATGAATTATATTTTCCAGTTAAAGACAGCTATTATCTTTAAGCCTTTGCACAAAAATTCTAGGTAAAAGATAAAAACGAATAGATTCGACATTAACTGCTGTCGCATTATTCTAAATTTTAAGAACTGAAACTTCAGACCCCTCCCCTCTCCTCTTTTTGTGACTGACTGATTTGCTGTTAAAATGTGTCTAATGCCTTATTCACAGATGCTTCTATCAATCAGTTTCAAGATCATCATTATATTTCAGTACATGGCAAAAGTCCTGTATTCATCATCAATAATCATTTTAAGTATGTTTTCAGAAATATAGATAATTGTTTGATTATTTTTAAACATTTACTTTGGGTTCTCTGAAGTATTTCCTGGTGTTTACATTTAACAACTGAGCATGGATGATTTCAAAATTTGATTCCCCCCCCCTTTTTTTCCCCATTCTAGTAACAACTTAATCACATGAATAGCATTTTACTAAGATCTTTTTGCTCAGTGGCATAATTACGATGTAGACTCTTCCATCTTAACATATATTTAAATTTGAAGTGTATTAAAAAAAACGTGGAATTGAAAAAGGAATATAAAGCGATCTGAAATTTTTTTTGATACATTCATTTTTATAATTTTTAAAAATGAATGGAAAAAATATCTATAAGGTTAATCAATCCAGGATTCAAGATTAAGTGGTAAAAAATCATTGTACGCCTTACTTTCTCACAGATTTGGTTAGAATTTTCTTCTTTGGTTTTCTCACAGATTTGGTCAATCATTTTTTTAAATGTTCGAGAAATAAAGGGGAAGGGAAGATAGATAATATTGACTTCTGAATAGTTTTCTGTTTATTGTAATGATGCCCAATCCACGTGTCCTGCTTGTTCCACCCTAATTATGCCACAAAATTGAACTAAGAATAGACTGTGCTCTGATGTGGGGCCCACTTTGGGGTAATCATCAGTTCAATCGACCTAAAAGACGACTCTGATTACAATAATTGTGTTTGTCATTAATCTTCTATATACCTGCCCCTCCCCCCCCATCAAATGACGAGGGGGGAAATATAAGGGGAGGAAATTTCACCAGCCAAAAAACAAGTCTTCCGTGGACAAAGATCCTGGACTAAGTAATTGAAAGTTCTGGGATTAAAGCATATTTCCTTTGCGCTTGGCTAATGAATGGGCATAAACTTTTAATTTAAATCGGACACGAATTCATGTTCCATCATAGTTGTTGTGAAATGGTATCATGTTATGTCATAAAAAATTCTATAAAAAGAGTATAAGACATAACGATTTAGTAGCTTATACTAAGTTTCATTGCATTTTGGTGTCACTTTTTTTATTGGCTTTCATCAACACGACGATTTTGGTAGTTTGACAACCTACAACTTCTTAATGAGATTTCTGTCATCCAAAACTCAAGATCTGAATAGACAGGATATACCAGATTAGGAGATTTTCTTTTTCCCTCTAAAATGTTTTGTGAGTTCATCAACCATTACAACTCAGTTTATTATTATATCAACTAATTGCCCTTTATAATATAAATCGTTGTAACCTTTACAAAAAAATCAGACTGTGATTTAGAAATGTTAGAATATACTTAGATGAATTTCAGTTATTAAGATCAGTTTGCAATATTTATTAGTCAGACTAGATTTCTATTATTGCATAAAAAATATTCATGCCAAATTGTTTTCTCTCTACATAGTAATTTGTATTTATACCAGAAACGGCAGTATTAAGAAATAAGAGAAGACATTTCAGTGATAGATTTTCAGAATGCCCACACAAAACTAATATATTTTTTCATAAGTTTCATGAGAGGAAAAAAAAAATCCAATTTTAAAAAGATGTTTTTTACATACATACTAGAGTAATTCTTTTAACAATTATTTAAAACTTCTATTGAATTCCAATGTCCTAATGAAATGAACAGTTTTAATTTGTGACTTGGATTCTGTTGAAATTGAAAAAATTCATGTCATTAAAATGCTTTTATTTCATATAATTTGCTGACATCCCATTCTTTGTGCAAGTATATGACTTTCTTGTATAACATTATATATATATGTAATAATATCTCTTAATCTAATTTAAATCTAAATTAATTTCCTAATTTTTATCTTAAATTAGCCCATATCACTTTATTCTAAAATTTTCTTTTATTTTCTTACCTGAATCTTACTTTGTAAAAATTATAACATGTGCTCTAAAAAAATTGATGATTATTGCAATTCTCAAGCTCTGAGCAAAGGGATAAATATTCCTAACACCTATGGCACACTTTCCAAAGATACCCATGATTCCCTTCCCTAAATCGACACATGTTAAAGAAATGCCAATAAGAATCTCTTAGTAAAAGAACTAAAGAAACAAATTTTCTCACACTTTCATTCTTGCGTCTTAGTGCGAACGGATGTATTCCATCTTTGTTCTCCATGTACGAAGCACGCCATAACATTGAAAAATAAATTCATTTCAAAAAGTGTCATCAAAAGTGAATTATATATATATAATATGTATATAACTCAAGAAATAATACTTAGCTTTTACACAGTTATATTTTTGTAATGACAAATTTCATTAAAAAAAAATTAGAATAAATTATTCCAATAGATTCCGATATTTAGAACCCATTCTGTGAAAATTATGATTGCCCCTTCAAAATAAAATATAGTTTTGATTATCTGGCTTTAAAGAATTTTCTAGAAAATCCAATGTTATTATATAATTGATACTCTGAAGAATGCTTGCAGTAGTATTTGACCTAGTTAAAGGATAGCAATTTGAAATAGAATAACTATCATTGCATGTCTGGACTCTTTTAAATCATATAATAATGTACTTGCAGAATCTTGCACAGGCCTAATTAAAAGATGAAATTCTGTACAGTCTTTTAAAAAACATAGTAAAGTCTGACCTGTCCCAAACACATAATTCTACATTCTAATCAAGCTCTAATCTGACCTAGATTGATTGAAACAGATGGAAATCCAACCTAAGTTAATTTATACCGCATATTAATCTGGCCAGTGTAATATATATTTACTACATAAGCAAATTTCATAAAATCAAAGACCATTCCTAAGATAGACAATCTTTGTTAATATTTATACAAAGGCTTTTTCCAAAATAAGCGTGTTAACTATAATCAAATACAGATTTATTAAAAAATTTTTAATAAAAGTCAGAGATATTATATAGGACATGTAACAAATAAAAATATTACCAATCCGGGATCCTATTTCCAGTGCTCTATTTCCCCATATCCCAGGTGATGCGACTAAAAATTTTTCTCCAGGCTCAAGAATATTACAGATTGCTGTTTCCATTGCACAATGTCCAGTTCCACTAACAGCAAATGTCATTCTGTTTTTAGTTTGGAAAGCATATTGTATTCCAATTTTCACATCATCCATTATCTAAAATATATAATAAAAAATTATTAGTTTTCATATATTACGGAAAATAACAGGCATTTCAGCAAAAGAATTAAAGGAATATGACAATTAGGCATACCCATATATCTAAATGTTTATTTTCAGCAAAATCAGAATTAATAAATATAAATATTATTTATATTTTTTGGAAGAAAATTAAGCAATAACACATTTGATATTTTATTCGTTTCATTTTTGTAGGAAAATATTATATACAAATTTTTTAGTAAGGAAGACTTTTCATTTACCATACTAAACCACCTTGAAAAAACAAATCATACAAAATGTAATTCAGAAAATCCTTTCAGTATTTATGAAAACTGAAAATAATAAATTTAAAAACCCTATAGAAGGTTTCTATTGCAATATATGGCAGATTTTGTCTCAAATTGTTGTCCAAAAAAATAAAGTTATATCTAATAAGAAACATCTCTAACAAGCTAAGCAACTTTTTAAGGAAAAATGAGAATAGCTATTATCCAGATCAACAAGCTTAATTGCAAAACCTTTCATATCTATTATTAGCTTTTGGGTGCTACGTCATTCCTTCTTTATGCAAAAAAATAATGATTAAAATTAATCCAGAACTAAAGATGCATATATGGGATGCTAATTCTAAATAACAATTTTTAATTGCATTTTTCATGAAAATAACTCTTAATGCCATGTAATAATATTCACCTCCATATAAATTTCACAATTTTTTTAAAAATATTTTCTGCTTTCTAAATAAATATTATATTTTCATATTTCAAAAACTCTTAAAAGTTAAATAACTTGCAACTTTTTTCCCCCAAAAGTAGATAATTTTTCAATAATCAAAATTATTATTGAAATTTTCTACAAATATTTGGCTGACACACAGACAGATGATTCCTATCATTCCCATACTCATTGATGAGATGTATCCAATCCAGTGAGTTATAAATAGAGATTTAGAATAGAGACAGAGAGAGAGATTTTAGCATACTCCATTGAGAAACTAAAAATTCTAAATTACATTAATGAAATGATCTTGCTTTTTAGGATCCTTTTAAAGGTGAAATTTCTTATGTTACTTTTTCCTTATCTATTTTATAAAGCAAGGAACTGTTTATTACAAAATAGAGCTGCTGTATTTTGAAGTCATTTTTCTTTAGCGTGAAAAGGGTTATTTATAATGAAAATGTCATCATATATCTCATCTAATAATAAAGGAGAACATGCATTTTGTATATTGGCACTCTAAAGGACAAACTCTTCGGCTTTAAGCTATTAATTTGCCAAAGATACTTTAGGGAGTAAAAATGTGTCCCTTGAAGTAAATTTCTTTTTTGGAATTTTACTTAGATTTTTAATTAATCAAAAATCAGATGAAATTTTGGCTTTTTCTGCATAACTGTCAAAAATATTATAGCACAAATATAAATGCCCCGCCATTTTAAAATTCAAACAGTTATCTTTCCATTCATACCAATTTAGCCACTATAAAAAAAAATTATTTTTAACGTATTAAAAATATTTTTAAGTTCATTTAACAAAAATATGTTTTAATGTTGTCATGAATTTACAATCATTTTTATAGTTTCAACAAATATCTCATGCTGGATCTTTCTCCCCCTGTTGATAATGAAGGTATAAAGATATGGCTTATTTTATGATGCTGAACAGATTTCTGTTAAAAATATGCTTTTAATAAAATTTCTGAAAATTTGTTGGTTACAATTTAACTTCACAAATAAGCAACAAAGAAATTTTTTTAAAAAAGCATATCCATTTTAAAAGACTATTTTTCTTTCTTCTAATACAATTGAATGTATAAAAATACATATTCTCATTCTTCTGGCTTCAAAATAACCTTTTCATTGTAATAATCACTCCATTATCAATTTAAAGCTCAAATTTTAGGTGAAATGATAGACAATTAGAGAGAATAAATTACATTATTACAGAATGGTAAAGATTTCTAAAATAGTATGAATTATATATCTATCAAAAGTTACAATTTAATAATACTTTGCAGAAGAAACCATTAAGATTAGTTTACATAAAAGATTTACTCCAAAACTTTAGCTATTATTAATCCCAGTGAACCAGCTGATCATCCAAGGTGGCTAGTTTTTAATATATATATATAACCATCCTAATAGCAAAAGATATTTTACAATATCTTTATGATATTGTCCCACATTCAGAATATTGAACAATGTCATGGAAGCCTTATTAACACAATATCTTGTGTTAATAAGGTTATATATAAATATATATATATATATATCCTATTAACTCAAGATACTGTAAGTCATTTCAATGTTGTTCAGTATTTTGAATACCAGACAATATAATGACGATAATGTAACAATGTTTTTGGGTGTGTTGTGATAGTGGGATTATGTTATAAACATGGTATAAGCATTCAGAAGAGATTTCTTTTACCATTTACAAACTGCTTTCTTTAATCAACGTAAAACACTCAACATTTCTAGTATCCAAACATATAACTCTTAAAATCTCTTTGTAAATTGTGTGAATAAATTTAAAGTAACAATTTAAAAATATTTTCAAACTATAAACAAATTTCTTAAGACTATAAAGCATACAATTTACCTCTTACTTTTAAAAAGTCTTCATCTAAATGTCCAAGCATCTGCCTAGAAGCTGCATTTAATACCTTTGGAGGACAATTTGAAGGACCTGGTCCCATTAATAATTTATCTGGGACAAAAAGGGATCTTTGAAGAGATGTTGGTGGTTTAACAGTGCATTCAATATCTATATAATAGTTCAATATATTTAAGATACATGCCCAAATTTCATTCATATATCTATAAAAGTAACTTAATAAGTAAAAAATATCAAAAGGAAAATCTATTACTTTTTACTTCAAATGAAGGAAAGTACTTACATGAGTAATTATTAGCCATAATTCTTTTAAAATATCAATCCAAAATTATTTGTTTCAATTTTTCAGGAAAACAAGTGGCAGAAAAACAGAAAATAAACACGCATATTTTTAAAGACGTCAGTAGAAATCTAGTTGATATCAGCTGGGAGATACATATCAGCTGAATAAACAAAAGCTCACATGTCAGTTTCGGAAGAATAGGTAAAATTTTCTAAAGCAATTATTAAAACAAATAAGGAAAAATTGGTTTTCACAGCTATTATCAATTAGAATAACAACAAAAAAAAAGATTTATGATTTATTTTTTAACATTCCAGATGTTTTCAAGAAAATTTAGCGTATAAGAGAGAACAAACATTTGAGCAATAAGTAGACTTCAAAGGAGAAATTCAGCAAACGTCAGTTGAATTCATGTGAATATTACGTAATAATAAATTATTAAAAACAATTTACCAAACAATCTATTAATAAACATTGTTCGAAAATTGCCTCCAATTTCAAATACCCGGGTTTCAATTTTGAATATGACACCTCTCAAGCATAGTGATTGATAAACGGTAAAGTTAAATTGAAGCGGGACCAAATTTAAACAGTATTGAATCATTAAAAGTCAATTCTCTGAAAAAATTTTTTTTTAATTAAAGCAAAATTAATTTCACGTTTTCAAGATTCTTATAAACTAAACAATAGATAACATGAAACATTTTTCGCTTAAAGTTGGCAGTATTGATTTCGTTGCATTCTCACGAGGTTTCTGTTCAAGTTGATTATTTCGTTTGTCTTAAATAATAAGGTGTTTTTCACCAACCGTTGCTTAGAAGTTTGAATACAGTGAAATTTTCAATTAATCAAAATGTCCACATTTAGAGTTTTTATGCTTATTATGTTTGTTGTTATGCTCTTTGCACCAGGTGTTTCTGCTTCAAATTTTGATGCAGGTGACGCTTTGGCATTAGTTCTTGGTTTAGTCATAGGAATACTGAGTATTTGTGCCTGTTTGGGATGTTACGCAAGGAAACGCTCAGGTACACAATATTAGTAATTTCTGAAGAAGTTCTCATGTTGATATAATAATTCGATTTCATCAGGCTACATCATTTTACATCTGTCATATCAGCTACATCTGCATGTCACCTGAAAAAATTGTTTTTCTCTCGTGTACCTCCTCTTTCAAGTAAATTGACTTTTAGATATAACTTTTTATCATACTGCAGTGTGTTATAAATATGTTGTCAGCCGCATCTGCAAAATATATAAAAGGAATGTGTTGCGTTTTTTATCTACTATAATTTTCCTATAAGAGTAGTAACTGCATGAACTGTGCCATCAGTTAACACCTGAAAAAGAAGGTGTTAGAAGAATGCGATAGAAATGGAATGTGTTATTGGCAGTAATTTTTTTGATGTGTGAAATCTGCATTATGTTGCTTCATTTAATATTTCAATGCTTATTTTGCCAAATTTCACATATTATCATATTTTTTAAAAAAAGCTTGGTTATGCAACTACTCTATGTAATATCTTGAAAGATTTTAAAAATATTTGTATTTTTCTCAGTATAAAGATATTCTTATTTTGAAAAAAAAATGAACATTCCATTCAATATACAACAGTGTTTTAAGCTTCTACGATATCAAAATTGTTTTTTAAATGATTTTTTGATTGCACATTTTGATGAATTTTCCTTTGTATAATTTGGGTGGTATAAAGCTTCAAATTGTCCGCTTCATTGACATAATGTAAATTTGGGATTTAATTTCTTAATCTCTGTAACTGTCTTTGTATAAATGATCTTGTGTATAAAGTATAACTTAATTCTACATCAGTGTTTGCAGATAAATAAGATATCTACTATACTAATCTATCTATTTTGTGCATTAAATTTTTTTTATATTTTTTTGTTCATTATTGTTAATTGAAATTTTTCATCTAAGTTTCTTTTCTATTTTATTCTCGTTTTTTGATATTAAAATATTTTACTATCCTAAGTATATTAGTCTTGTTTTGAGATATTTACTACTTTAAAGTTGATTAGCTGTTTAATTTATTAAAACACTGTTAATTTGAAAAGTAATTGATTTCTTGTTGTTCTTCATGATTATGGATCATTATTTGGTAAGTTTATATGATTGCGTGTATCTAATTCATCACTCAGTGAATTTATATATATTTTTTTCTGTTAGAAAGTTTCTGCTTTTAGAGCAGATTTTAACTTTTTCAAGCTGAAAGGTACGTAATTTCTCCTTTCCGTTAAAGGTTTACTAAAATACAAAATGTAAATAGGGCTTGCTGATTGTGCATTGTAAAAAAGTTGCAAAATAGGGAATATTGAATTTAGTTTTATGTATAAAACTGCTTATTTGAATATTAAAACAGAATTTTATTTTAGAAGTTATATCCATCAAATTATGGTTGATTAAATAACTGTTGTTTCATGGGGGTTTTATTTGGTAGGGAGGAGGTTTAAATTGTGATAAGATTTTTGAAACCAAGAAGCTTTTTTATTATTCATGATTTTTCATCATTATCTGGATTGAGGATAATTACAGAAATTGTGTTTCTGACATTTTTGAATTGCAAAAAATAATAATTTGTTAAAAAAATAAAGCAACTAAAAAAGCATTTTGCAAATACATACAATATTTATTATTATAAAATATATACTGCTAATTATTTTAAAAATTTGTCATTGGGTTGTATAAGAGGAGGAATAAACTTATAGGATGTATTAAAAGAATACAATAAAAATAGTTACATTTTCATTTTTTATTAATTTATATAAATTCTGTTCTTTCTTATGAAAAGAAATATTATAATCCTTTAATTTTATATTATCAGACAAAAAAAATGATTAAATTATTAACACATAATAAGGCTGTGTGAACACTCTAGAAACAAATGTTTAAAATATTTGGCATACCAGCTGATTTTTATGGAGTGGTAAAATTAAATTAGGTTTACCTAGAAATCTTTAAGGAAACCAAAGTATGAATTGCTGCTGAACATAAGGCTTGTAATATATTCTTAGTTAACTTGGGAGCCATTGAGCATGCTCAGCTGTGAGGTATAGGATAAATATTTAATTACATAAAATATAGGGACGTTACTTACTGTGTTGAAACATAGAATAAAAATATTTGTAAATTGAAAGCCATAGAAATTCACTTAGCTATGTCTGCTGAAATTTGTATTTGATTAGCAGTTTTTGTCTGCTCTTTATTGAATTACAGTTTATAAGAATAATAAAAACATCTGTGCATTAATATTTGACTGGGTGCGTAATGTGAGAGGCATTGGAAGTAGAATATTTTACTATATGACTTTCAAAAATCGAATTGTAAAAAGCAAATTGTTCGGTATGCAACTAAACTAAAATACTAATATGAATTTTTTTTTTAAATTTCTATTACATTGATATATTTTGTTATAATTTACAATAAAAAATTTAGTCAATGAAATTAATAACAAGAGGGTTTTGCAATTAATAAGGAAATGTGTTAAATATCCAAATTACATAAAAAATGATAAGCAAGATTTATAAATTTTATGAAAAATTAGACAAAGTGTAAGATAAAAAAATATCACAATTGAAAATATGATAGTCATAATTGCAATTTAAGAATATAAAAATCAAAACAAGGAAAACTTTTAAAAGAAATTATTTTATCTAGGCAATTTTAACACTAATATATCATCCTTTAAATTGTATGATATGTGGCTTTTTATAATTATAGAATGCTTAAGGTTCGAATTGCCATTACTGTAACTATTTTTGAATAATCAATTTTTAAACACTTAGTACGTTCTAAAATAGCCTGTATGCCTTTATAAACAATATTTTATATAGAATTCCTTTTTTTTTTAAACCCTCCATTGTATTACTATTTCTAGAAGTTATATAATTGTAATTATCTAAAAGAAAATGAATGTAAAACGTATGAAGATTCCTGATAGTTTCTTAAATGTGTGTGCTTTTATCATATCGGAGCATGTTTTGGGAATGGGGTTTTGATGTCAGAAAAAATTAGATATAAATATCTTTGAATCAGGACAGCAGAAAATACAAAATATTAGAAAACATTTTGAATCCAAAATGTTTGAGTTTAGATTCTGAATTACTACCATCTACTTTTAACTCTAAATCACATTTTTGAAAAGACTTCTACAGAATGATTGTAGCAAGAAGCTCATCAATACATTTTGTGTGTCTAACTATGGTTTAAAAATCCAACATTTAGTAATCAAAATTTACATCACAAAATTAAAATGTTCCCACTTTAACCTTTAAAACTAACAATAGCAGAATATTATTTATTTTGTTTTTATCAGTACATGGTAACATATTAAGACAAATTTAAACAAGTAGAAATTTTGTGTTTAAAAATTATAAAGAACAGACATAAGCTGTTCTGGGTGTGTGAAGGCAAATATAATCATTAGCAAAATAATTTTTTCTTTGATAATAAGGATATTGAATTCATATAAACAAGTTGTGAGAGGTACATCTTTTCTTTTTGCAGAAACAGTGCCTATTAGATGTTAATGAAAAACATGATTTCATATTATTTAGGTATTTTTCTGTAAAGAAATATAAATTAAGATAATACTGTTAAATTCTTTTGCTTATATAAATCAGTAAAGTGCCAGTTTTTGAAAATGATGTATTTGTCATTCCAAAAAGCACTTTCAAATACAGTTCAAGATTCATTAATATCAGGAAATACAGAAAACTGTAAAAACAGCTGTAGAAGTCATTTAAAAAATAAAAAAAGGCAGTAGAAAATAAGTAAAAACCACTTGAAGAAAATAAAGTCTGAAACTTTCCATTTGTTATGAAAGATTAACAATCTCTCATTTTTCTCAAAGCATTTACTGCAATCAAATAATATACAAAAGAAAACTTATAAAACATATTTTCATATTATTTAGAAGTTTTTCATTAAAGGAATATAAGTTACGGTTTTACTGTTATACTTTTTTGCTTACACAAATCAGTAAATCGAAAGTTTTGAAGATGATGTATCAATGGAAACATTTATCTTGGCAAAAAGTACTTTCAAATGCAATCCAGGGTTCATTAATCTTAGGAAATACAGAAGCCTGTAAAAACAGCTATAGAAATCATTAAAATGAAAAAAGGCAGTAGAAAATAATTAAAAGCCACTTGAAGGAAATAAAGTCTGAAACTTTCCATTTTTACAGAAGATTAACAATCTCATTTTTCTATAGCATTCTCTGTTATGAAATAATAAACACAGGAAAGCTTATAAAAAATGGAATGAAATTTATATTAAATTATCATCCATTAAATATGATGCAATGGAATTTATATTAAACTGCCTGGTACCTGGCTCGTTGCTGCTACATAAAATATAATTTTGGAAATATAGTTTGAAATTTGAAATAGCTATTTTGTTTAATTAGGAATGATAGAAAGAATGATATTTATTTTCTTGTCGACAATGAATACATAGAATGAAATTGAATGATATATAAAGAAGTATAAATGATATTTATTCTATTTTTTTTACTTTATTATTTAAGTATACTTTAGGGTAGACAATATATATATATATATATATATATATATATTCAACCAAAACAAACAAATTTCTTGGTATCCGACTCGTGAGCATTCAACATACAACTGACCATGTGAAAAACATAGATTTTCTAGGTTCAGAGCAGTAAATTGGCAAAGTTTTATCGCAATCGGATGAATGGCACGGAAGCGCATAAAATACTTACAAACAAAAATTCTTTTTTATATATTAGAAGATAATCATCCTTTATATAAGATGTAAGGTTACTGAAATAATGTTTATTGATAAAGTTTTATGCTGATTTATTAATACAGCTTTTCGACAAAAATGCGCGACAATTAACACCCAACACATCAAGAAAAGTGTTATGATGCAACTCAACAAATAAACGACAATGCTTATCCCGGGTGACAGTCTGTTATGTGACAAAATGTTACCAACTCTGAAATGCATAGCTAGCAATAGATTCTCACATCTTATGGAAATAAGAATGGCGAGCGAGACGCTAGTTTTGTGTCTTAAATAATATGGTGCTTTACACTTACTGTTATCAAAATTTAGAATAGAGTGAAATTTACAATAATCAGTGTCCACTTTTAGAGTTTTTATGCTTATTATGTCTTTTTTATGCTCCTTGCACCAATTGTTTATGCTTCAAATTTTGGTGTAGGTGATGCTTTCCCACTAGTTCTTGGTTTAGTCTTAGGAATACTGAGTATTTGTGCCTTTTTGGGATATTATGCAAGAAAATACTCAGGTGCACAGTATTGATAAACAAATATTTCTAAAACAATTCTTTTTTATATATGTATACTGTTTATATATACTGTTATATATACTTTTTATATATACTTTTTTATATATACTGTTTTTTTCTCCTGTACCACCTCTTCCAAGTAAATTGGCTTTTAGATATAATTTTTTATCATATTTCACTGTATTATAAACATGCTGCCAGTCACATCTGCAAAATACAGTGTGTTTATAATTACAGTAGCCCTATTCAGATCCCTCTAGAATCTGTTCTAAACATCAGATTTTGATGGAAATTGGTATGCACTTTATTTCAACCGAGGGGATACGATTTCTGCAATCGTTGTTCTGCAAGTTATTCGAAATTTGACTACCAGAGGGCACTTTTTAAAAATGCCTTATACAAATTAGTGAAATCTATAAAGAGACTTGCAATCAGAGACCGAAAATCATTCTGCGTGTCTGTCGTTGTTAATCATGCCCTTACAGAAGAAAGGTCGAGCTTTACTGGTAAAAGTGGGTTATCAAAACGGCAACAATAGTATAGCTGCACTGTATGAACATCGTCGTTTGAAGAGATTGTGAAAAGGGCCCATGTCGTAGAATGGTTTGATGAAGATGATTCTGAAATTTGAAGAGACTGGAAACTTAGGTGTGCTGTCAGGAAGCGGAAGTAAATGGGACCTTCGAGAAAGCAACAGAATCATTTTATGGGCCTGGAATTCTGACCTTTTCCACCTTGAAATTAAGCTTTGGGCCGCTTGCTACTGTGGTCACTCAGTTTCCTATGTTGAACCAGCGTGATCTCTCGCATGTTTTGTATTCTTAAAACTTTTTCCGTTTAAAATTCGTGCAAATATTTCTAGTTTACCAATGGATTAAATAGAACAGAATATGTATCATCTCTTACATTCACGAAGTACTTAGTTTGAACTTACTTAGTACGTTTTGTTTCTCTTTATTAGCAATATTTTCCGAGTTGTAACTTTTTGATTGCAGCTACACATTAAGCCTAAGATTATATTATCTTTAGACTTTTCGATTTCAGTGAATAGGCAGACACATTTTGATGATATGATAAGTAATTCGGATTTTATATTATCATTTTAAGGATAAATTGCTTGTCCTACTTTTCTTTTACTTTTTAGGAAAAACATTTTTCTATCATGCATTTTTTATGTTAAAGTTTTCGTCCAGTGATATTTTAAAATTGTTTATCAGTTTTTATAAAAATAAATGCATAAAATTTCAAGTATCTTACATTTCGGAAAATTTTGTTTATAAGAAGAAATAAATTGTCTTAAGTATTCACATGAATGTAAAGAATGGTACTGTATTCTGTCTTTTTAAATCAATTTTTTAAATAATTGCATAAAAACAATTTCATTATTACATGCAATTCATTCATTATTACATGCAATTTATTCATTATTACATACAATTACATTATTACATACACATGATTGATACTTATTATAAGAAGGAATGATTCTATTATACAGTAAAATTAACAGAATTGTTTTTAACTAGCATATGTGTCTTCAAAATTCCCATTTGTATTTAATAAAGAAAACTCAATTGTATTTAATACAATAACTTCTTAAATATTATATCTATTAATGATTAATTGTTAAAATTCCAATGAAAAACGATTATTAACCCTCCAGCTGCGTATCCCACGATTTCCGCAGGTTGGCAATCAGTTTATTTTCTGTTGCAGTTTAGAGTGTTTATTTTTACAATTACAGATTTTTATATTATATTATTGTCTTGTAACATATAGTATTAGTTCACTTTCTTTGAGAAAGATTTGAATTTATTTGCAAACATCGCATCTAAATAGTGATTTTAAAGAATTACGCAGCCAGAGGGTTAAATATTAAAAATATTTTGTGGCATTTCAGTTTATATTACTTTTCTGATGGCATGCTGTTTTTTCCTTATTTAGGAGGAGAGGGGGGGGGAGTTATTTAATGGATATATAAATAGAAAAATAGGCATGCAGTTCCTGGTTAAAATAAATAAATAACATGAGAAAATACATTTCAGAAATATTTTGTTAATTTGAACATATAATTTTTAAAAATTAGACTTTTTAAAACTAATTTTTTATTAATTAAAATATTTAACTATTGATTAATCAATCGTAATGGGATAGCTAAATTTTCAAGGGAAAATTACAATCTGATCTTACAGATTTAAAAGATAATGATAATTTTGTGGTAGCATCTTCTGTATTTCTGTTGAATAGAATTCGACGGGGAAAAAAACTAATAACAGACTGAAGTTGCATTCAAAACAATATGAATTTTGTCTTTCTGGATACACCTTTCATGAATTGAAATTCCATTTGTGAAGTGATGTATAAAATTAATATGTCATCCAAAAAATTAATATTAGAAATAACAAGTTTTATGATAAAGAAATTTTGATATTTATATTTATAAGCGAAAGCTGTCACATCCAAATGAAAATACTGTTAAACGTTTTTAACAAATTATTTTGTAGAATCACCTTTTTCTGTAAATGTAAATGTTTCAGATTGATTTTGGGGGAAAAAAATTACTTATCATTTAATTTTTTTACTATGTTGAAATTTATGTAAAATGATTTAACCATTAAAATTATAAAATAAGTAGTCACTATTGTTAATCATAAATTGAAATTTATGCCACATAGTTTTAAAACAACAGCATGAGAAGGAATGTAAACAACATGGTAAGCGAAAAGCAACCATTGCTTAGCCTTTCTCCCTTCTCGGCTGTTCCAGGCCCATAGGATGTATTTCCATCTTCGCGGTCCCAGCGGAATCCGGTTCCGAATGAAACTGTGGAAAAAGTCGCACTGTTCTGATTAAAGGAGCCTCCCATTCCAGCTATTCTTCAATAAGTGCTCGATCGGTATCACATGAGTTGGCAAATCCTTGATCGACAATGCGAAAAATTCTAAGATCCATTTAAAAATGGTATTCGTATAAGATTCAAGTGGTACAAATGCTGTAACCAAACTCGCTAAGAATTTGCTTGCCGATTTTTAGTGAGAATGGATAATGATGACGCGTGGCATTGGCAAATTCTATAGTCAGATGAAGCGTACTTTTCTTTAGATGTAGTTGTGAATAATCAATATTGCCGCATATGAGGTGCTTCTTCTTCTAATGACATGCACCAACAACCACGGCACAACAACAACTGATGACGTGACTGCATAGTGTGGATTTACTGCTGATTTTATCCGTTTTTTGAAGCTCTTACTCCTGTAGGTCCTAAAATATGCGCTGTCACGAATGCACGGTACAATGAAGCAAGCCATTCCTTTTTTACAGGAATAGCAGTGTTTGCAGACGACCGTCTTCATGCAAGACGGAGCAACTCCCCACTTTGGGCGCCAAGTCAAAGAGCTGCTTCTTACTAACTTTGGCGAAAATCGTGTAATATCCTGAGCTTTATCGGACGTCTGGTTTCCTCGTTCACTCGATTTAAATCCCTGTGATTTAAGGTTGTAGGGATTACTAAAAGACCGAGTTTATGGAGGAAGAATTAGAACTTTACCTGAGTTGAAAGCCAGCATTACACGCCATATTGCTGCAATCTCTCGAGGGTTTCTTCGCGCTGTAAACACTATAATGCGCTTTTAACATGTAATTGATGTCAATGGAGCACACGCAGAGTACATTCGGTAATTGAATAACTTTTAATGGCTCTGACGGATTTTTTTATTTCTTTAAACGCCCTAATTTCCACTGGTGGACAAAATTTGAACTATTTTTTTTATTGCAGAAGTCTTTTCCCCATAGTCCATATAACATATATATCAAATTACATCAAAATCCGATAGACAGAACGGATTTTAGAGGGGTTTGAAAATAGTCACTTTAATTAAACCACCCTGTATATAAAAATAATGTTTTGCATTTTTTATCTACTATAAATTTCTATAAAAGTAATCACTACATGAACTGTGCCATAAATTAACACCGAAGGCACAGTTCAAAATAGTATTAAAAAGAAGCTGTTAGAAAAATGTGGTAGAAATGGAATGTAATACAAGCGATATTTTTTGATAATTGTGAAATCTGAATTGTGTTGCATCATTTGATATTTCAATGTTTATTTCCCCAAATTTCTTATACAATTATGTTTTTAAAGAATGCTTGGTTATGCAACTACTCTATGTATAATATCTTGAAAGATTTTTAAAATATTGGTATTTTTCTCAATATAAAGATATTCTTATTTTGAAAGGAAAAAAAAATGAACATTCTATTCAAAATACAACAGTGTTTTAAGCTTCTAGAGTATCAAAATTATTTTTTTTAAAGAAATTGATTTTCTGATCTCACATTTGGATGAATTACCCTTTGTATAATTTGTGTGGTATGAAGCTGCAATTTTCTGCTTCACTGACATAATGTAAACTTGGATTTTAGTTTCTTAATCTCTGTAACTGTCTTTGTATAAATGATCTTGTGTATAAAGTATAACTTAATTCTACATCAATGTTTGCAGATAAAAAAAGATATCTATTATACTAATGTAACTATTTTGTGCATTAAATTTCTTTTATATATATTATGCTGTTCCGTGGCATCAGGCGGATGCAATGCACCGATTGAGGGAGCCCCAACATGATGAAGAACTAAAATAATTATCTGAATAATAGTAGCGATGTGGAAAGAAGAGAAGAAGAAATTTAACTGGAACAATCGACAGGTTTGGAAATATACGAATTTTACAGATATATTATAATTTGGTGCAAGTGTGCAACATATTATAAAGTAAGTAGATTTACGGTCATTTACCTCATCTTCTAGGTCAGACAGCATATAGTATTTTGATAATTCATACCATAAAATGCTTAATATTGATAGATTTAATCATGTCCATACCAAGGAAATATCTCTCTGGGTGTCAAAAAAGAAAATAGCAGAAAAAGGTAAAACAATTAAGCTAAATTTCAAGAAGTCACAAGTAGATATGTTTTCTTGTCTATGAAGTAATTTTGGCAATGATATTGCTTCGACTTCAGAAGTTACAATTCAAGCTCCAGTTGGAGAAGAAAGTTTCACACAAACTGCATAATCTTGCAATGAAAATATAGAAATTGAAACTCTTTGAACTGTATGTATATAAAAATATGATCGAATCAGAAAATAACGACGGAAATGACAGTAGCAAATATGATCAAATTAATATAAGTGATTCAGGTTTATGACCAAGTATTATAATTGATAAGTTTAGAATGTTTTGTGTTAAAATCTGACCCGTTCAACACAAAGGAGTTTTTGCTAAGAATGCTGAAGGTAGATTATTTTCCTCTACGTAAAAAATGCCAAATAGTGAAACACAGATTCGCAGTTATTTAATTTATTTAGAAACACAAGACTCGATATTTTTTTGAGTATACTATTTTCCAAAAAAAAAAAAAAAGAAGAAGAAGAAGAAGAAGAGAGAGAGAGAGAGAAATTGAACAATCTACACGATTTATAGGTGGTTATTATAGCTGCAGAAAGCTGTCAACTGTAATCCAAGATGATGAGCGTTTTGTTTGTCACTTTATTTTCTTTATTGGTTGGAAAGAAGTACTAAAAAGACTAAAGTTATGTTTGATTACTGATAAAAAAAATAAATCAATTTAATATGAATAACAAATTGGAACGACTTAAATCACTGTTTTAAAGAACTGTAGATGTGATTCTATTTTTATCATGTAATAATCTTTCACTTCGTGGAAACCGTGAAAATAATAGGAAATCTTAATAATGGAAATTTTTTAATTGAATTATTTAGCAAATACGACTTTGTGCTAATAGATCATATAAACAGAATTAAAAAAAAAATCGGAAATGAAAATGTGCATTTTTCTCAGAGGTCAAACGAACAAATTATTCGTGCGTTATGAAATGAAGTCCTTAATAAAATTAAAGACGATATAGAAGTAGCCATTTATAACAGTATCCAAATGAATTACACTCCTGATATTTCCCGTAAGAAACAAACTTCAGCCATTATTAGGTATGTAAATATCGAAGAGGAAATATTAAATATAAATAAGTCATTTATAGGGTTTATTAAAGTAACTAATATGACTGGAGAAAGACTAGCTAAAACTTCGTTGAAAAGATTAAATGAGCTGGGTTTAGATATTATGAATTGTAGAGGATAGGCTTACGACAACGGTAGCAACAGGATAGGGAAATATCAAGTTGTACAATCTAGAATAAATGCTCTAAACCCACATGCAATATATATGCCTTGCCTATCATACGCTTTTAATTTATTAAAGAGTATGATAGGCAAGGCATAGTATTAATTTGTAATACCATTTTCAGCAGTATATATTGTAAAAAATAGATATTGCAACTTTTATATTGCTAATTTTCTGCACCTACAAAAAGGGGAAATTCTACAAAAGCATTTAAATATTACTCTCAAACCATTACGCGATACTCTTTGAGAAGCCAAAATAAATTCACTTAAAGCAGTATATACACAATTTGAAAAAAATTGTAATACCCTAGAAGAATTTATTGATGCAAATAATGATAATACATTGATATTCGAAGTTACAAGTCTACTGGATTCAGTACAAGAAATGGCATTTATTTTATAGTTAATAGTATGGTTTGCAATATTATCCAAAATTAACACTACCAATAAACTATTTCAAGCAAAAACAGTTCTTCTTGATCCAGCTTTTAATTTAACCAGTAAAATTAAAACTGAATTAAAAAATTTAAGAACAAAATTTAACACATTTTTAAACAAAGTAAAAGTGATAAGACGCAATTTGAATAGTTCAGATCATTTTCCTAAAAACCGAATTCGAAAAAGAAAGATTCTATTCTGAAATAACAGAAGTTGAAGTTATAGAAAACCCGATAAAGAAATTTAGGTGTTATTTTTAACGCAGTAATTGATACTGTTATTGTACAGATAAAGGATAGTTTAAAAGTATGTCAGTTAATCATTGATATAAATTTTTTTTAGAAAAACATGAGTTAGGAAAATATTGTAAAGTTTTATAACAGGATGTGGATGAAAACCTAATCCAGGAAATTTCTTTCTACGGTATTTGATTTTGAATGAAAGAGACGTAAATAAACCACATGACATATTGCAATTCATACAAATAATGTTATTTATAAATGTATTAACATTGTTAAAACTTTTCTTTACGTTGCCATTTACCATAGAAAATGCTAAGACTTTTTCAACAAATTAAAATTAACAAAGAATTGTCCTTGGTCAGGGATATATGCAGAACTTGTTATACTAAGCATCGAAAAAAATTGTAATTTTTCTGAAGCAAAAGCAAAAACAAAATAATGTAATAAATAAATACTCAATAATATTATGTATCATGCATTTTTTTTCTTTCTTTTACTTTACAAAAATTTGAGTTTTTTGTACCCAAGTCCCTTTACAGAGAAGGCCAATCTTACTTGTCATTAATTGGAAATTTTCTTCTAAATTTCTTTTCTATTTTATTCTGATTTCTTTTGATATTAATTAAAATATTTTAACATACAAAAATGTATTAGAAAGTGAGTTTTGAGATATTTCTACTTTAAAGTTAATTAAATCTATAATACATTAAAACCACTGTTAATCTGAAAAGTAATTGATTTGTCATTGTTCCATATAATTATGAAAGAGATTTGCATCATTATTTTATAAGTTTCTATAATTGTGTGTATTTGATTCATCACTCAATGAACAGAAATATGTTTTTGATATATTTCTGTTAGAAAATTCCTACTTAGCAGTTTTTAACTTTTTCAAGCTGAAAGAGATGCAACTCTTACTTTCCATTAAAAGTTAAAGGTCTGCCAAAATACAAAAATTAAATTGGGATTACTGATTATGGGTTGCAGATTTTTAAAAATAGTAGCAAAACAGGGAATATGGAATTTAGTTTTGTGTATGAAACTATTTATTTAAATATCAAAATAGAATTTTGTCTTAAAAGTTATATTCAGCAAGTTATTATTGACTAGATAATTGCTGTTCCAAGGTTTTTTTACTGAGGGTAGGGGGTGGATTTAAACTGTGATGAATAATTGTTGAAACCAGGAAACTTTTTTTTTGTTGTTGTTTTGTGACTTATCAATATTATCTTGATTGAGGATAATTACAGAAATCATACTGTTGAGCTATTTTAAATTATTTAATTAAAATTCATTTATGCCAATTTACTAATTAATTTTGCATTCACAGAAAAATTTTATAGAAGATTGTGGAGAGGTTCAATAGTGATGACAGACCTTTTTGTTTGTTTTAAGATTTTATTGTTTCTCAGCTTTCGGGAGTTCCTTTGAGCTTTGCCTTTTGGCGCGCTGCTACGTCGATAATGTTACAAAGACTGATGGTTTTTTATATATACCGCTAGAGGGTGTTACAAGTGAGAGGCGGGGCAACATGCTTACGTAACACACTCCCGCCTTGAAATTGTACTATTTCAACATTCAGACACTATATGAATTTCACACATCACAATAAAATTCGACAGAATTATTACAAAAAATGAATAAATATAAAATAAAATAGAAAAAAATACTGAAATAATTCTTATATACAAATTTACACAAAATCATACTGAAATAATTCTTATATATACAAATGAGTTAAAGTCTCTATATATTATCTTACAATCCTATAAATATGTAAATCCAATTAATTGTTTGGGAGTAAACATATTTGACTAATACCTCTTTTAATAACCCCATTCAAAACTCTTATTACAACAACTCTGACTAAACCATCTGAACCTTTTACTAATTCTTGAATTCTACCCAGTCTCCATTTATATGGAGGTAAATCTGGATCTTTGATTACAAACATATCATTAAGATTTACATTATTCTTAGCAAACTGCCATTTGTTTCTAAGATGTAAATTATTCAAATAATCACGTTTCCCATTTTTCCAAACTTGTTGTACTAATTTAGTTAATTTTTGCCATTTTGAAAAATAATTATCTGATTTTTCAATTAATTGTGGTTCAGTAATTGAAGTTATTGGACGGCCAATTAAGAAATGCCCCGGAGTCAAAGCTGTATAATCATTAGGATCCGTAGATAAAGGTACAATAGGTCTACTATTTAGAATACCTTCGATTTCCGCAGTTAATGTTAAAAATTCTTCAAATGTGAGTTTTATAGAACCTACTGCTCTCTTTAAATGAAATTTAAAAGATTTGACACCTGATTCCCACAAGCCTCCAAAATTAGGAGACCTTGGGGGAATAAATTTCCAATCAATACTTTCTGTAGTTAAATAATTATTTAAAGTATCATCAGGATTACTCATTAATTTTTTCAATCTTTTAAATTCTGAATTTGTTCCAACAAAATTTCCTGCGTTATCCGAAAATATACATGCACATTTACCGCGTCGGGCAAAGAAGCGTTTTAAAGTTGCAATTAAAGCATTAGACGTTAGATCGGTAACTAATTTCAAATGTATGGCTTTAGTTGAGAAACAAATGAAGATTGCAATATAAATCTTTTGAAAAATACCTTTGCGTTGGCCTTTATATTTAATTAAGAATGGTCCACAAAAATCGATACCACAATTTAAAAATGGTGGGCTAGGAGTTACTCTTTCCGCTGGCAGATTTCCTAATAATTGATTACAACTTACTGGTTTATTTTTGAAACAAACAATGCATTCATTAACTATTTTTCTAGCCAAATTTCTTCCTCCAACTGGCCAAAATTCCTGTCTGACAAGATGGAGTAAGATTTGGGGACCTACATGTAAATATTGTTGCGAATTTTTTTACCGGAGGGTACGTTTGGATAGTGGAAGTTATATGGTGTGGAGAACGCTCAATCAGCAGTAGAAAAAGAAACAACGACGTTTATTTACACGAAGACACACAGGACAGCACAAAAGCGACAGCTATATACAGCACAGAGACGACTATCTTCAGCCGAGACGTGTAGCATACAACAACACACACAGCAGCATACAACCAGAATCTACCGCAGACTGTAGCGCACAGCTCAGTTCAGCACTAGCTTGACTCCGTCGCTTCCGACTACTCCGCTCTGTCCACTCAGACTGACTTCGGCTACTACTCCGACCACACTTAGTCTGGCAGCTGCGGACCCTTTTATAGGTCTCAGGAGGCGGGACTAGAAGCCTCTCAACCAATCAGGAACGTTCGAGGTGTATCTCGGTTCCTACTGGACGGATCAGGAAAATTCTCGAAGTTTCGGGTATAATCTATTTTGGCGCCAAAGTCACCAAATTCGTCGCCAAGTCGCCAAGTTTGTCGCCAAGCTCTGGGACCTTCGACGCGAAACACGGACTCCGTCCAATAATGATGATTTTAAAACAGTCTTTCTGATAGTGGAAAATACTATGCCGGGAAGCCGAATTGCAGGTTTGTAACAATACCTTTTGTGAAAAGATTCCATAATTATTTTTGTAAGTCTATGATGGGCAGGAAGAAGCTTAGGATGCTTTTCATTTTGAGTTAATGTAGACTTTTGCAAACGACCACCTACACAAAGAATATTATCCTCATCTAGAAATGGTGCTAAATTTTTAATCTTACTTTGTTTAATATGAATACTTTTTGACAAATCTTTAATTTCCTCTGAAAATTCAGAAGACTGCACCTTGCTTACCATGAAGTTGGATGCTGCTTGAATTTCCTTTGTTGTTACCTTACCTTTTTTACGTTCAGAAGAACACTTCAAATTATTAATAAATCTGAAAAGATAGCTTACAATTCGACAAATTTTAGTATAGTTGTTACTTAAATTTAAAATATCACAAATGAAATCACTAGAAATATTAGTTAGTAAAATTAATTCACAAGAAGTTTTAACTTCCTTCAGAAAGTCATTATTTGTATTACAATTTACAGCATCCTTTTTATGGGGAATTTCAGACTGTAGAAATTGTGGCCCATTGAACCAAATTTGACTGTTTATCAAATTTGTTGCTGACGTTCCTCTAGAGATTAAGTCTGCTGGATTGTCTATAGATTTACTATGTCTCCAGTCATAATTTGGACACAAACTGTTAATTTTTTTAACACGATTGGACACAAATGGTTTCAATTTTTTTGGGGGAGTTTTTATCCAAGCTAAGGTGATTGTGGAATCTGACCACATATAGACTTGATTTAATGTCACTGGTAAGATCGAAATCACCTTTGATGCAAGTCGTGTCAAAAGTAGTGCTGCTGACAGCTCCAGACGAGGAGTTGTTGATTCTTTGATTGGACACACTCACGATTTGCTGCATAAAAGACTTGTTTTCACTTCACCAGATTTATTTTTTGAGCACACATAGATGACTGCACCATAGGCCTTATTTGAGGCATCACAGAAGCAATGTAGGTCTATGGTGGTGGGATTTTTGATGATAACACATCTTTGAATTTTTAACTGCTTCACTGCCGGTAGGTCCTTTAAGAATTTTAACCAGTCATTCAAATCATTTTGTGGAATTGTGTCATTCCAATTTAGCCTTTGTTGCCAAAGTCTCTGAAGAAACATCTTAGCGCTAGTTAAAAGTGGGCTGTTAAGACCCAAAGGATCAAACAGTTTTGCTATGACTGAAAGGACTTCCCGCTTTGAGTAGTTGTTATTCAAACTGACAGTCACTTCAAACGTGAAAATGTCTGATGTGGGACGCCACTGCATTCCGAGCGTTTTAACTGTTGTTAAGTCTGGAAATTCAAAATTTAAGTTTTGATTATTCCCTAATAATCCAGGATGGTTTGAAACCCATTTGTGAAGTTGCATGCCTCCTTTACTTAAAGGTTCTATTAACTGCTGTTGTAAAGCCTTGGTTTCTGGTAAGTTATTTGAACCAGTTAAAATGTCGTCAACATAAACATCAGTAAGAAGTGCTGCAGATGCTTGATGAAATTCATTTTTTTCTTTTTCAGCTAATGCCTTGAGTGTTCTGGTGGCTAAAAATGGAGCACATTTTGTTCCATATGTCTTAGACCGTAATCTGTATGTTTCCACAGGAGCAAATCTATTAGATTTCCACAGAATTTTTTGCAGGTCTCTATCAGCTTCTGCGACCAAAATTTGGCGATACATTTTCTTTATATCTGCACTAAATGCAAACTGATATGTTCGGAATCTCAAGATGATACAAAATAGTTCATGTTGAATTGTTCCGCCGTTCAATAAAATGGAATTAAGTGAAACTCAATTGTTAGAATTTGCAGATACATCAAAAACGACACGCAAGGGTTTTGATGTGCTTTCTGGGCGAAATACAGCATGATGAGGAATATAATATTCACTATTGGCAATTTCAGGAGAATCTAAAATTCTTTCCATATGATTTAACTGGAAATATTCATCCATAAAAGCCTTGTATTGCATTGCCATTGTTTTATTTTTGTCTAATCTTTTCCAAAGTGAATTTAAACGCCTTTCTGCCATTTCTTTTAAATCGCCTAGTGTAGAACGTTTTTCTTCAATTATTGGTAATTTAACACCATACCTTCCGGTACTATCCCTCTTATGAGTGGATGAGTGGAACACCAGGAAAAGATTCTAAGTTAAAGAAATTTTTAACAGAATTCTCCAGATTATCATTTTCAAAAATTAATCCAGAAAAGAAATGAGAATTTCTGCCGTTGATTGTTCCCGTTACTAAATATCCGAACACACTATTTTGTAACAAGAGTGAATTATCATATGATCTAAATTTTTCTGCCTTCAATAAATCAAAGAACAACTCACATCCGAGTAATGCATTAATTTTACTAGGAATATGAAAAGTCTTATCCGCAAGTTTAATCTCACTTGAGAAGTTAACTTTTGAGATATCAATTTCTTTAGAAGGAGTTAAATGCGTTATTTTAGGCATAATTAAAAATGATGCAGTTCTGGAAAAATCATTGTCTTCATTAAAAATTGTAGTGGTTATTTTATTTTTAACGAAGAATTCTCCTCCGTTAATACCAGAGATGGATGCATTAACCTTTTCCCGCTTCAAATCTAAAGAATTGGCCAAATCTGCAGTTATTATGTTTACCAAACTCCCAGAATCCAACAGGGCCTTTATTTTTATTTTTTGACCAAATGCGTCTTCAATAAATAACTGCGCGGTGCATAGAATGTTTGAAGATAGTTTCGAGTTACTTGTAAGCGCTGACTCAGCATCAGTGGTTAGTTTTTGTGGCAACCTTGACGAGCTAGATGCTTCATTGTTTACATTAAGTTGCTCCCCCGCTCCTGGAGGCGTGACCTCTGCAAGAAGCGTATCCAGATGTATCAAAGAATTATGGCCTGATTTTTGACAGCTTCGGCAGAGGAATGTAGATTTGCAGGGTGGCTTATGCAATTTCAAACAGTTCTTACAAATGTTATATTTTTCTAAAAGCTCGTTTCTTTTAAAAACACTCAATTTTAAAAATTCAGAGCATCTTTGTAAAGGATGTTCAAATTTACATAAAATACATGGCTTTACATTACTTAGTTTATTCGCATTAAGAAGAAAGTTTTTTGGCTTATTTATTGCGCTTTGAAATTCCTTTTGGAATTTGTTACTTGTAGGGTATTTCCCTAATTGATCGAGTACCATCGCCCCTGATTCTAAAAATTGCAAGAGATCCTTCAATGAAGGTATTTGTTTTGATTGTATGGACATTTCATATGCCTTTCTACTCTTTTTATCAAGTCTTTCTAATATTATATTTACTAATATAGCATTTGTTAAGTCATTACATTCTAAATTCAAACTTTTTAAACCTCTCAAACTTTTATTTATTGTATCTGTGATATTTCGTAAGCCTTTTGCAGACTCAAAATTTAATTTTTCTAGTTTTAGCATATTTCGAATGTGAATGTCAACAACTGCTCGGTTATTTTCAAAGCGTTCTTCGAGAGCAGCAAACAGTGACTCAAATGTATCGTCACTTGTTTCTATAAATTTAGCTTCACACGGAGGGCAGTTTTTAAATAAAATAACTTTTGATCATTCGGTATTATCGTTTATTAGACACATAAATTGATTTTTGAAGTTACTGAATTCTTCCATTTTTCCGCAAAATAGCGGTAAAGGAATTTCCGGAAGTTTCGTTTTTAATTCAATATGATTGATATAGGCTTTCACATTTGAATTTTGATCATTTATATTATGAATTACATTTTCCTTAACATTATAATTAGAGAGTAAGCTTTTCAAACTTACTTCTATTTCGTTTCTTTCTTCTTCGATATCCAACATTTCTTGATCGCACTTCTGGCTAAGTGTTTCATCTTCGTCGATTTCTAAATAATCCTTGAATAAAATTTCTAATTCATTTTTTATTTCTTCGACAATTGCTAGCTTTTGTTGACAGCTGAATATAAATTTATTTTCTTCTTCGACCGTTGAACTACTTTCAACAAATTTTTTAATACTTGTTAGTTTCGCTTTTATCCTTCCACGGATTCTATTTAACTCTTTGGCTTTTTGAGTTTTATTTTTTTCCATATTTTCGCTAATCCGCCTCCGGATCGCTAGGACCAGAATGGAGAGGTTCAATAATGATGACGGACCTTTTTGTTTTTTTTTAAAGATTTTATTGTTTCTCCGCTTTCGGGAGTTCCTTTGAGGTTTGCCTTTCGGCGTGCTGCTACGTCGATAATGTTACAAAGACTGATGGTTTTTTATATATACCGCTAGAGGGCGTTACAAGTGAGAGGCGGGGCAACATGCTTACGTAACAGATTGGAAAATTTAAAATTTTATGATAATCAAGAATGCTTCATTTCTTTACACATTTTATCCATCAACTCAGAAATAGAGGAAAAAAAAATGTTAGCAATGAATTTGCCATTAAGTATATATGAAATAAAAATCGTCTATTGTAACCTTATTCTAAAAATCTGCATACCAAATTATATCTAATAATTTTTATTGGGTAGTTATTTTTATTTCATTATTAATATAACAGAAATTTGTTTACCATAATCATGTATTCTTTAATTTTTACAAGACCAATTTATGCATTGTAATAAATATTTTTATTGTATGAAATTTGTTTCTAGGTCCTGTAAGTCATCTTTCCACCAGGCTCCACTTTTTTTCAGGCCTGCCCTACTACTAAAAGCCAATGAGAACTCGGGGGGGGGGGGGGACTAGGGTGACAAAAATGTCAAATTTTGCTCCATTTACCAATTTGCTTTGCAATTGGCTGCATCTTTTTGATTATTTTAAGGTCTTTACTATTATTTGATAATGTTTGTTATCTTTTCCTTACTGAAAGTTAACGATGTTATGAAAATATAGACAAAAACATTTGCCAATCAAGATAAGATGCAAAAACCAACTATTCCAAAAATCATCACCATATTGGAAAATTCAATTTAGGGAACCCATGAGACACAATAGCATGTAGTTCAGAATTACTTAGTTTGTTTTTCAAAATGAGATGTACATTTAAATAAAATGCAATTTCAATAACCTTAATGGGACAGTAAGCCTACTAGCCTATTTGTAATAAAATAGAAAATTGTAAATGAATTCTCTTCCTTATCCTTATCAACTGAAGTTTTGTCTTGCTGTATTGGTATTATTATTTTACAATTTATTTTCGTATTTGCTCAAAGGAAATTTTTACATTTCTTACTTAATGTTTATTTAAGTCTCTAATTTCACTTGATATCATTTAACAATTCTGATAAATTGTTTCATACATATGCCTGCAAACTGTCTATTTTTCAATGAATTTGCTTAAATATAATTTTCATTTAACATAAATACATTGAACAGGCATAAGAAGTTTCTTATTTAATATTATTAAAAATGTAGAAAATTGAATGTCTTGCATTGAACATAAAAATTTTCCTTTAATAATAGTTCACAAAATCTTTTTGGTGGAAGGATATTAATTCAGGTGATGAGAAATATCTTTTCAGCACTGTACTTTTGAATTCATGTAATTTCCTTACTTCATCAAATCGATTAATCACATTTTTTTCCATTGTTCTAGTTACAATTAACAAAACTTACTTTCTTCACTATATTTATATACAATGCATCGAAGGCAGATTTTCATTACTTAATTTTATGTTACATATTTCTTAAAAAGTGTTTTTCAATTTAAGCTCATTGAAAGAAATGATTTTTATTTCCTTTGATAAATTTTACACCATGAAATATATTCATGCACCAATTCCAAATTGATTTTTTCTATAGCAAAAAGGCAGGCATTTTCTAATTACAAATTTTGAATTTCATTATAATTTTTCAACTATCAAAATTCGGCTTTTATTTTAGACATCTTATCTAAGGAAAAAGAAAAGTCCAGAAGAATTTTTACCTTTCACAAAATCTATTATTTGAAAATTTCTGGCAGTTAGCTCATTTAAATATTTTCACACTTTTCTAGATAGCTTGAAATTTAGTTTCTATTTTAAATTATTTTGTTTAGTTTTTCAAAGCGTTATATTGTACTTTCATCCAGTAAGTGATATAACATGTAAATCTATTGCAACTTTCTCATCTATTACTATTATTTTTTTGTTGATGTTCAATTTGGTGATAAACAGACATTTAATTCAAATTTATAAATATTAAAATGTCTTCTTTCGCAAGCAAAGAAAAGAAAAAAGCAAATCAAGAATGTATAATTTTCAATTTTTATTAAATTTGCATTTTTTAGTTATATCAAACACGAAAGATAAAATTCATTTCTTACTATTTGTTTAACAACCACATAGTTAATATTCTCAACATACAAGCTACTTTGGAAAAGCGAATGTTTAAATATATATTAAAAATACAAATAGTAGCTATGATGGGCAGTATAACAATTCACAAACGCCGATTTAACATGGATGTTAACATACTCAAAATGTTCGTACTTAAGAGTTACGATCTTGTCTTGAATTTGTTAACTAAACAACAAATGTTATACCAATTCTTTTCAGGCTGCTACACAATTTAGCATCTTATGTGAGAATTTTATTTGCAGTGGGATTACAAAAATTATCTAAAAAGTTTAATTCCAAAATGGCATTATGCTGACTATACACTCACCATCTTATTTAAAATTTAATAAAAATTTGTATTAATATCTTATTTGCCTGTTTGTATGTATAATACAGTGTACTGTAAATTGTAATGTATGTGATAGAATTTTAGATTAAGAATTAATTATATTGACTTCTATTTTATTCATTAAACTGTTAATAAATAAAATTCATAGGCATTTATATTTTGTAATCTATTTCCAATTTTACTGACCAGACACTAAAATTGATCATTTCAAATGCATTCAACATTTCTCAGTTCAATTGGATCTACATTATTTTGTAGACAAATGAAACAAGTTCTTTGCTTCTAATTCTCCATTGAGTTTATGAAATATCAGATCTATAAAAATTTGTAAGTTAATAGAAGAAGTGCTTTTCATTATATATACCACAAATATCAGTTTTTAGTAACTGTCACATGCAGTAAGAGATTTTGTTTTACTTCCCGTTTTTAAGAAAATATTCAAGAATTGTGAGTCATTTGCTGTAGTTGTAAATTTAATTTATTGCGAACAGTATAAAAAGTGAAATAAATAATTAAAGAATTAATTTTCAGAAAGTATAATTTTTACAAACTTATTTACAAAATTTGTCAAATATGAGTAATAAAAATTAATGTAGTGGGGGATGCTATTTTGCAGTTCTGCCATGGCATATGAACACCTCGGTATGACACTGGAAAAGGCATCTTCTCCCTCGCATCAGAAGCCAAGAGAAAAGGAAAAATTTAATGTATAGACACAGCAAAAAGAGCAGCTTTAACAAAACAAAACAAAAATCAAAAATATGTGCTTAACCATTTAAGCCATTGCAAGCTTCGATTCAAATGTAGAAAATGTAAACAGCTGTATAATTAAAGATTTTAATGTCGAAATATTGGTTTCCGAAATTTGCTTCATATGCATTAGTCACACAATTAAAATGAGTAAAAATTGCACCGGTAGACAAAGCAAGATAAATTTACAACAAAAGAAATGTTGTAACATATCTTGGAAATAAGGACACAGATCTTTTGTTTCAAAACCATTAAACGTTAGTTTTTTGTACAAAGTGGTATGGCTGTATTGCAAATATACTTTTTCATAAGTGGTTGTATTATTTTATACCCCACTAATTTTTATTTTCTCAAATTAAAAAATTAAAGAAGAAAAGAATAAACAGATTCCCCTTCCCCAAGGAGTTTCTTTCCATCGCTCTACTTTTGAGTGTAAACCTTAAATGAAGTTTCCCAAGCAATCACTGGATCTGAATCGGTAGTATACTACAACTATGGTCTCCAATAAACCCAGATTTTTTAGCATATAAATGTAGACAGAAGACATAATTAATTTCATTCGCAAAATGTTAAATTACATTCATAATGACAAAACGAATTTCGGACATGCTTCAGAAGATTTGTTAAAGATATTGCTAAACAAGAAGAATATGGAAAAAATATCTTAACTAAATGCACTGTATTTAGATTTCCTAATATTAAATTCTCACAGGCAAAAATTCATGAAAATATATTTATTATACAAAATATTTAAACATATACATTTTGGTGCATATTTTTACTAAAGCCTTTTTTAAAAAAATGTACAAATAGTAATTTAAAATTTACTGCTACAATCATAACACCTAGTAACAAAAAAAGCAAAGATTAAGAGCATTTCAAAATGGAGACATCTGAAAACATTTTTAAAAAGTAATAATTAAAAAAATTATACATCAACAAACATCGTGTATGAATATTTGTAATGTTATCTGAAAACATATTACAAAAGTCTTTGAAATAAATTAATTCTTAATATATATGTTGAAGCTCTTAAATTCACAGGGTTTAAATAAATGATAAACTAAATTATGTGATGGGAATTCCAAATTTTCACCAACAGAAGATATTCAAGCACTTGCATTTTTTTCGTTCTTTTCTTCTTCAGCACTCAAATCAGCACGGAAAAATATGCGAGCGCTACTCAAAGAATAATTCAGCAAATCAAACTCCTAATTAAAAAGAACAACAAAAGTAATCAAACTCCTAATTAAAAAGAACAACAAAAGTAATCAACTCCTAATTAAAAGTTTAGTAACAAATTTTTTTTAAAAAGATGAGTGATTCAATAATATATAATAGTTGTTACTAGCATAATTCTGTAAAATAGTTCTTAATTATTATTATTCTTTACAATATGTAGTAAATTTCAAAAGACTACGTGATTTTAAAATATTTTAAGATATTTAATAAGACTGTGATACCCATATTTAATAAGAATGTCTTTAGGTTCTCAAATTTTTGTTGCTTCATTTTAAAGTAGTAATATCAATCAAACAAAATAGTGAGTGCATTTCTAATTTACTTTATTGTCATTTGATGAAATTTCTGATGATTTTTAATATTCTTAGAATGTTTTAAAATGTTTACATGAATATTACATTTTTCCTGCAAAATCTTATCTAAATTTAATTAATGTAAGTAAAAAAAAATATCACTGCTAGCTTAAAATTAATAACTGCTTAAAATGCTACACTTGGGTGAAAAGGACTAAATTTCTTAAAGATTTATTTAATGAGTGAATCCTTCACTAACGACTTAAAATTCAACTTTCTTATTGATTGTCACCAGCATTTATAATTGATATATTTTATTAAAAGTGCGCTTAATTTGATAAATTGAATGCTGCATATAAGAAATATATATAAATTTTGAAAATACATACATGTCATTTAGTTAGGTATATAAATACAAGAGAATTGATTATTAAACAAAATTATAAAAGATCTGATTTCAGTGAGATGCACTCTGTTTCATACCAAACTATTACTTTTTCTGAAATAGTTGACAACATCAGCAATCTTCAGAATGAGCTGCAAGAACTTCAGGATTATGTAGGAAGAAAGACATTCATTCCAGAAAATATTATTGATGATATTAAAATGAGGACATTGACAGGTTTCGCTAAAGAAAGGTTTTACTCTATATATATTCTTTTTTGAATTTTGAAGCAGATCTTCAAAAATTAAACTTGTTGAAGCATCCAGTTGATTTATATTTTCTGTTCCATCTTAAATAAAGGATAGGAATTTCAAATAAATTTTTATGTTTTGTTTGAAATTTAAGATTCTATTGTTTCAAGGAATTTAAATTTTGTACCAACATTTTTTTTTTTTTTGAAAAGTTGAAATTGTTACCTATATTTTCTCCAAAGTCATTAGTTATTAAAGCCATACCAAAACAGTTCGGTTCTGAAAATAAAGACTGCAGAGTCATTATTGACTGCACTGAATTTCCTACATAGAAACTTAGCAATCCAGTAGAATAGCAAATGACTTTCAGTTTTTATAAGAATACAAATACTTTAAAAGGCATGATAGTCATAATGCTTTCAAGAGTCATCAGCTTCATTTTACCATTACACTGTGGTAGCATATCTGACAAGCAAGTTTTTATTAAAAGCCATTTGATGGATGTATTAGAACAAAAAGATGCGATGGCAAATAAAGTTTTCCAACTTAAACAAGAACTACAAAAAATAGGATGTAAATTGAAATGTCTTAAATATTTAAGGGATTCTATTCAGTTCAATGTAACTGAAAGAATTGATAACTGCAAGATATTCATTGTAAGGGTTACAGTAGAAAGAGCTATTTCAAGAATCAAAATGTACAAATATTTTGCCGGAGCTCTCCCAAATACATGTTTACATAATGTCAATTCTGTATCTTTTATTACTTGTATGTTGTGTAACTTTCAAAGACCATTAATTAACATTAAATAATTTTTGCATTTGATTTTTAGCTTTTGGCATTACAATAAAATGCAATATGAGGTTTTACTTTTGTATTACGAACCTTAAAGTCTTCTTTATCTTTTAGTAATTCATATTGTTTAGTTCTAGCTAAATAATCATGCCTAATAACAAAAAAACAATCTGTTTATTCTTATTCGTGTTTTCTTTTGGAAAATTATCATTTTTGTTTCATTACATAATTCATAAAAAATCTTCAGTGTATTTTTGCAATTAATTATATCATTTGCAGCCATATTTACTAACTGTAGTTAATTATTCATTGCTGAGCAGTCAAATTGGTATTTCGATAACAAAATCGATCCACGAATTTCCTCATTTTGTATTTGTTTAGGCTCGTCTAAATTTAGGTTATCAATACTTTACAATATAATGGAGAAATGAAATGGATGACTCCAGAAGGCCTTATTACTGGTTTTCTAAATATATTTGCTGATATATGATGTATTCAAGGAGGATAATTTATGTCAAGCAACTGTTTCTATAGTTAAAAATATAATGTCATCAGTTTCTGGTATTTCAACTGCAATTGATTGCTATAATATCACTCTATACCATTGTGCACTTCAGTGATTTCCGTTTTAAAAAATGCAAGTATTTTCATTGAAAATCAATTTCTATACCAACATTTATTATATATATATTTTTTATTTCAAACTTCATTACTACATGGATGCTTCACTTTTCCTACTATTTCTTTAACATATCGATTTTGAATCATTATAAACTTCTGTAAAAGCATAAAAGTGTTACTTCCAACTCCTTTTTATATCCTATTTAGTTTCTATAAATATATTTATCATTACCTTACAATTGTTTATTAAATTTACTGTATTGTATGTTTTTGTTTTATTTTATGATATTCATTCAATGTAATTTTAGCATTCTAAAAAACATTTCAGAAATGTTCTGTTTTGAAAGTATATTGCTCAAAATTATAATATGTTTTTATTGAAGGTATAAAAAAATAAATTTTAGTATCTAGGATGTGTCTGTTGAATAAAATTGATTTCACCATTTACTTTGACATTCTTGTCATGCACTAACTTTTCTAGACACTTAACATAAATTGTCTACAAAAATAAATGTTGATAAACAGTTTTTTTTTTTTTTTCAATTGGCGAGTATATTGAAATATCCATTTGCTGATATTTTTTCAAATAATTATCATATGCATTATATCTATATTTTTTGTAATGTGTAAATAAAAATTAAGGCTTAATCTTGCTTGTTCTACAAATTAAAATGAAATAACTGATTCATTAATTACAGAGATAATAATAAAAAAATGGCATCTATACTTTTTATATTTCATAATTTGAAATTGTAAGCATAATTTATTCAATATATACAAATGTGAGTTTCATGTTCTTTCCTCTGAGCATACTGCAAACATCAAAGTCTCAATATTAATGAAAATCATTACATAAAAAAATGTAATTGTTTTATTAGTAAGTTTACAAATTTTAATCTAAGAGTAATAATTCTTTTAAGAAAACTATATTTATAAAATTCAGCATTCAATAACATTTAAATAATATATAAAAAAGAAAATATTTATTTTTTCAAATACACTTTGCCATAGCAATTTGTCAAAATGTATCTTTTGGGGGAAAAAAGGGATATGTGAAATGAAAGGATAAAACAGCACCAAATTAATTACAAAGCAATATTAATTAATTATGCAAAAACAATAATTACACTGAAAATACTAATTAAAATTTTAATATAAGAAATAAAATAAAATTACCACGGAAATTTGGAGAAAATTCAAAATATTAATTTCTTTTTTAAAAAAATCAAGTTTTTAATAATTAATCGGCTAGCGTAACATTCAACTTGCACTACAGTGCTTTCATCGGCGCTATCGGAAGACACACCGACATGCGCAGAACGATTGAAAATTGAGCAGATGCGATTTCCTTGGTACCAGTCACGTAAGCGTGACCTAATTTAATATTCCTTTTATAATTCCATTCAAATATTATTCTTTTCTGTCTGCCTTGGTGTTATGTGTGCTAACTATCTTCATGTAAATAATTTATTGTTATATATCATTGATATAAATAAATTTATTATTTTTTTAACTGATCAAGCTATTATATATACTTATATATATATATAAAAGCAGCATCCATATTTTGCGGCCTGGGAGTTGATCTTGAAAGCTTGATTGGATACTTTTAAAGTCATCGCTTCTATGGGCATGATTTTCATGAGTTGTGCTTAAGAAATAATAATTTACTATTTTTATTTAAAATTTAAAATGACTCTAAAGGAAGTAAATTCTACTGCCATTAACCTTGATAATTTCCGTTTTAAGTTAATTGAGTAATATTTAAACCGCGAAAAGTTTTGACGAGACAAGCCAAAATTAAGAATTTTGCAACTTGAAATACGGTTTTCTAATAGCAATTTTAGACTAGGCACAACGAAAAATGTGTTGCAACTTTAGATGAAAATGTCTTATATTTTGTTGTTGACATATCAAGTTGCCCTCAAGTATGATATTACTTTGAAAAATGCTTTGCTAAACAGATTAACTAGCACGAAAGAGTCAAGATTAAAAAAAAAAAAAAATCTGATCTCGAATTGCGCGAAAAGTGGTCATCTGTTTTTTTATGGCAGTTGAAAGGTTTGGCGAGAAATTCTATTTTTGATGAAACAATACAATCTTCGTGACTACTACGACTTCCACAACAGACGCAAGTCCTTCTATCAATAAGAAAAGATTTTCTTGATAATATTGTACGATTGGCTGATAAAATTGCTGTTTATGACATGTCAGATATATATCTAATTATGAAAATTTCTTCATCGGCAGCATTATCATTATGAATCGACCGAAATAAACGAAGTGTTACAAGCAGATAGATATAACCACATTAACGAAAAAATTTGAACAATCTTCAAAAATTTAAGCCACATAGCAGATCAAAAGAAATGGGAGGTGCGTTAAATTGTATCCAGATCAAATTAATCTGCATACGAATTTTGTAGGTATAAATTTAAATTTAGAAGAAATAATAATGAGTGCTATCATAATGTGCCTGTGGAAAACCAATAAGTCACTTGCTCGCTGAGACAGACGATTTTGGCGAGCACGGTTGTCGCCTATATTTATATAAATCAAGCGGCATGTAATTTTTAATCGATGCAAAAGCTGATATATCTGTAATTCCTTAAAATAAAAGAATAATAAAGCATCAGAGTTTGTTCAATTTGCTGCAAATAGTTCTGAAATTCTAACTTTTGGCACCTAAACTTTAAAAGCAGATCTTGGATTTTGTCATTTTACTTGGTGATTCACAATAGCAAATGTTTCAAAAGCTATTATAAGTGCAGATTTTTGATAAAATTTGGATTAACAGTTGGCTTGAAAAGAAAGTTCTTGATTAATTCTTTAATAAATCTGTTAGCATCACTAAAAATAATGGCGTTCTCAAACCTTTCTCTCACCACAATAAGATCTTCAAAGTAAAATTCCTCAATATCCTACTTGCTTTATGAATTAAAAAAAATGGGTTTCAAAATTCATTGGATTAAGAGCCTAAATTAGGTTACATATCATATAATAACAGGTGGGCCTCCTAAAACAGGAAAAAATCGTTGACTAGGCCTGGTAAGATCAGAATAGCTAGAGTTGAATTTGAATACATAATAGAGAAGGGCTGTTTAGTTTAGTTTAGTTATTGTTGAAGTCTTGTTTGAAGCAACATTAGGGCTATTTTGGGACGGACCTCGTAATTTTGAACCGCGGTCAGATGACGAGGATGATACCTGAGCTGGCACCCCCTCTCCACACCAGTGGTAGGGCGTTTGGTCAGGACGGATTTAACGTGCAACAGGCCCCCTTACACGACGGTTCTTCGGTGGAATCGGGTCTCGAACCTGAAACCCTCCGGTTTCGAAGCCGAGACCTTACCACCAGGCCACCGCAGCCTAGAGAAGGGCTGATAAAATTATACAATATCCTTCGGTTTCGTTTGAATCCTGTTAATTTTGACATTACCTAAAAAAATTGTTTCAAATTGTGTAAGTTAATCAAAAGTAATGACTAGTGGACATCCAGAAGATGAAATCTACGGATTTTTCATGAATCACGAATTCTACGAAATCATGAATTTTAGTAAAATGTGTGCTACTGTTTCTGCTCAAATATTAGAAATTGGAATGCCATTTGGATCGGAACTATATCACTCTATGATTGGTAAGCATTGCATAACTTGATTTCTATAACGCGTTTATCAATGATGTGATGCTGAAAAGGACTTTCTGCATATCACAAAACATTCCACGAACATGTAGCAGCATTCACAGCCCTATAATTCCTACACAGTCTCAAACCTTTCGATTTTGTAGTCCTAAATGTAAAGAAACTGTCCAAAGATTACTTGTAAGTTGGCAAATCCTCTTCACTAATATGTATTCAAATTCAGCTCTAGCTATTCTGATCTTGTCAGGTCCTAGTGGTCGAACTTTGGTTGTTTCAGGAGGTCCACCTGTTATTATATTTATTATATGATATGTAACTTAGTTTGAGCTCTTAAGGGTGCCGTATACACGCTACCTACAATTTTCAAACGTAATGTTATCCTATGGAGAAATATTTTAAGTCTATTACGTTTGCTATTGCGGTTTCTTTCTTATGAAGTCAACTGCAATTAGTAGAAGGAATAAAAATACAGGCTTCTGCCAAAGGAATTTTTTCACGGACTTCTCAAAGTATTTTTAAATATTTATTAAAAGACGCAAAACTTCAACTTCGCACATTTAAATAATTCTATAAAATGTTTTATCGTAAATAAAATAAAAATAGCAAAATAGCAGCATCATAATTGGTATCTTCTTTCCGATGCATATTTTATATAAAAAGAAATGTGTAAAAGCAGTATTTTAGTCCTAAAATTGGAAAAATAATTTGCACTCCCATCCAATGTTCCTTTAACCCCTTCCATTCGCGGAGGAATACACTATAAACCCACCTTTTACAATCTGATTTATTATCTGGTCTTCACTAGGTCTTAAAATCTCCCCCTCAGCATTATCTTCTTTCCGCCTTTCTTTCTTTTTATTTTGTTTACCATCACTGCTGTGATCTTCACAATCCATACTTGTTTCTGCGAATGCTATCGCATTCTTGGAAACAAATTTAGTAGACTATTTTTAACTATATGATTATATCTATCTGTAAATTTGCAAATCGTTTATTTTTCTTGCTCAGATATTTGAAATATTGAGGGGAAATTAACGGAATATGGATTATCGAAGAAAAAAATAGCAATAAAAGCAAAAAAATTCTCATTCTGGAAATTAAACAAAGATGGAACAACAATTGTAAACAAAAACCATAAGTATTATTTTCAAGTGCAGGGCCAGCTGCATATTACACAAAGATGCTTTTGTTTATTTGCAATGCGGACGGAGAAGGGGCAAAAAACAGAGAAAATAATTCATGATCCAATATTTTGCCAACAAAAAAAAAGAGAAAAAATTGACCTTCTTTTATTCTGACTGTTTGTTGCCAGAACTTGTTGATCCCAGATATCCGAGAACGGTGAAACTTCGGGATCCTTCTGCTATTATAGAGGCCCAAAAGGAAAAAAAAAAAAAAAAAAAAAAAGGAGAAAACACAATAAGAATGTTTCTGAAGCTTTTTGTTCTCTGGTCACCTTTATAACTGTACTTTTTTTTTGTATATAATTCGTTGCTATTTTGCCTACGTTTTTTTTTTATTAATGTTTTATATATTTGCATATTGCATACGCAATATATTTTATATATTGCATATTATATATGTACATAGCATTTATCTTATTTATATATTTTGCAATAAATGATAAATTTTATTCTAAATGGAAAAGTAATATTGATTTTATCAGAAAAATAATTACAGGAATTAAACTCATTTAAAGGGTGGTAAGATATAAGAAAATCTATATTCTCTTTTATTTGCTAATATTTGAATATTCTCATATTTCTGAATGGATTTTCTTCAAAATCGCTACAATCTTTTCTAATAAAAGGAAATGTATGTGTATGTATGTATATTACATTTGTTCACTAAGCAATATATTTTTTTTGCTTGCTTGTTAACGATTAATACAATTTAATAGCTTTATTTTATGTTTCTGGTTGTGATTTTGCTATTTCAGAAATCTTAAATAAAGCTTTCAGAGAAATGTTCACGCATAGTTATCATTAGATTAAAATTTCAACAGCAACATGACAACAAAGTAATGTTTTTTTAAAATCTATATTAACATTTCTGTACCAATATATTTTACTAATAATATATTACTATTTATTATCTTTCCTCCTATTCATGTATCTACATTGCTTATCTTTGGATAATGAGAAAATAATTGTTTAATGGAACAAGGAAATGCCCTTAATGTAATAAAGTATTGGAAGTATAAGAATCAATGCTAGTGAAATTAATTATATTAGATAAGAATATAATCTGTAATGTGCATAAACAATGCTGAATGAGAAAGTTTTTGTATTAGTTGAACTTTAAATACTTTCGTTTTTCAAGTTTCTATTTTAGTTGAGATTATAGAAAATTAGAAAGATGCATTGTACAAAATGTGGAACAGTATAAGTTTTTTAAACTAGTAGTAAATGTTGCATGTCTGTCGAATATGAAGTTAAATATACACTTATGAGTAAGCGATCAAAAGCAAGCTAAGTTAATTTTAGCAATCGCAAATCTGGATTATAAATATTATCTAAAACTAAGTTGATCACTGCTTTCATAAAAACTTTTTCTTATATGACACAGAAATAATGTTTTTTAATGTGTATTGGCGTTTGTGTTACAATATATTTTACAACTATTTTTCTTCCAATTCATGGTTATATATAAGTAATCATAATTTCTATTTTGAACGAAGCAATATTTCTAACAAGTTTTTTAATTGAATCTCACTAAACATTTTTTAAAATTTTAGTTACTTACAAATAAAAAAAATGGTTGATAAGCCTTCAGGAATGCGAAATAGTTTTGACTTATTCCGGATGTTAGAGAAATGTTTGCGATCACTTTACTCTTTTCTTTGTTAAATGCAGGTGACCATATTATACATATTGTGAAATATTAAGAAAAGAATTCTATAGAAATTATATTTAATTTTAAAAAAATTGTAACCCTTTTTTTTATATTTTCATATTATTTTTTATATATAAGTAAAAATTATTACAAAGCCAAGATAAATTTTCAGATTGAAACATTCCAGAATTCTGATACGAAATCTTGGCTAAGCGGATGAATGGTGATATTGGCAAAACCCAATAAATAAATAAAAGAAAAGAAAAGAAAAAATCATTCAATTAATGGTTTAAAAATTTCGAAAACCAGGAGACGCTTAATCTAATATATGCATTTTACAATTTAATTTATTATTTATTTCTTCTAATTTATGCACATTATCATATCAAGTTGATTATATTCCACGTTTAGAAAAGCTAATTAATAGAATTTATCCTAACATTATTTTCAAAATAACTATATTTTTTCTTTTTAATATGGAACAAATGAGTCATTTAATTAAAATTTAGGATATTCTCTTTTTTGCGAAAATAAGGCAGAAATTAGGAACATCCCAGCTACACAGAAACACCAGGTCATATCAAATACGTCACATGAGTTAAAAAATTCACCTTAATTTTGTTTGTTTCCTTCCTCATTTAAGCTTATTTAATATTTTTAAAAATAAAAATTTACTTATAAAATTTTAAATAAAATTTAGGGACATTTTATTAAAATTAGCTGTAGGTACTAAAACTATTGAGAGAAAGGATTGAACCCATTCTTTGGGGATGAGTTCGAGGTTTTACATTTTCATAGGCACATAGATCTTGCCCGATCCTCCTGGATTGAAAAATTAATGAACGCAATTATTGTTAAAAATGAAGTCGTGTCAAACGAAATACTATAAATATTAAATTATTCAATTACTCCTTCTAAATTTCAGGATTCTCTAATATTAATTAATATAATTATGAAAAGCAATTAAATGTCCCAAAATCGAAGTACTTCAATAATTAATCAGTGCTGAGTTTTGTGTTCCAAGAGTCCTAACATTCACGCTGGCCTCGGTACGATTTTCTGTGCAAACAGAGAAAATCTAAAATATCCAACTCAAAGAGTATCTTTTCAAAACAAGTTTGGGGGCTCATTAATCCCACCAAACCCCTCTTGTGATGTACAAAGACAGTGTCGGTTTTCGAAAAAGAGTAAGGGAAAGTTTTATTGGGGCCAGTTCGGTGGGTCGGTTGACCTTCTGAGTGTCACACTCTTCACACAGCAATATCTCCTGGGGACTAGGAATTCTTTTTTTGTTGGGTGTTATTCGGCTTGTCAATCAAACCTTTTAAGCCTCTTCCGTCATTAGTTCGATCACCGCCTTATACCCCCCATCGATAGGTGGCGCTTTCGTCGACATCGGGTTTCTTTCTTTGTATATGGCACTCTTAATCCAATGAATTTTGAAGCCTAATTTTTTTAATTCATAAAGCAAGTTAGATATTCAGGAATTCTATTTTGAAAATGCTATTGTGGTGAGAGAAAAGTTTGAGAACGTCATTATTTTCAATGATGGTATTAGATTTCTTAAAGGACCAATCAAGAACTTCCTTTTAAGCCAACTATTAATGCAATTTTTTTTCCAAAAATTTCTTGCTTATACCTTTTGAAACATCGGCTATTGTGAATAACTAAGTAAAATCACGACAAAGTGCAAGATTTACTTTTAAAGTATAGGTTTAAAAACTATTTCTTTATATTCAACTAGTTATTATTATATGACGAAAGTAAAAGTGTCACTGATTGCAGCAAACAGATTTTTATGGTTACGAAACATACTTAAAAATTTACTATTAATAATCGTGTTTTGATAAACTAGCTCTGTTTTAAATTAGATCCTTTTTTCCCCTCAATTTTGCAGAAAAAAGAAAGGCTTTAATTTTGTCTTTTAGGCCATGGCAAATGGACTGATTTGAAATTTCTGCTTCATATTCTGTTAAGATTTTTAATGTTAATAATTTATGCTATTCTAAATTCATTTTGTTACATGTGCATCAAAAATTCTAGTTCAGAAAATACTACTTCCAAAAATATGAGAAAAATGCACACATACATGTCAACAGCATTAAAACATTAGAAGATGATACAAACACAAAATTTGTTCAAAATGCAAAAAGAAAAATTATTTAAAATACCTTATCGAATAAAATAATTAACATGCTGACATAAATTCATAACAGGCAGAATGTGGAAACAATGTGATTAATACTTATTTAATACAGAAAAGATGGTTTCAAGCCTGCGCACGCTTCAAAAAATAAATAGCGGAACCTACTTGTTGATAAATTTCCAATCTTCTACTCGTTAAATTCATTGTTTCCAATAATTTTCGATCTTCCTTCCCAACAGCTGCAGTTTTTTGTTTATGCACATCAATCTGAAAAAAAAATTATAATGAAGTAAATAAAAAAAAGTAAATTCTATAGAACATTTTAACAGCACATCCTGCGAGTAAAATTTCAGGTTACTTATTTATGTCACTATACTCATAAATTAAATAGAGATTCTTGAACCATTCTGTTTATTTATTATAAAATTAATATGAGTAATGTTTTCCCCTCATTGTAAGTGAATTTAAATGGAAAGAGAAGCAGCTGAATCTTTTAAAATGAAGAAAAATTATAAATTAATTAAAAATAGTATAAAATACTTTAATTCCAAAATAAAATTTGTAACAATTCTAAAACACACATTACAGCAGAGATAGATGCTGTAATGTGTGTTTTTCAGCAGATCAGCTGTTATAAATTATTTCAAGACCGAACTCTAAGAATTTTTTGAGAACTCTTCTATATAGAATTTTATTATCTAATGGAAATACAGAACAAACAAATGAGTAAGCAATTTCAACGTGAAAATCGATCGACAATCAACAGAACCTCAATGAACGTGAAATATTAAATAACAGTTTTCAAGCAACAAACTTTTCATATTTAAAACGTGTATTAATTCAAACCACTTAGTACAAACATTAAAATATTTTACAAAGTGGGAGAAGATTGCTTGTAGCCTACAAGCCATTAGAAAATCGAAAACTCAATGGCCCAAATGGTTCATTCTTTTATTAGTTCCAAAAGTTATTTAAAATATATTGCTTTAATTCTTTAGTTATGAATCACTGATTCAAATACAGAAAATTTTTATAAAATATTAAGTTAACACATATTGTTTATTATAATTGTATACTTCTGAAAGGCAAATACAACTCAGACAAATCTTTGAAATTGAATTTTACAGCAATACTGAGTTACTACTATAGTTGAGCATATTATACAAAAGTCCTTAATCTCTATTTCTTCATTCAATTCAGTATTTGTGGAGATTTCCAGAAAAATAATTATCATAAAATCATATTCAATCAGAAAGTCTATCGGATGTTAAATCATGTCAATCACAATATCCACAGAAAGAAGAACCAAAACTGAGTGAAAAAAGAAAATTTCATTAAAAATATTGATCAAAATTTTTGACATAAAACCGAATGTTCAATGCATAATATTGTTACGGAACTTCCTTCACTAAATCCGTAAAATCAACGGGTTCGCTTGTAGTGGGTATATGGTGTAACACAATCAACATGCCCCAGTAACAAACGACCGACTTTATTAACACGAAGAAGAATTAGAACAAACAACAGCTCACAAATAGTAATCGGTAGCTAACAACCACCACAGCACATAAAGGGACCAGATAGACTCAGCAGGAGGAGGGAATCTAACGTAGCTATCCTCTACGGTCTCTTCAGACGCCTACAATTCTCCACTGTCGCTTCGCTTTAGCTGTATCCAACTGCCGTCTCACTATTTTACCACTGGTTACTCCACACACGACTTGATGCTGCTTCTATAATAAACTCCAGGATCCAACACATAGCTCAATTCACCAATCACTTGAGCTCCACTCAATGCTAGCGCTTCGCTCGATTGATCCAACTAATTCGCCGTTGACTCGCTATGCGACTCTATACTACTACTCGACTGTCTTGGATGTGGACTGACGGCCTTTTATAGTTTCTGGAACAGGGCAGAGAAGTTTCTCGAATAATCAAGCATATCTTAGCCCCTATAGGTTCTAACACCAAAATTCTTGAAGTTTCTAGTATCATCCATTTTGTCACCAAGCCCAAGGGTCAATGATCCAGCATCCAATAGAGCTGATCGTAAAACGTTCTTTCCTACAATGGAACTAACTGTGCTGGGAAGCAGCATTACAGATTTGTAACAATATATTTTAATTATTTCCTGTTAATATATTTAAACATTTTCATGTATCTGTATTAAGATATTTACTATAATCCCATAACACAATCTTTTTTAAAAAAAATCCCAAATAACCAACTTCAAATATAATGAACAGATCTCAAATTTATATAAGATAACAGACAAAACTTACCCTATCTTTTGAATATTTTTCTTGTACTGATTGGAACCAATGAAGTGAATCAAAGTCTTGATACAAATTTAGAAGCTTTAATATATAAGCAACACCTAAAGGAAACAACACCTAAATTAAGTAGAAGCTTAAGATGCGATATTTCATAAACAATAAATCAAAATAAATTTTAAAAATTTAACAGAAAATTAAAATTATGATTAGTAAAGAGTGAAAAAAGATACGGGATCAGTGAATTAATGCATCTTATAATTCAAAAAAAGTAAGACACTATAAAACTATTATGAAAAGATTTTATTATAATACTATGCTAAACATTGTTTGAAATATAATCTTTATCATTTCTAAGTGATAAATAAATTAGGTATGAATAATTAATGAAGATATATGAATATCAAGATATGAAAAATATTGACAAATGATTTTAATTCCGAGAAAAGATAGTCTTTCACATTTAACTAATAACCGATAAAGTATTAGAAACAGATGAGACATTAAACTATTCTTTCTCTCTCTCTCTCCCTCTTTTTTTTTTTTTTTTTTTGAAAATGTAGCTTACTTTATAAAATAAAAGCACATGTCTTTTCATGGAATAGCTCAATTACAACTTATTAACGCTCACTAATACCTTAATCTTTTTGCCACTATCGACAAGTGACGATTTCTAAATTCAGTTAAATTTTGTAACCAAATAACAGAACATATTATTTTTTGGGCCATTATCACACAGCTTTTTTTTTTTTTTTTTTTTTTTTTTTCATATATAAAATTCCAAAATTAGCTGCTCCAAAATGAACGTTTGATTAAGAAAGCAAACATTCGTTTAAAACGAATAAAACACTTTAGAGCCGAGACAACTGCAATTTCTATAATACTAGAATGCTTTTTACGCACTATTTGCATAGTCAAAAATAAAATGTAATTTTTATTCCATTTTTTTATATTTAACATGATATAAAAAATGCCAGTCATAATTTACACGTTCCGAAAAATCTCTTAATTTTTTCCAGATTTTTCAAAGTACTTGCGATGAACAGACACGTTAATATGTAAGAAAAAGGACAAAGAGTCATGGTCGGTAGGTTGGTTGGGGAGTGATATATTCCTAGGAAAGGTAAAAATCTGTGCAAATATTGTTTCAGTGACAATTAATATTCAGTTCTCATATTTCATCTACTATGTCAGATAACACCTCTTCCAAGACTACGGAGCTGCAAAACTAAAAGGACTTGAAGATGACAGTTGAACATATTATTGCAAGTAAATGCTGACCAATAGCAAAGCTTTGAAATAATTAAGGTATCCAATATTATTTGGAACAACGCTCTTTACACATTTATCTTATACTAAAGAGGGAAAAATATTCAAAGAATATCAAAATTGAAGAATGTAAAAGAGGTGCACAAAAATGTCAGATTTCAACTAAATTTCATTCGTTCTCCAGTTTCACAACGATGAACCAAAAGTATGCGAAATGTAAATAAAAAATGTAATTCCATCATTAAAAAAACATTTATATTCCAAATACCAAATTTTATACAACAGATATATATATATACATATATGTTACCCATTGCAAAGCCATCATCGGTAAAAGCAGCACCAACTTTATTCTTGCGAGATAATTTTTCTTTGCTTGATATTGATTGTTCAACGAAATTAATAGTCTGCAAATGTCAAAATTTTATATTATTATTAATAATAAAGTTGTAAAAAATGACAAGAAGTGTTTACATTCAACATTAAAATTCCTACTTCAGTTTTGCGAATGCTATATTAAGAATTAGGCATTTCCAGATAATTCTTGTTTCTAATAACTTTTTTCGAAAAGATATTTAAAAAAATTAATATTTTCCTTATATTCGACTTCTTTCTTAGTAAAAATTGTTAAATATAGAATTTAAATAGAAATGTTGAACTTTCAAAATTTTTAAAAAGAAAAGGACACACAGTTTTTCATGTTGACAAATACGATTTATTTCAGTAATATATATAGAGACAGAGTGCTCCTTAAAAGTAAAATAAAACGTTTATTTTCGTATTTATTATAGATATTTACTAGCAATTACAAAATTTAAATTAATAAGATTGAAAATTATAAGAAAACACTTTAGCAAATGTGGAGGTTGAAAATAAAAAGTTTCAAAAATTAAATTTTTATATGCCTCCATAACGTAAAAGTGTCAATAAATAAAATGTTTCTCTTACATTCATCTAAGCATAGACGAAATTTCATACTTCTATTTACCAACTTCGCAGATACTGATGAATGAAAAAATAATATAAACACTCATGAAAAAGTCATGGCCCCTTTCGAGGAAGCAGAACGCGCAAGTCATTTAACACTCAATTTTGTCACCTAATGGTTATGAAAGGTAAGGTATCAGTTACTTAAAATCAGTCATAGGTGTTCTATGCGTCTACCGTACTCTCTGAAAAAGTCAATAATCACTGACCTGTACAGTTAAAAAAATGCATGATTGTTGGAATGCGGTGCGCTGGTTGATCGGTGACAAAATCGGCCAGTTATTTGGGGCTTGCAAGGAGTACTGTATCAGCCGTTATGACAGCGTACACGAAATGCGGTAATGTGACATCTGCAAACCATCTGGACGGGGGGGGGGGGGGGGAGTTTACTGAGAAGGATAAAAGGGTCGTATAGTGGCTCATAGGCGCAAGCAATCTTTATTTCAGATAAAATCTAATGATAAGTAGTCATCTCTGGAACACCATTTCAGCAAATACTGTCTAAATGGAACTTCATGCTTCGAATGTTTATGGAAGAATTGCAATTCGTAAATCATTGATAACATCACGTCATGCTTTTCAGCAACGCCAATGGTGTAAAATACACAGAAACTGGACTCCACAACAGTGGCAACAAGTCATCTGGTGTGATTAATCAATTTTCATCATATTTCAGATACTGAATGCATTTATATGTGGAGAATACCCACCGAATCATTTTCTCTTGACTGCCTTTGTCCGACAGTGAAGTACTGAGGTGGTTCCCTTACGGTATGGGGTGCAATATCATAACGCTTGTCGCTTGTTTCTCTGCATGGGAAGGTTACAGCTGTTAATTATGTCGATATTCTGGGGCATCAGGTGCATGCTTTGCTCTATACTTTATTTCCCAGAAAATGTCCATTTTATCAAGACGACAACGCTCCCGTCCACACTGCTAAAATCGTCCAAATATGGTTTGAAGAGAACGAGGAGGAAGTATGACATTATGCTTGGGCTTTTCAGTCTCCTGACTTGAATATTATTGAACATATTTAGAGTCAAAACACCGTGTTCGATTTCCTTCGAATTAGACTGCTCACAAGGAAGAATGGCTTCATATTTCATTAAATATTGTTCATGGCCACCCAGCATCCATCCCATATCACATAAAATCTGCAATTAAGTCAAAGGATGGTCCAACTATCAATTAATAAAGCTTTTCTTTTATTTCAAGGGCATTCATATTATTTTGTTACCCATCTATATATGTTTATTTTTAAATTTAAAAATACTTATAAATTTGAAAGGAAATATTTTAGAAATGCAAATTTATTTAATACAGAAAAACTATCATATGCAAACGTTTGTCTAGTACATCATTCAATAATCATGACTAGAAAGAAATTTGCTAAACATATTTACTGTTATCAATTGACAATTACAATTTAATAAAGAATTTTTACACTGGAGACGCAATGTAAAAATTAATTTTTTAAAAAGTTTTTACTGTCAATCTCCACAGAAGCCACATTGTATTCATAAAACGGACCATATTAATTACTGAGATTTGTAATTGGAAGAATATATGTAGATGCAATATTTGACCCTTTGACTATTAAGTGCTCTAAGTCGAGTGATTCGAGTGAGCGCATGACAGTAGTGACCGATGGGGTCTAAATACATTTCGCGCAATATGAATTGTGTTGACAGCATATTAACACATAATATAGTATACAATCCAATTATTATTACTTTGTCCTCTGCAAAACGGATCTGAACATTTTTTTTAAAAATTTTCAAAATATATTGTTTATACACTAATGGTAAAGTTTTAAAATGGCATAATTTGATAATTATACTGTGTATTTGAAAAGTGAATAAATAGCAAATAGGTAACATAAATACTCTCTCTGTATATATAATTAAAAACTTTCGTTTCAGAAAGAAGAACAATAGGAAAATTAATAGTTCAATTGCGTATGGTAAATCTCAAAACAAGTATTAGCAAATACAGATACGCGTACAGATTACACATCCTCCATTTCATTCTTTCAGACATTACATTTTCTTTTTCTCAAGTTTTCTGATGCATTTAAAATTTTCGAAGGGAAATGTCTATTTGTCTGACGAAATGGTCGGTTGAATCAAACCAAATTAAATAGCAAAAGTGACCAAATAAACGAGATTTCCTTTTTTTTTTTTTTTTTTTTTGTAGTTGAGCAATGAGGAATGAGATTTCTGTGAACGTTGGACATAAACGACAGAAATAAGTTCCAAATATACACTTAAGACAGCAGCAAATAGCCAAAGCCCCCCTCAGACACACATATGCATCCATAGGTCACACCCACCGATGGTTTTTGCTGGACGCATATGTGTCCACAGCAGTCAAAGGGTTATGGAAATAATCGCTTGCGTCCACTTTTTTGGGTACCCTAGTATAAAACTTACGAACAGATAATTATGCGCATACAAGAAACTTCGCGCAAAAACATAAATTAACAAGTGAAAATAAATACCAGAGCAGGAACAATAACAAAAAAATTTTTCATGTGACTATTCTTCGGATCCTGGAATGCAGGAGCAAAGGCATCAACAAGCAACTGGAAAATAAGCATTTAGAATTATTACAATTAAAAAACTAAATCTTTCTGAAATGAAATAATACAAGCAAACATTTTATCCATACCTTAAAATATTCTGTACCTTCTGAGAAATTTTTACTTAAATTACTAATTACGGAATCCAGTTTCTTTGCTCCAGATATTGTCTCAGCAGACAATTTTTCATCTTCGCACAAATCAGTAAAAGTAATAATGTCGTCAAGATCAGGAATGAATCGTATAGCGTTGCTACAACAATGAATTCCACCGGAACGGATCATACGAACAAAACCCATTGCATTTCCTACAAAAAAACACAAAGCAAATAGGAAGTTTTTAAGAGTCGGATATTGTATTTGATGAAACTTTGTTAAAAAAAAAAACAACTAAGGAGTGATAATTTAAAGAGCAACAATTCTCATATTCGATTCAATGCATAGTTTAAAATTGTGATTAAAAAGTCCAATATCAAATATTTTAAATATCTGGTTTTATAAAGACCTTGATTTCAATATGAATCAAATGAATTATATTATCAAATCGATTAACTGCTATATTTAAACAAATGTTAATTAATGCCAGAGTTTCTTCAAACTTTTCTTCAATAAACTTAGATGTTTAAAAATATTAAAAATAAATAAATAAAGTAATAACCAATAATAAAATGATTTATAAAAAAAACTGTTAGTGATTCAGAAAATAATATCAAAAATATATATCACCTTTTAGAAGAAATATGTATCTGAAATATAATATTGGATCACAGATTAAGGAAAAAATAAATTGGATTATAAAAATTACAAACCTATCTGACCAATTAAAAGACGAAACTGGTCCAAATAACTTTGACCATCATTTGTTAGTCCCAGCTTTCGAATGCCTCGATGAAATTTTTCAGCTCGATCAAATGGATACTATGGAAAAGGAAAATTAATATTTGATTAATAAAATGACGTATAAACTAAAAAACAAGCTTTTAATGAACTCCCAATATGAAATTTATTACTTCTAAAATGAAAAAATATCCACGATGAAGTAATCACAGAATTTATAGAAGTTTCAACTATATATATATATATATATATAAATATACACTGATTTTTTTTTTGTCATACTAGATTAATACTTTCCCAGGACCTAGTGGAACGGTTCAAAAACTAATATCTTGATAAAACATTTTAGTCTGAAAATTGTACAATTAAAAATATACTAACAAATTCATATTTTTTATACCTATTCCCACACCACACACTATTCTTACCCTAAAGATAGAAAACAAAGTGCAAATCTCAGAGTCATCTTTAAAAAATGAAAAAGAATAAAAAATATTTTGCCATCATTTAAATCGTTAAAAGTTTCATTAACTCTCAAAGTAAAGAATTGCTGGTATGCAATTTCAGCAAACACAGATATTCAAAAGCAATATAGACACAATCACAAAGAAAAAAAAAGGTACAAGCAACAAAAAGAAAGACAAACAACAAAGGAAAAATACTAAAGAGAGAGAAGAGCGGAAAAGATGATGAAATAGGTATTGAAATTTCCAAGTATTTAAGATGTTTCAGTACCATTAAAACAAACATACGAATCACTTTGATATTGTTTTTATAGCCTTTTCATGCTCCATAAATTATTAATAAATCATTAATAAAATAAATTGCATAGTTCCTTTTTTACCTGTCTTAGTATAACAACTCGATTTTTGTCTGAAGCTATAGGGTACGAATACCTAGGACAGGAAACCATTTTAAGATCTGCCATGACATCAAGGATATAGTTGAAGAGTACTACTCCTGAAGTCTCATGACATCTTTTAAGTGATGCAAGATGGAGAGTATTCTAAAGTTATCTTTCTCAATTTGAGATTGAAAAAACAAATAAAAACATTTCAACATATCTATCGAACAAATAAAGAAGATATCTACAGCTTCTTTTTACATTAAATGTAAAAACAATTTTGTGTGTGTGTTTGTGTTACACTATTAGCTTCAGATGAAAAACTAGCTCTAATACCAAGACAGATAAAAGTAAAAATGCTTTTTATTGTATTAATGATTTATTACTAATGCACCAGACATGCTTTGTGGAAATCATAACAATTTCTGCATATAATTTACACCTTAACAGTAAATTAGAAACATCATTTATTGAGAAATGAAATTAAAAATAAGTTAGGCAAAATGAAAATTGCAGACATGCAAGAATAATCAGAATAATATAGCAATTTCATTTTTGAATATTAATGATAAAGTATTTTGTTGAAATTTTAATGTTTCAAATTCATCTAATCAGAGTATAAAAATTAAATGCATGGTAATTGGCTATTTTACTTAATATGGAATAGCCTACTATATAATTACAAATACCAAAAAAAAAACCCAACATGAATTTCAGAGTTAGTATAATTAATTATACAGTCTAGTTTTAAAGAAATGCAAAGGCTATTTTGAGATGGTTCACACAATTCTGAGCTGTAGTCAGATGACATCCGAGTCAGCATCTCTTCTGCAAATTTCCATGCCATGCCAGAAGGAGAAAATGAACACACTTGATGAATTAAATATGCACTCGATCTGTATACATAGCAAACAATTTGAAAGAATTAAGTCTCGAAACTAGACTTATCAGCTACAATGCGAAAATTCTGCAATGGATCCACCATAAGTCATCAGAAAAGAATACTCCCCATTTTATGTTACTACATGAATCTTTTCTTCACGAATTTCATAAAATTTAAGATTTATTTTAATTTTTATATTAACCCTGGAATGGTAACAGAGTAATTATGATTCCTCTTTCTATTCGATAATAATCCAGCCGTTTCTAAGAAAAAGGGTACCTTTGTATTCTAGCTATTGCATTAACAGACTTTGAGTAATTCAGAATTATTGTGAATTGTGTCTCCCGTGCAGTAAATGATATCGTGCGTCAAAGTAACTCCAGATTAGCAACAGAGGACAGGTCATAGTCAATTTTTCCTCTTTTCTCCCTTCCATAACTTTTGGATGGTTTCTATTAAAAATTCACATTTTACTGGTTACATATATATTATCAAAATGGTATAATGTATAATACAGAAAGTTTTGTCTGAGGAAAATACCAAATATGAGGACCTTGTAACCTGAAGGGTTGATATCCTTTGACTGAATAGGATAACAATCATGAATCGATAGAATAACTAAATCTTAATGATGGTTTTATTTTTTAGAGTAATTTTCATCAATAATTTTTTGAATAGATAACTTTTTATAGATAATTTCAAAATTTATACATGCATTTTTTAAGCCAGCACTTAAAAAACAATACTTTAAACTTATCATTTTTCTTTTTCTTTCTTTCTTTTCTTTTTTTTTTAAAGAAAAAAGTCCTTTTTTCCTGAATTTTAAAAAAGTTCTCTTATTTATTTAATCAAGAATATTTTGATGGTTTTAATTTCGTCACTTTATTTACATGATAATATAAGTACATTCACATACCTGGTATTCCATTATGTTATACAGCTATACCCACTAACATTTTCGGTAATAATTATGAAAGTTATTTCTACAAAAAAGAAAACACATCTTCTTTTTTTAAAAGAATAATAGTAGCTAACTTAATAGTATAAACTTAATAACTGAGATATTAATTATCGTAATAATTATATCTTGTCTTAAATATATATTCCATATTTGCCTCTATTTTAACTAGGTACGGTTAAGGCCTGTTAAGGTTAAGGCCTAGGTAAGGCCTGTTCATCTCTAATGTGTCTTACCTACTATTTTCTAACAAAAAATGCCATTCCTTAGATGCCTTCTTAAATTAAAAAAAAATTTTTAAAAATGCAATACATAATACAGGTTTAAATTTGTAAATGAAAAAATTATTCGTGCAATAGATTCTTGTATTTTAATTAATAAAAAATACTTCTTTAATTAGATAAACCAACATCTTAAAATGAATTAATCTTAATAAAATGAACTTCAAGAGATTATCGATGAAGGGATACATGAGTAATGATATCATTCCAGGGTTACAGATACCTTAAAACTTCATACATGCCAACCATATAGAAGTTAAAATGAAAATCAGTAACATTATGTTTTGCAATCCAAAGGTGCAAAGCGTCAGTAAGGCAGTCTCTAAAATTTCAATATTATATAGATAGATTTTGATTGATGATATAAGTTATCCAATTTCGAAATAGACACCCATTCTATCATTCAGAAAAAAGTCAGAAGAACACAACAGTTACATGGAATAGATATAAATGCTTTTGATGGATTCTCTTGGTGAAATGATTTATAATACATATACAAAACATCAATCACAATACAGAGAAATATTAGAAAAATTAATTTGTAATATTTTTAAGCAGAGCTAGAAAATATAATATTTAATTTTTCTTAAGACAAAAAAAAAATATGAACTGTTTATAAATTTACCTTTTGTCCGTTTTGAACTTTATTTTCTTTGAAGTACCTGTAATCCTTAATCAATCTCGATTTGATATGTTCATCATACAGAAACTGAGAAAATATTTGAAATTTCTTCCTCAAAAACTGATAAACAAAGTTTACCTGAAAATTATGCAAACATTAGCCCCTACTTAAATAGATCAATGATTTCAAATTCAAAAATACACCATGAATAACTCACAGTTGTGTTCATAACACCAATCCCATGAGTCCTAATTGAATTGGCTATGTGTCTAATATTTATAGTATTAAGATGCTTGTTATTGCTTGAGCGCTCCACAAATATCTGAAAGAATACAAAAGTGAATGTAAGAACTTAAAAGCAAGAACAATAAATTATTTCAAGGTAAAAGTATAATTTGAAACCCTTGTTCTCAATATAAGACAAATATAGTTCATTTAGCCAATTATTTAAAATAATATCTCCAAGCTGCCAAATATATATTCCTTATTGGTTGAAATGATAACCCTGCTTAGTCCACCCCCCACAAACTATACAGAAAAATACTAGTCATATACAAGGATCCACAGAAAAAAAAAGCAAGGTGGCTCCCCCCCCCCCAACTGTACATTTTACCTATTTTTGGGGTAGTAAACGGGAAATCTCTTGAGCCTTGAAGAAAATAAAAAACAAAATTCAAGAATTATTCAAGGAGCGTGAGAACTCCGAAGAAATGAAAATAAATGAGCGCTTTTTGTTGAAAACACAAAATCGTAACATTTGAATGCTTTTTGAAAAGTTATAATTTTTAATTTCACGAAATTAAGGGCAATTTCATTTTTACATGAAATTTTTATGAGGATATTTCAATATAAGTTTCAATACAATGAAATTTATTGATAAATATCGATAAATGTATCACTACTATTTTCAAGTTTCATATATAAAGATTGGCTTGATAATGTAAGAAATTTAATCTAAATGATCACTGATTAAATAAATATATATTTGTCCTGAACCGTCAGATTAAATTATAATAAATTTTAAAAACTTACTTGGTTGTTCAAATTGTACAAATAATTGGAGACAAACAGGTGGATATTCCTCATTATTTCAAGCACATCTAAGCCCTAAAAAAACAAATGAAAAATAATTTATAGAACCAAAAAATTAAAATTTCTTATGCATTGCAGGGAAAAATTTCTAAAGTTTCATCTGTAGTTATATGTACACAATTTAAAAAAAAGTCATAAATAAACTCTCGAAATATTTAACTAAATGATAGTGTACTTTATTCAATGAATATGCTCAGAAAAAAAAATCTATTCAACTGAAACAGAATGCCTCGGTTTCTGCTGATTTTAAAGTGTCATAAGAAGTAAGGCATCAAAGTGCAATGCTTCACATTTATTAATCTCCTTTTTCTTCTCCTGCTTTTCTAAAGCTTCATAATATCTAGCAGCGCTCATTTAGTACACTAAAGCAAATCTTTTGAAATCGACACATTAAAAACATTCCATAAAAGTTTACATAATACGCAATTCTCAGACCAATAAACGAATCTTCTTTCAGATTTTCAGCAAGTATTTCATTGTTGACATTAAATCCATTTCAGTAGCCGCATTGTCATGTGACAACACACGAATTATTTTTACAACTTTCCAAAAAAATCAAGAAAATCTTTGGATTTCAAAATATTAGAATAGAAATCATCTAAATGAAATTTTTCATTAAATAAATCAAGCTGTATACACTTCTGTTTTTTTCCCAAGAAAATTTCAAATTGGATCTTTTCCTGTTCTTAACAAGTAGGGGAAATTTGTGCTTAGGAATAAAGAAGTTGAAGCAAATTAACCATTCGTTTTTCGCATAATAATGCTCTGTTCTTCAATGAAAATTGATTGAAACAAGATGCAGTTTTTAAAGCAGCAACATGCTTGAAAATGCTTTCAAATATTTATTTTTTTATATAGTATTCTTGACAAACATAAAACACTCTACTAAAAGGCCTCTTTATTTTTAGTTTCAATAATCACTAATAATCAAGTAACTTCTGGTTACTATCCCAATATCGGTGTTTTTTCTATCTCAGAGTTTTAGCATCATCAAGCTCTATTAAAAATAAGCTATCTAATCATTTTACTTCTTAGTTATGCTTTTTTTGACAATATTTTTCATCAACTGTTTAACCCCTTCAGGACCAGCAAGCGTGAAACGAAGCGCTGTCACGGAACCGAGCACTCGGAAATGGAGCGTCGTCCACGGGTCCAAGCATTTTTCGCAGTTAAGCCTAATTTTACAAAAAAGTTCGTATGAAACCAGTATTTTAATATAATGACTTCAATTTTACAAGTAATATATATAATATACTAATACTTAATATGTATTAATATAAAGTATATAACACTAATAGAAACAAATAAAACAAGCAAAATACTCAAATTTTAACTAACGTACGAGAACAAATACTATATGCACGGAAACTAAGTAACAGATACTATCCATACGAAATTTTTTTAAAAATCCGAGTATGCAATAATAATTTGTAGCAAATGAAATTCTAGTTTAAATAATCCCAGTGACAGGAGTTCTGAGAAGTTTATCTTCGGTAGTGTTTTATTTCTAAAAACCAACTCGCTGCAGGCTCATAGCAAGCACTTAATGGCATATTATAATTATATTCCACGATGCTTGATGAAAATGAACCTTATTATTTGCTGTTATTACTAAAATCCCAATCATTTCACTAATCTCAGAAGATTACACGGTCTCTTATCTATGGCTAAAACAAGAAGTTCTAAATAATCCCAGCACAAGTATCAAGACATCTACAAACACACGCAGAAATATTTCACTCTCGCCCCCCGCAACAGCAAGCTGGATGCACTTTCTTAACGAAAAAATCAAAGCAATCAATAAGAATGCCGGAGTCCCTTTAAATCATGTGAGTACTTTTAAAGAGCCGTTTCTTTATATCATTAAATCTATCGCATCCAAATGCGCAAAACTGAAATTAATAACCCTACATGAAGGCCGCATGTCATATGATTCCACTGTTGCGAAACCCGTTGACTTTTCGTGCGTATTTAAAAATTTAAATAAAACGTTATATACGGATAGGTTAGCGGATACGTTACGCTAGCTCTGTAGAGTTAACTTGAGTGCGTAGTCGGGACGTGATGCTGGGACGATAAGTGGAGAAAGAGCGCGTCACGCATATGGGAAGATGGTACTCAAGGGTTAATAAGTACGAAAAGATTTTCATATAAGAAAAACACTATTCGTTTAGATGTCTAAAATATTTTAAGAAATCGCCGAGGAATATTAGCAATACAAGATAAGCTAACTTGAGATAGAATCAATTTATCCTGACAAGCATTTATCATACTATGTCGTGACACAGGTAAAAAATATTTTTAATGATATCTATGTATTTTTTTATGTCACCAAAAAATTTAAACCATGTTTACAAACATTGATATTTTCTACCCAACGTATAGAATCAGGAACGTAGAAAATCAGAAGAACTAGGAATTTTCAGAAAATCGGCATGCCCTTTTTAACATTGGTTTTAGAGTAACATCTACTTCTCATCGAGTAAACGTAAATACTAAAACCTCTATTGATTATGGAGGTGTAGTGCAAAAGTATCTAGATCTAAAATTTTACTATCATTTTCGCACGAAAGTTCTTCTTTGACATATTTTAAAAAATTTAAATGCCCATTGGGTCCCTCCATATTAATTTGTAAAAGTAACTGTATGTAAAAATCTTGATATAACTTCTTTAAAATTCTCAAACAATTCTTGAACATTGGCATGCCTTAAAAATACTGAATTCCAATATCTTATAGAGATTCTATTGGTTGATTCACTCCAATATCTTACATAAGATCCGTTTGGAATTTTTGTGAAATGCGGCTTAAAGCTTCATCAAAACATATTAAAAAATTTATTGTTTAAAGATTTCTTAAGAAATTGTAAAAATGGAGCTAATCGGTAACAAAAAAAAAAAAAGTATGATATTTTTGTAAGACCTCACGTACATCTATTTGGCTATTCTACTATCAATGAACATAAGCGAAAATATTTCCGATAATTCATTGAATGCATTAAAGGAAGAATGTGACGCAACAAGTTTTAATGCTCATAAAAGTTCAATTTTAAATTATTCTTTTTGAATTAAAAAGTTCGAAATCGGCTTATTTTCGGACACAAATTTCACGTGTCCTCTTCTTCCGAATTCCTTTTGGATACAAAGTCCAATGTCAATTATAATTTTTTTTAACTGGCCCTCAAATTCATGTTTTTCTCTTTTGGCACAACTAGTAAGTGCTTGTTTACCCATATTACTCAAGCTTATTATCTTCTTAGAAAACGAGCAGTGCATAGTAGACGGGTTTTGTAGAATTTCTCTAACTCATTCAGAAAAGTCAGGACTGATTCATCCATATTAAAGACGGATAAGCAGCTCATTGTTTGGAAAATTTTCTAATATACTCTGAATAAGTTCAGAATTTCTCAAATAATAAATAAACCATTCAATAAACTCGCATGTGAGTTAACCATTCAATAAACTCACATGCTTCTAAATGTTACTCTCTCTTCCCGTTAAACAAATTTATTCTCCTCTCTCGCACAGTTACAGCAATTTCGTGAATCCTTATTAACTGCATTTCGGGAATCTCACGGAAAGAAAACAACTGTTTCTAAAATCGAAATTAGACTGATCAATAAAGAAGCGAGTCTCCGCGATTACACAGTTGTTTCGTTTTTGGTGTTGAAGCTACACTCTTTTATTCTTTCAATGTTCAGAGATAGGCATTTTTTTAGATAAAAAATTAAGGAACTGTAATTCCCAGTATTTTTGTATGGAAATTATGAAATTTCTCTGAGTTTTCCCTGTTTTTCACATGAATTTTAAATTCCGTGTATTTTTCCTATGCCATTTTAAACCTATTTAACAATAAATTTTATCCATGAGCTGAAATTCAAGCAGTTTTTATTGTTTCAAGAAATGTTTAATCGCATGATTTTTTCCCGCCGTTGAAAGCTTATAAAGGTGATTTTTATTCAATATTTGTGTAGTTTACATGAGGAGCAAGAAAATGAAGTTATAGTACTAAGAAGAGAGAAGATAAATTACTCATATATGCTTTTAATGACATAAAAAAGGCACTGAACTAGGCTCACTTATGAGGATTACATGCCCAATGAACAGAACAAATGCAAGACTATTAATATAACAAGGTTTTGATGTCACAAGATACTTAAAAAAATATATTCTTTGGGAAATCCCGCTTATTTAGTGAGGCTTAAACGATTTGATTGAAGGTAAACACACCCAATGCCAGATGGTTGTTAAAAGCAGCAAATTCAAAATGCTTGAATTTTAAGCTATTTTGAAAAAACTCATTTAGTAGGAAAAAAAAAAATACTAAAATGTCTGAAGCATCAGAACAAATGTTTTGAAAAAGAATCATCATAATAAAAACTACTTTGCACAAACCTGCTCTAATGTTTGACTAGGCAAATGAGCTTCTACAGTTGTAAGAGTATACTTATGTTTAGCCAGGCTTCTCATCTCCCCATATGTTTTCCAATCATGTAATGCTACTGTTGTCAAGTTATAAAATATTTTATCCAAATAATGCTCAACATATGCTAAAGGGAAGAAAAAACATCAATTAATTACCTGCCACACACCTCTATGAACAATGAAATATATATAATACCTTACATTTTTAATTTTTTTCAAAAAATGTCATATTAAATTATTTACTATTATTATGTCATTGGTTTTGTACTTCAATCGATGCTCGACAATAGCATTTTTGATTTTCTAATAAAATTATATCTTTTGTACTATTTCTTCAATCTCTGTTCTAATCTCTGAAGAATGTGCTACTTATGCCGTTGATATTGCTGATTTTGTCTTATAAAATGACTACATAGTGAAAAGACTTTGCATTTTCAAACAGGTGCAATAATACACGGAGTTACAAAGTTCTTAAAGAAAAACAACGCACATTCATTAAAAACACCAATTTAAAATATTAAGCAGATTGCCGACGTGACAGGGATTGCAGCGTCGTCAATTAAAAAGTGGTCAAGAATCTTGAAGGAAATATCAAATTACTTTGTTATCAGCTTGTGAATTATTGTCTTAACAGATTGATGGCGTCCATAGCCACAGTTCTTAAAATAATAATATAAAAGCAGTAGAAGATATATTGTTGCGGGAGGTTTTTGTATAAAGGAGAAAATTTTCAAATTTATTTTAAGGAATTTTTTAGTTTATCTACAACTGAATATAGATTAATAAGAAAATTTTGTTTAACCAACATATAAAAACATCTGCATCAGCACAGATGAAATGAATTCTTCGCCTAACGAAATGCAAACGAAATGCAATGAGTTTACCAAATCTTGCAGCCTATTTTATATTCATTTCCCTCCTTTCTTCGACTCATCTACTAGCGGCAATCTTGTTCAGGGTTTTTCTTGATGCTGTAGAACGGCACAGATGTTAAATTATCTTTAAAAAATACTGTTTAGATCATGCACAAATTCTAAAGATTCGAAAATTATATTCTAAAATATACTCCACTTTATCACCTTATCATATATTTTAACTGTATTTTCAACCAGAAATATTCCATTCAAAAGAGGACTTTCCTAACAACGTTTTAAACAGAAAGTTCAAAAATAGCATCACAATCCTGATAAATTAATGGACGTTATTAAAATACTCAAATTAGCAAATCAGGTGTTCTCAGAATAAAAAAAAGCATTATTTATACTACTTTCCCTCACAGAAAAATTAATGAAAGAAATTTAATTTTATATGCTAGAATCAGATTCAAATATTAATGTTATATTGATTAAATTATATACAACCATAACTTTTCCAAAGCTGGAACCTAAATCATATTAATTAGGTAATCAAATGATATCGAACAACATCTATCAAAATATAATTATTTTTAAATTAAAATCCTAGAAATTTAGCACAAAAGAAATCAAAATATTACATGAAACAGAAAAAAAAAATTATTATGTAACAATACATCCTATAAAAAAAAATCATCTTTTTACGTCTGAATCTTTGAAATGTAAATTTTAAATTGAGATATCTAATTTGTTTGTAACTCTCAGATAACAGATATTTCTACTTATCCATTGTAAGTATTGGACTTCAGGGTGCACAATTTCAAACTTGATATAGCTCTGCTGTTCTTGGGGATGTGCAACAACAACAGCATATTTTTACCGTCTTTTTTATCATTACGCAATTTATTAACCAAAGTTGAATGTTCTTATCAGTGTTTGATTCAAGTTACATTGCATTATCTTTGAGGCCATGTTTCCTTATCTTGAAGTGGATAATACCAATTAACAGAATAGAGAATTTTTTAAAAATCATACAAGAATCATGAAGATGAACTTAAAGCTCCTTAATTAAAAGTATGCAAATGAGTAAATCAGATGACATATTTACTATGAGGAGCAAAATCTGCAAAACAGAAACAAAAAGTTGATATGCTCCAAAATACACCTGCCAAATGTATCATGAAAATTAGCCTTCCAGAATTATTACGGAAATTATAACATTGCATACACTCCATGGTTTTACTTTCCCCACAAACTAAGGAAATGCAGATCATATTTGTTACAAATTGAATAGGCCTGGCAAAATTATGAGATGAGTAATGTCAAAGATTTGTTTCTTACTACTTCAAAATAAGAAGAGTTATGATCATCTCCTTAATACTTTACATCGTTTCCTCACATCGAAAGTTGATTGCAGCCAGAGAAAATGTTCATATTTAATTACATACTTGACAGCTGCGTCACTCGAATTCTAATGCATTTATTCAATCAGACTATAAAAGTCCTAAACGTTAGTAGATGCATGGCAAAATTCAGAGATATTTAGATGGGTAAAGCTACAGAAGGAAGTAGAGAAAATTAAATAAAACAATTGCCCAAATTGTTTTTGATATTCATTTCACTTTTTAATAAATCTTCTTTTTTTTATTCCGTTGAAGGAAAAAAAAAATTATGCGGAAATTTTGAGAAGAGAAAGCAAAGAGTTACGAGTTGACCTTTCTTTTTTTTAAACTTTGTATCTTTGAAATTAAAAATTTTTTAACACTTATTATTTCAAGGTTTATTTGAATAAAATCAATTGCAATCTATTGTATGAAAATCATCTTTCAAAGCCATAAAATTTTTAAAGTTTTTATATACAGAAATTAAAGAATTTCTTAGTCCAGAACGAAATAGCACAATACATTGTTGTATTTATAAAAAAATTAAACTAATCCTTAATTCTAAATCATAATTACCATATCATATTTTGATTTCTAGCAATATAATGCAAGTTATGTAATGTCACTGCAAACAAAACAAACAGCAATTTTGATACTAATTTTTTAAAAAACATTTTTCATTATTGTGGTAAGCATGTATAAAATCTCAAAAATGTTATCCGGTTTACTTCCATCCAGTTTAAATTTGTTATTGCTTATTTTTTCACACTCTTAAAATATTTCAAATATCTTAGTATAATCTTCAGAATTTTCCGAAATCTATTACAAAATTTTTGTATAAAATATTAACCAAATAAATATCTCAAAGAAGCCTAATTTTTCCAAAGAACAGCTTGCAAAAAGAATAAAGAACTATCTCATGCATGAATGCTGAAGCATGCTAAGTAAAAATATATTTTCACTTACATTATTATTAAATCTGTTAATTGCTATTTACACAAAATAATTATCCAGAATATATATTCATCTACCCTTCCTCAAGTTTTAAAAATAACAGCTAGGATAATTATTTCACAATTATTACAATTTTCTTGAAAACACGCAGATTAAAACGGAAATAATAATCATTTCAAATAAAATGAATACGAGTCACTTAAAAAAAATCGAGATAAAATATTACCTTTCACGTTAATGATGCGGTCGAAGAGTCTTATAGATGAGAGATTAAGAAAATGCGAAAAATCTTTACGTCCAATTTTAAATGGGTTTCTATCATCTAACTGTAAATGGTAATGGCAATGAAGGCGAAGTTCTGTTTCAATATCTTTACACAATGGATCCAGCAAATGCTACAAAAAAAGAGTAAAAATAAAATAAAAAAATTATAAAAGCTTTTAAAAACACTGAATTTATATAATAAAAATTGTTTGTCTAGTAACATGAAAAAATGGTGCGGGAAATCTATAATTTTATTCTATAAACTAATTTAAGAAACACCAGAGGAAATTCTAAGTAGAGAAGCTAAACAGTGCTATTTATTTTACATTAAAAATCCAACAAAAACAACCAATTTAAAAATTATAGATTTTTTTTTTAATTCACTTAACATTTATGAGAATACCCATAGCAAAATCACAAAATATTTTATAATTCATCCTTTTATACAAATGAATTCAAAAGATTAGAAAATTTGTACACTTTCATAACAAAATAAATTATTCTATTTTATTTTTGTAATCAAAATGTAATTCCTATAATAATTGTTGAATTTCCTTTTTCCAAATGTACCTTCAGTACCCAAAATTAAAATGATTCTCCATTTGAAGTGAAAATTATTTTCTATATAAATTCTGACAATTGAAGACATTGTTAGAAATGTAGCAAATGTTTGTTTAGTAATAAAAATATTAAAAATAACATGAACCGAGGAATCAAATGTTTACTGCAAGGAAGGTTTTCACATCTCTTCACCAAAATATAAGACACTCAAATAAAGATTTAAAACTTTTTGCATTATAATTCACAATGCAAACATGACTTATTAAAGTCAACATGCAAAAATGTTTTCATACTACGTTTTCAGATACAAATAAACAACAATTGTAACAATGTATAAATTCAGCTACATATAAAATTTCAAATTTCTAAGTAGGAAAATGGTTAGATGAGAGGAAAGAGTCGCTAGTACTGATCACGACACGATAAGACGAGTAAACCAAGGCTCGATTTTAGATTTCAAGTATGCTGTGTCACCAAGATTGTAGCACAATGAACATTTGGAAAATATTTAACTTAAGCTGCTTCTCTATACAAACATAATTTTGTACTGTATTTATTGTGCTTTTTATTAAAATCTTCCCAACGTTGGGAAGAGTTTTGAAACAATTTATATATGTCGTGAAATATTCAAAATAATTTTAGAATATTTAGGACTTTATATGTTATTTGTAAATAATGAAATGCAACTTTCCAAACTGAGGCGGCGTAATCGGGGAGGAAGGGGGCAGCCCCTAACTGTTGCCTCCCTCCCCCTCAGTAAGAAAATGAGAATTCTGTCGATAAAAGTCTTCACCACTTGGGAGCGGTTGTAGAGAACTGAGCATTAACGAATACAGTAATTTAAAAACTATCTTAAAGTTAATATAATATAAACAAAGGAAATGTCTTAGTAACTGTTAAGACAGCAAAATGACTACATTTGTCAAAATAGTTGACAAAGTGACAAGTCAATACGATGTCGCATTTTACCGATTCTTTTTGGTTTGTCATTTAAGAAAACGCGACGGTTGTGATGAGATCACGTCCACAACAGAAATTTCGGCATCTGATTCAAATTCGTTCATTCAGCGCATAATTTGCACTACTTCGGGCAATATAACCGACAAGATGATAAGTGAACAGATGAAAATTTTTGGTCGATCGAGCAAAAATTCAACGCGACTGATGACGAAGACGCTACGTTCACAGATTTTCAGATATCTGATTGAGGTCGTTCATTCGATTTCACAAATGTCGATTGTTCTTTGTCGTTCGGCTAAGATACCATCGTGATTTATGAAAAAATGTTTTTATTTTCATCCACTACTTCGATGACTACCTACATGTTTACATGTTCGTGAAATTAGCAGAAAAACTGAAGAATCGGTATCATGAATGAGAGATAAGATTATTTTCTGTGATTCAGAATTCATTAAATAGTTCGGAAAAAAGTAGCCATTTTATTTATCCAATTGTTACTTCTTCGGTAAAGAATTTGCAAGTTTTTCTAATCCATTATGCTTATTTCATTAGGATAATTCTCTGATTAAAACCTGGTTACGGTTTTTAAGTAAATTTAATAAAATATATACAATTATTGCCGACATTCTTTCGCAATATGCATCCTAAAAAGAATTGCTTTGCTCTAGCGAAATTAAGTGAATTCATTATAAATCACTGACATAAGTAAATTGCGTATTTGTAAATTAGGTTTTCTTTTCTTAACAATAAAATATATTTTTTTCCCAATCTAATTTATTAAGCTGTAATTATTTTATTGATGACAATTTACCGACTGCAATTGAAGATAAAATAAATATATGAGATACAGTAGCTTTTTAACGACACTAAAGGAACTTTTCCACACATGCCCTAAATTTGTTAAATGAATTAGTACCTAAATGTTTCAGATTCCATATTCAGTATTATAACTATGCAATCGAGGAATGATTTTATTTTTCATCTCTAATTTTTCTTTCATTCACTCGTCACGACAAAAACTATATAATGAATTGCAAGCGCATTAAAATTTTGAATGAAGATGTTTTAATAAAATGATGGTTAAAATAGTTATTCATATAATATTCTTATATAACACATTAAGAAAACCAAATACATACAACTGAGGGCAAAAAAACTTTTTGGAGGGAGAGGGAAAAGTACTTAATAATAAGAATATATGCTTAAAAATGAAGATAGGGGAGTCAAAATTCAAGATTTTATTGTTCTTCCTCAAAATGAATTGGTTTTTAAATCTATATATACACATATAAATATGTAAATGGGGATTCTTCATTCAAGTCCGGTTAAATATTTCCATGATTCCAGTTAAGGTAATTTAGTGCTACAGCTGTGTGAAGATATATATATATACACACACACAACATACACACTAAAGTCTAGAATATAATATAAACATATTTTTTTGAAGAATTAAATATCTGTGCAGTTAAATTTTTAAAAAGTCTCATTATAAATTGATCTTTGGATGGTCAGTAAAAGAAATTGAGAACAATTTGCAAATAACAAATATTTAACAATGAGAAGAATTAGGATCAGTATTTAAATAGCAGAAAATTAAGAGGGTGAAGAATTTTAATTATCTAATTAACACTTAATTGGTTTTAATTAAATGTAGAATCTATTATCAAGAGTTATTTTGAAACTAAATTAGAAAAGCTGTGCTTGCTCCCTTGTCGAATTTATCTTGTCCACCCCTCCCACGCGCCGATAAACTTCAGCCGCCGCCTGTTTCCAGAAATAGTGCCTTGAAGTATTTGCACAATAACTTCAACAATTCTGGTAACAATCAATGCAAGTTTTACTAAATATAAGAAACCATGATATTTGTATTTGCATGATGTCAGAAAAACTTTGTTTAGATAATTTTTTAACATAAAGAATAAATTTTTTGCCATTGTTATCATTACGTTAGTCTAATTAATAGCAGGTAACTCTCAACGTTACAAATTTCATTGCTTTTGTGTTAAATAAATCTTTTGCTATTTAATTTTCTTATCCTACTCATAATAGATATAGAGAATAATGTGTTATACGAAGCCTTAAAAGTGGTAATATGTAAATATAGCTTTGAGGATATACAAGTTTTCGAAAAATTGAAATGCGACTCAATTTTCAATCCACTAGAGATAAGTAAGCATTGTAAATTGCGAAAGTGTTTCAAAATACGGTAAGGTAATAACCGTTAACGGCATAACCTGCTATTAATTTTCAAAAGTTACACTTTTTAAACTTTTATATGGCTCCCCTTCCCCAACAATAAATCGGTAAATTTGATAATTTTTTTCTTTTGTTACAACTATATTATTACAAATTTCCGAAAACTTAAAGTTCTTTAATCAAATTTCAAAGATTTTTAAAGTTATCTGAATGAAGGAGCAATGATCATTTGATAATGAAGGAAGGGCGATTTTACACTATTTTCCCATGCTATTTTAAATAATTCTGTAAAGAACGGGTTACATAGCAGGTTAAACGGAAGGGCCACTGGCATCAAACAGTTGCCACCAAATAGTATTTTTTTCCCTAATTAACATAAAATCAAATATAATAATTTTGCAAAATTATCTTATAAAACCTACTGCTGAAATAAAATATTTTATATGGATTTATCGGCTTTACTATTCTATTCTCCATGTTGCTTTACTAATCTATGCATTTAAAATTATTTTCACGTATTGGATATTTATTTCTAATCAGTTAATTTTTTCAAAATTTTAAACATATTTAGTAAATTGTTCCATTTTCTTCGAATTTAATGATGGCAAGAGCTCTGCTGTCATATGAGATTGGGAGGCAGGAAATTGTAATTATTTCATATTGAGGAGTTCTTGAAATGATTTTCTACCCATTTAGAATTCAACCTTCAAAACACTTCTAATCACTCAAACAATTTCTAAATTGTGAGGTTTAGTACGTTTCTCTAGACGTAATAGCAATAACTTTAGCTGTCTTAAAATGCTGCCGAAGCAATTTCTTAGTTTCGGTATCAGGTTCAAGTTTACTCCCAAAAACGGTTGTGAATTTGAATAAATCAATCTTAAAATAGTGTATTCACTCCCACTGCACGAAACTAAACTCTTCTAATAAAGAAGTTGTGCACTTCAGATTTCTGTGCCATTAATTATCCTGTTAGCATCGACTGTCTTTGGTTTAAGACCAATGGCATTTATAGGTAGGTAGTATAACAGTTTTAAAAGTTGTCCTTTAAATAAAAATGAAGTCGGTTGAAATTTAGAGATTTGCGGTGAAATTGTCAGACTTTGTTAAAATAAATTAATCTATGAGTATCGACACTTTCAATCAGCTATTTGGTAAATTTACACCCTAGAACGCAAGCATCCACCATGTTGATCACTTACAAGAAATGATATTATCAAATATCCATCTCCAGAATGGAGCCACTTAAAATAAGACATACTAATTTTTCAGCTGTAATAGTGCCTTCCAAAAGATTGGTCAAAGCGTTTTGCATTACAAACACACGGATACACATAATTTCCTCAAGCAATCAGCTCCACAGACAGAACAGAGAAATAGATTAATGGGCAGTTGCAACGTGCTACTCAGCAGACAAAGTCAAATGTGTGAAGCATGTTGATTCCATAAATAAAAATAAAAGCCAGTGATATTAACCGCGTATTCTAATAACAAACACACTAAGCAGCTACAAAGTTTCACTTAGTGCTGAACAGTTTCATCAAGATGTGTCTGTGAGATAACAGCACAAACAAGCAATCCATTTAATAATTTTTAAGCTTCTTTAATTCACTATTTTATAAAAAAAAATGAGTAGTACTGAAAATCACAATACAAGAAATGAATAGGTAAAAAAGACATGTAGTCCTATATTCTTTTTTCAAAAATCAATTTTTATTAAATAAATATTTTAAAAGAAAGGGAAATTTTCTTCAATGAATTCAACACATTTACGAACTCATCTGAGCGAAATTGTGATTATTAAAAAAAATTCAAACAAGTCTATACCATCTTCTATAAGAAAATAATGTCACAAATGTGAAAAGTATATAAGATAAGTAAATGTATTACGAGACTAGGTGAAAATGTAAAAATTTCTCTTATATTTAATCATCTTTCTTAACAACTTCAATTGCTAATTCAAATACTGTCCCCATTTGCAATGCTAAAATTTAATAAAACCAAACTCAGCCAATTTTAAATACATATGTGAGCAGTCTTTTGGAATAATTCAGTTACAGAAAAAGTAATTATTAGGGGGGAAAGGAAACAAAAAAATTAAATAAACTAATTTCTTGAAAATTAATTGTATGACTATTTCATAACTGCAATCTTATTTCTCACCTTATTTTGAACACTTTTACAATCTATAGCATCTACTTATCTCCAATAAAAAATAAAATCACATGTCGAATTTTTTGGAACACTCTTTATATAAGGAATGTGTATAATACAATATTTAGGAGCATTACTACAATACATTATGTAATTTATACAAGCAACGTTGGGACTGATATAGTTGTGAATGAAAAATTCTAGTGTTTGGTTAAAAGTATGTCACCCAAATGTCAATTACAATGGCCTGATAAAATATGAAGAGTAATCAGTGAATAAATATTTTGAAATTTTAACATGCACTTAACTATCTTAACTGTTCCAGGGATTCAACCTTTTCACTTGAATATAGACTTGCAGATTTATACACTACTTTTAAAGGCTCAAATTATTTTTTCAGAATTATATATCTCTTTCCCATCTAGTAATAAACTATTTCGAAAATGATCGGATTTAATAAAGAGAGAGTAAAAAATAGGCATACATTAACTTTAGAAATAAAAAAATTCTTTTGTAGTGATTGATCTATATTAGTTAAGCATAGCTTACATTGTACCCTATAGAGGCGTTTTTAGTGTTTTTAAAATTTTCATCAGTTTCTTAGAATTTCTAAAATGTTTAGTATTAAGGACAATATAACCTTCATACATTTTACATACATTAAGCAGTATCCATTACAATTACATTCTAAACAATAACACATATGCTTCAAACAAATAAACGAGTTATTCAGATAAGAACTAAAATCTTTATATATTTTATTGACGTATGATTAAATTCTACATGTATCCCAAGCACAACTTTCTCCTGAATTTAACACATTTATTTTAATTCTTCCTAACCAAGTATGATATTTTCACAAATCCCTTGATAAGCTGTTGGAGATTGAATACAGCCGATTCAGGTATATATTCAAATATATTCAAATTGCAATATCTACCGAAATTCACAATAAACTTTCAAAATGAACAAATGAACAGAAAAAAAATCCTACACTTTTTAATATTAGATATTATAATCAATAAAGTTGCATACCTTTTTTATCGTTAAAAATGTTTCTTTCTGAAATGCTTGAACTAACGCAACAGAAGATGATTCATGACGACATGCAAGAATTGGTTCAATGCAATCATGGAGAGCAAATATCATATACTATGGAGAAAAAAAATTATCTAAGAAATGATTACATAAAAAATTAGAATTAGTAAACCAAGCAAGTTTCATTTCGGCACTTTACCGACAAAATTGCTTCCTCAAAAAGATATAAGAAATTCCTCTCGGCAAATTAGATGGCAAAGGCAGATTCCTTATAATCTATGTTAACAATTTCACATTCTCTTCAATCTGAAGCAAAACAAAAAAAATATTGCTTGCTGAAGCGACCATAGATAATAAATTTATTGATACCGCAAAACGCAGCGTTTATTGCAAAATAAATTTTTAACATGATCGCTAATGCCACATTTAAATATATAAATAATTATAATTTAATACATTCAAACGAACCAAAGCATGAAGCAGCATCTGAAATTTTCTAAAGTTGACTATTTTTACACAAAAGCTGCCAATAAATATTTTTGCTTCTTTATTTTTCAATTTAATTCAAGCTATTAAATTTTAGTCCAAGAAAGTTTAAATGATTTCAAATAAGAGATTAAACGTAAAAGTGTTTTTAAAACTTAAATGTGGCAATGCAGATCAAGTTAAAAATAGTAAAAAAAAAAAATAAATAATAATAATAATAATAACTTTTCAACCAATAACTTCTAAGTAATTGACGGCATCGAAAAAATTTAGTGCCATAGTAATTCATCTTAATGAGACGCTGATTCGCCTAATTTGATTTATTTTTTTATCCTCAGACGTAAAAAAGTTACAGAGAAATGAAAATTACAGTTCTATTTCCATCCCTTTTGAGCTAGATGGCTCATCTATGAACTCATTCAAGATTTTTTTTCTCTCCTTATAACACATTCTTGTGAGGTTAAAATTCAACCAAAAAGACTTTATCTATCGTGATATCAAGTTAACACGGACAAAGTGTTATACATGCATTACATTATTGTTAAAATGTTAGTTCCTAATTATACAATGTGCCAATAGATGGCAGCATGAGCAATTCTGTATGCTATATATAGGTGTTCTCACTAAATAAAATTACTTCTCTTCCTGCTGTCTCCAGCTAAACAGGTATGTGATTGATTCATTTGTGTTTTAATTTTTGCTTCGCTGCTCTTATATTTAACTCTGATTTGTTCAATTATATATATGCATTGTATATTATGTGTATGTGTGTGTGTAATGACATCTCTTAATTTAATTGAAATCTTCTTATCTTTTAAATCTTAAAATAGCTGTTACTTTATTCTAAAATTTTCTCCTATTTCCCACTTTTTTAATTATTTCTAATACACGCTCTAAAACCTAGGATTCCTTTTCCTAAATCGACAAGAGTCAAAGAAATCCCTTAGTAAAACCACTAAGGCAAAAAATTTCTATAATTTTTGCTCTTGTGTCGAGATGTAAACATATACGTATCATTGCTTCTCCTTGTGTAGAAATAAAGCCCTCTCAAGGAAAAATAAATTGAAGTTTATTCCAAAAATATCTTTTTTTCGGCCACGCATCTGCAAAATTATATTACATATAACTCTTGCATGGACAGGGTAGCCACTAAGTCTGGAAAAAAATCCCCGTGTTTTACGTATATGCAATATGAGAGGAAATGCAGCACTCACTCGTGTTTATTATAATGGAATACTCCAGTTTTAATGAGTACTCCAGTTTTACTAATCAAATAGCATGAAGACATTATTTCAAAATTGGTATTATTACAAACCTGTAATTTTGCTTCCCAGCGCGAATAGTGTCATCATAAGAAAGACCGTTTTACAGTCATCTGTATTGGATGCTATCGGATGTCGAGCCAGTAATCCCAGAGCTTGGCGACGAATTTGGCAACAAAATGGATAATACTCGAAACTTCGAGAATTTTGTTGATCCGTCCATTAGGAACCGAGATATACCTGATTGGTCTAGAAGATTCTAGCCCCGCCTCCCGGAACTATAAAAGACCGGCACTCTCAAGTGTGTGTCGAGTAGCCGGAGTCGCCGACAAGTAACGAGCCTTCCAGAGAATAGCGAAGCAACGGTGAATTACCAGCGTTGTGTGGAGCGAGTACTGAACCGCTGTGTGCCGAATCCTGTTGTCTACTGTAGAGGCAGCGTCGTAAATTGTGTGTAGCCAGTTGTGAGAAGTAGTGAGTCGGCAGCTAATGCGACAGAAGACAGCGAGAAGTTCAGCCGTTGGAGAGACCGTAGAGCGAAGCTCCGAGGAACCCCTCTTCTGCTGGATTCTGTCTGGCCGCTTCGTGTGCTGTGGAGGATTACTATTTGTGGGCTACTGTCTGCTATCGTGTGCTGTAAATATTTGTCGTCTTTGTGTAAATAAACGTCGTCGTCGTTTTCTACTGAGGCCTACTGATTGTGTGTTCACTTCACCATACACCCACCCACTATCTAAACGAACCCGGAGCGGAAAAAATTCGTAACAATATTTTTTCTCAGTTTTAGACTTTTAAGATCGTTAAGCTCCTTCAAAAATAAATATCGAATGTTTTTGCTTCTCCGATTATGCTTCTTTTGACAAATGTTTTTCATTAATTGTTTAAGAAATATAAAATGATTTGCACCATTGGCTCAGATGTCCGAATTTTTAAAGAAATGTCTGAAGATTATAAGCAATATAAGAGAAGTTAATTTTAGATAGAATCAATTTATCCTGGCAATCATTTCTAATAGTATCACTCGTGGTGGATACAGGAAAAAAAATTAATGAAATCTATGCATTTCTTTACGTTGTCAAAAACTTTTAGAGCACGTTCAAAAACATAGATATTGTTACGAAATTTTCGGGTTCATTTGGATAGTGGAAGTTTTATGGTGTGGAGAACGCTCAATCAGCAGGCGGCAGTAGAAAAAAACCCAACGATGTTTATTTACACGAAGACACACAGGACAGCACAAAGACGACAACTATATACAGCACAGAGAAGACAATTATCTTCAGCCGAGACGTGCACACAACAAGACTTTACTGCAGACAGTAGCGCACAGCTTAGTTCAGCACTAGCTTGACTCTGCTAATCTGCTCGCTGCTCTGCTAATCTCTGGAAGACTCGTTCTTCACCGTCGATTCCGACTACTCTACTATGGCAGCTGCAGACTGCCTCCTTTTATAGGTCTCAGGAGGCGGGGCTAGAAGCCTCTCAACCAATCAGGAACTTTCGAGGCGTATATCGGCTTCTACTGGACGTATCGGGAAAATTCTCGATGTTTCGGGTATAATCTATTTTGGGGCCAAAGTCGCCAAGTCTCCAAATGGTCGCCAAGCTCTGGAGCCGCCGGCGCGACACCCGGACTCCGTTCAATGCAGATGACTGTAAAACGGTCTTTCTGATGATATAACCAACTATGCTGGGAAGCAGCATCACAGATTCGTAACAATATTTTCCACCCAATGGAAAGATCAAAACTTCAATGACAATTCAGAACCAATAACTTCCAGAAAATCGGTACGTCTAGCTGGATTGTCTTTAAATACTCTATACATTGCTCTAAGAGTAGCATCTATTTTCCATTCAGTAGATTTATGTCCATACTGAAACGCTCCATGGATTATGTATAGTCTACAAGGACCTAGATCTAAAATTTTAGTCATCTTCGCCCGAAAGTTCCTCTTTGACATGTTTTTAAAATTTGTACCATCCATACTAATTTGTAAAAGAAACTGTATGTTCAAACTTGATATAACTTCTTCAAAATTTTCAAACAGTTCTTCAGCAGTGACATGCCATAAAAATTTGGAATTCCAATATCTAGTGGAGACTTATCTGATTCACAGTAATATCTTACAATAAGAAACATTTGGTATTCTTGTGAAATGCGGTTCAAAGCTTCGTGAAAGCATATTACATATTTCTTATTGTTCAAAGATTTCTTAACAGAAGTGCTGGAAAAATAGAGCTAACTCGTAACAAATAATATACGACATTTTTGTACGACCTAAAGTACATTTTTTGTCTATACCCGATATATCAGTGAATACCTCAAATTACGAATGTGACACAACAAGTTTTAATGCACTTAGAAGTTCGGCTTTAAATTACTTTTCTTGAGTTGAAAGTTCGAAATCGGCTTATTTTTGGATATCAAATTTCATGTATCCTCTTCTCCTATATTCCTTTTAGATAAGTCCAATATCAACTATGATTTTTTTTTTAACAATCACGCAATATTGTATGTTTTCCTCTTTTGGCACGACTAATATGTGCCTGTTTTCTTTTACTACTTACGCTTATTATCTTCTTAGCGAGCAGCAAACGGATATTGTGTTGCTATTCCCACCTGAGAAATTTAGCATATTCTCTCATGTAATTATAGCACAATCTCGTGCATCCTCATTAACTGCAATCAGGGAATCTCAAGGAAAGATAACAATTGTCTCTGAAATCGAAATTATACTGATCTATATGGGGGGGGGGGAAAGAATGAAAAAGGAGCGAATTTTAGCAATTACACAGTTATTTCATTTTTGGAGTTATGGCTACGATCTTTCATCTTGAAATGTTCAGAGATGGGCATTTTTTAAATAGGGGGAAAAAGAAAAAAGAATTGAACTCAGAAACTTAAAATTCCCTGTATTTTCCCGGTTCTCCCGGTACCGTGATAATCCTAATGGAGGGTGTTTTTATGTTTTAGGGACCATGGTCGGCGAATACCTGAAAAAATTTACCGTAGTGTATCACGTGATTATTTGCCATAGGTAATCTTTTCACAAGGAATCTGCTTAGTGCCCTACTCAAAATTATCTTTCTCAAAATACATATTGAAATACAACAATCAAAACAAATACGCCTACATACTTCTTATTAAACATATATTTAAGAAGGCCATTAAATAGCCTCTCCTTTCAAATGAATTTTTAAAAATATTCCAACCTGGATTCTGTGAACGTCAACACCATTTTCATAAATATCAGCAACGTAAGTAGGGAAAACCACATGGTGCCAATACATAAAGCTGCAGTCACATGCTTCTTTAATCCTGAAATATTTTAACATTGTGATGAACAAGAAAAAACATGATAATCGTACATAGTACACAGCTAACTTACTCGCACACAGTAACTACCTACTTAATACAAAATGTAACTAGCATTTCAGCGATACAGTGGTATTGCGATGGGAATGCGGTCATTTGAGTGTTCTGGATAGGTTTAGTGTAAAATCATTAAATCTGTTAAACAATGAAAATTGCAATTTTCAGTATAAAAATAATCTCCATCGGCGGTTCTTATTTTTATTCTTGGATTTTCTTAATTACAGTTTTTGAATAGTAAAATTTTGACTGCGATTCTATCAGTTTTGAATTAACCAGGTTACACACTACAAATTACAAAATTGAACATAACTACTTATTAATATTATGAAGGCAAGGAGATTATATAAGGGTTTTAACGGTTTAATTGTCTGGAATAACAAATTCACAATCGTTTGCATTTTAATCTTAATTTGTAAAATTTTACTTCATAATATTTTAAATTCTGTCTAAAAAATATAGCTATAGAAACAAACTTCATTATTTATAGCTATTTCAGCGCAAAAATATGTCTTTGTATTAAGAGATAAAAGGTAGTTAAAACTGCTTAAAAATCTTATAAATATTATTATGTTTTTAGGCGACAGTCAGGGCTTAATTCTCTAAACCATTTGTGTCAAAAGAGATAAAAGCATTTATTTTTCAGATATTCACATGAAAATGGGATCTTGTAATGAATATACAATAAAGATGTCTATAAGATTGAGCAAAACCTTTTGCATTTTTTTCCTATCAAAACAAAGGATTTTTTTTTAAAAAAAATGTAAATGTATTATGAAAAAATGTAACATTAGTATTGTAGTGTATACTAGTTTTTTTTTGGGGGGGGGCAGTGAGAGTAAAGTTATTTTTGAATATAAAAGCTGATTTTCAAAATAAATAAAGTAACTATTATTTTTATATATCTTTTCGTTTTCATTTCATCTGAAAATCTTGATCATCTAAATGAATTTCAGACATCAATGAATTTGCTGTCTTGCTGCTGTTTCGATTTACGCGTTATTTCGACTGTTTACCTTTATAATTTAAACATGAATCACAGTCGTGATATAAAATACTATCAAAACAATAAAAGAAAATAAATTCAATCGACTGATGAAACAGTAGAAGAAAGTTTTGAAAGGTGTTCAGAAAGAAAGAGTAGAGTGTTTCAACCTGTTCCGCATGCTTTGCATACGGATAGTCACAGCACTGATGTTGAAGAGAACTTTATTGGAACAATGACAGAAATTTGTAGGTTTGGGGGGCTTGTTTTTGAAAAATGAAGCAAATACCTCCAATGAGTATACAAAATACTGTCATGACAGTAAGGTGTGTTTGGAGATGTATCGAGTTGTCTCGGACTGATGAAAGAGTTTTCATGCGCCGACTTACATGAAACCCGTAATTTTCGGCTACATATTCGCAAATACAATATAGCATTAGCCTTCGCATTTATGGGAGAAGAAATAAGTATTCCAAAAGGGATTGAACTTTATTGCTTCAAATTTTGGGGTCAAATATACTACCTATTTAAAGGAGTATAAATTTCAATTTTTACGATTTCTTAAGCAAAAAATTAAAGTTTATTTTATCTATTCATAACGATGTAATTTTTCATATAAATGGGATGGATACATAACAAAGTTCAACTTAACTATAAAGTAGAAAATAAATCTGTTTCCTGTAAACAGGATTTAAAATATAAGTTCAAACTTGGTCAAAATATTTTTCAATGGAATTTAGTTTAATTTTCTTTTTAAATGCTGAAACAATCTTAATTTTAAAAAATCATTTTAACCGATGATCAAGAAGTAATATTAAACAAAATGCCAATAAAGTTATTGAATTCATGTGCTTTTTAAATTTATCAGCAACTTTGTTTTACTTTCCTTGAGACATTGTCAATTTATAAACACTGGGAATATGCTTTCTATGGAACGCTACCCATAGAAAGTGACAATGCAATTCAAACATAGAGCTTCCAATGTGATGAGGAAAGCAGTTGTATTTTAATCATTATTTAACTTCGCAACATAGTTTCTCATTTCTCTATGTTTCGGTTATAGTTACAAAAATCAACGGATCAGTAATCAACTGCCACAAGCTTTTCTACAGGAGGGACATGTTAACTCTAGTAGTTATGTCACAAATAAGTGCAGAAAATATAGTATTAAAGACAAGTTAGCATCAGAGGCCTCAGCCCTAAATGGAGATGGTAAAATAATTTTTTATATCGTTACAGATTCAATTATTCCCGAAAATCCCCAAATTCATTCCCAATTAATTGTTGAATAAAAAGTTTATTAAATATTTTAACTATAAATCTTATTATTTCATTCATTAAATTTTCATATTCTTTATTTATTCACAGTGATTTTTTTAAAAAAAATTGTGAACTGGATCAAGGCAATAAAAAGTTGTTTCCAGTTGGGCCCCGTGTCGTCTGTAACAAGCTTTGATCACCATGTCGAGAATGGTAAAACAAATCTGCTACTACTTATGTTACATAGGGAAAAAATTGTTTTGTTCATGTTGTCATTCAAATCCATTTCAAGAAACAATAAAATATTTTCAAAATAGTTGCAAAAACATCAAAAGAAGCCTTAGAAGAGTTTCTAACTCTCTGGAAATGATAATGCCGGTTCTTCTGTGACTGATAGACAAGTTTAATTAAAAAGGTGTCGGTTAATCATCCTTTCTTTTATACTAGACAATCTAGCAATATGGATCCGAGTATTTATTAAAATGAGTTCTGTGCAGCTATCATAATAAAGAGAAATTGTATTTAACAATCTTTGCTATCTAGATAGTGTTAATAAAAAGCGCAGTCATCTACATTTGTTCAGTCAAATACAATATAGGGTGAGTACCCAATATTTCTTCTATGTAGCTGAATAATAGTATTTCGATTTTTAATATATATATGATTCCTTGCAGCGGAATTAATTTCACATCCGAATTTCGAGTGTTTTCAAAACTTGCTGGAATATAACTAATAAATTCAAGTCTCATTTAACACTTTTAATTCTATAATTAATAAGACTAACTGCAGGCAATTTTCTAGCAAAGTAAAATTCAAGAATGTATCTGGAACAATCCGAGCAGGGATGTCAGATTTGGAAATGTAAGTTCGCGATAGCAGGCTATATCAACACCATAAGCACAGATGGCCATGGTATCGATTTATGGATGTTTGTCCACATATTCAACTCAACAAAAGCGAAAAAAAAAATTTATTATTACATTAAGAAAAAAGTTAAGAATAATGATTTGCTAGTTAATGGAATATAGTATATATCGTGAACACAGAAAAAAAAAATACAGTTGGCTCGTGCATCGCAAGAATAAACCGCGACATCATCTTGATGAAAGCAGGATCACCACAGATTTCTAACGTCACAAATAGGTATTTTTTTTTTTTTTTGCCGTTAAATTGATCTCCCCCCCCCCCAAAAAAAAAGCACAGTTTGGAGACTGTTGACATCAGTATTTAGGAAATGCTGGTTATATCCCTCACGGCCCACTGTCATTTTGAAAGTGTGGTGCAGAAATTTGGAGATGGTATACTAGCCATGATGTCTTCCTCGCCAACGTATCACAATTTAGAATACGAAAACTATTAAAATAGATCTTGCGCAGCTTCAAAATGGATTTTTAATTTAATCTATTTCCATAGGTATCCAGCCTTCAGTCCAATGTTTCTTAAGCATTCAACAATTAAAAAATTATGGTTTTTTTTTTTTTTTTTTTTTTTTACGAAGGTTTCAGTTACATTTATTTGAAAATTTGGAAGCTCTTGTTTTTGAGGTCCCCCCCCCCCCTTTAAGTACCAACACTATCGTATAACATTTAATGGCCATAAAAATCTTAACATCTAAATAAAACAAATAAACATCTAAATAAAATCTTAACACATAATTTGAACAGAGCTTTAGAGGGTACAAGATATTTTGGATTTCTAAAAACTATCCACATCCTCCCAAGCACAAGACTCCACTAATTTAAGCAAAGCGAAATTTGTAACCTAAATTATTGGTGCCAAATTTCTGAAAAGGGGATAAATTTTTCTGTATTTGACTTGCAGTTGTTTTGCCACAGGTATAAATTTAACGGGAATATACAAAAATGTAATTCATTCCTTAACGCACAGGCTTTACAATCGATTATTGCAACAGTCAAGGAAATTCGAAATAAATAATAGATTTAATCTCTTTTTAATATTAAAGTGTTTAAAAAATATTTCTTATTTGCATTTTCAAATAATCGAAAGGGAAAATACAAAACACACTGTAAAAATTTCAATATTCTAAAACATCCACCATTAACTTACTTTTCTTTTAAGTCACAAATAAAATCAAGTTTCTTCATAATGCCAGCAAAATTAGCAACTTCTTCATCTTTAAACGAATTCTGTAAGAAAAATATTAATAAATAATTTTTAATCTATCCATTTTTAGACCAGGGAAAAAAGACTTTGCATTCGATTATACATGGAAAACTTAAATCTGCTTTAATCTCCGTATCTGCAAGTAAACCGAGTTATTTAAAATTAGAAAACATTTTCTGTGTATGTTCTAAGTATAGGTCTGCACTAAGACCTCTACGGGCCCTTAGGTAATGGAAGTTTTAGGGTCTCACTCCACCAGATATTTTATTATTGATTTTAATTTAATATCTGTACAAGCAGTTTTAATTGGAAAACTCTAGCAAACTGAAACAATACATTTCAAACATAGAACTTCGAATGTGATGAGGAAAGCATTTGCATTTTAATCATTATTTAACTCTGCAATATAGAGTTCCTCGATTCTCTATATTTCGCACAAAGAACAGAGCAATGCATTAAAATGTGGATAAGTTTCAATAGAGTTGCTATCAGCATATCATTTAAAAAAACGTACAGAATCAAAATTTATTTGATGCAGAATGACGAAAAAAATCTTAACACAATCCAAATGATTAGATCCGCCATTTTTTAAAGCAACATTTTTTTTGAATTATAAAGGAAAATATTATAAAAACTTACAAAATGTAATTAATTAAGAATGTTGTTCGAATAATGACAAAATAAACGATATTTGAGTATGATTTTAAAAAGTTCTCAAGTTCGCAGCTTTCATAAACTCGATGAAAGTAGAAAATAAAATTATTTTTGCAAAATAAGGTGAAAAAAAATCTTGAGGCTCTTGGCCAACTGCTTACTTTGCCTGTCTAGATAGGGTACCAGAAAAAAAAAAAAAAAAAGAAAAAAAAAACCCTCAAAATTTTTCGGACTTTTCCACTTTTGCACCAATAAACTCACAAGCATTAATTGAAACTAAGAAAAATTTACAGTACATAAAATTCGGCGCCAAATGTGTCACTCATTGCGAAATTATTTTAAACGGTACAGCCATAATGTGAATTAAAAAAAAACCCGTCAATTTTTGGCAAAACAAAGTATATTTTGGATTCTTGACCTCATTAATAAAATGCAAAATACGTGATATGTAAAATATTACTATTTAGGATATCAAATCGTTTATGTGGCTCTATTTTTGAAAATGGCATATAATGACTTTTAGTAAATTTAGTCAATTTCGCCAGACAGAACGCGAAAAAAGTTATCAATTTTGTGTCTAAATAAAGTACCAATTTGTTCGCCAATCTTAATGTTCCTTAAAATCTTAATAATTAAATATTTTATGCAATTCCTAATTTAATAACTTCTTCATCAAAATATTTTAAAACTTCAAATTTTGATAGTCATATAATTTACTCATAATATTATAAAGGCCTTCAGTCATAGTGTAATATGTATCTCTCTAAGTTTCTGTTAGCTCCCGTAGAATTTATGCTTTAAATTAAGGTGGAAAGGATGAATCTGCAATTAATATAACAATATTTTTACTGAAACAAAGCCTTTTTTTTATAATATGATTACTGATAACAGAGTCACAGAGCATTTAAACTTTATGGGCACTAAAGAATATATATCTTAATTTATGTAATATCTCAAGAATTTGTCAACAAAATTTTTTCAGATTCATCATGAGCAGATCGATTAATTAACAATGTTTCATTTTAAATGCATGAAACACCTAGAAAATAAACAGAATCGCTTAAAATAATTGGTTGAAAACAGGTTAAAATAAACTACTTAAAACTATAAGCATATACAAAAAATATATAGCTAACATAAATACAATTTAATTACAAAAGCACACAACTAACTTAAAAATAATTCAAATCAAATCCGTTGTCAACAATCAGAACACAATGCGCATGCGTGAATTTTCAACGCCAGTTACAGTAACGCAAATGTGTGAATTTTTTTACGCCAGTTGGGGTAATGCTATGCAGATTAGAAATTTTTAATTTCCTTTATTCTGTTTTATTTTAATTCAAAAGTACTTCAGAATTAATCTGAAAGATCGATTAATTAACGATGTTTAATTTTAAATTTACCAAATATTAAGAAAATAAACAGAATCGTTTGAAATAATCGGCCGAAAAATGTTAACTCTAGCCTTATTAGTGTTGGGGGAAAAAAAACCGGAAGCTTTACTCATTTGGCGGTGGGGAAAATGAAGATTTTTTTGGCGGGAAAGTTAGTTTTTAAATAATAATTAAAAATTCGAAAAAAGGGACCCCAGGTGCACATTCCCGACCTCCAAGGTATACATGTACCAAATTTGGTAGCTGTAGGTCAAACGGTCTGGCCTGTAGAGCGCCAACGCGCGCACGCACCCGCACACACACACACACACAAACTGAGCTTTATATAAGTATAGATAAAAATTCGAATTATCATGTACTTACATTATTTATTAAAAACTTAGGAAATGAGATATAAAGTAAGGGAAAAAAATGGAACCTCTTATAATAATCTGACCTTTTTGAGCATGATGAGTTTAAAAAATTGTTTTAAATCAATATCGCTATCAGATCTTCATCCAAACATTCTTAAATAGCTTCATCATTTAATAGGATCACATAGTCACCCAAGTTTGGTCAATGTATTGTGATACACTGATGCACAGTGCACTTCTGCAATTGAAGAAAGTAGGACAGTACCTCAATTTTTGCTTTCCACAGCATTCGTATATGATTTGAAATATTTACTACTCATTATTTACCATTCGCCAGATAGATATTTACTCTTTACTATCTAATTACTACTACATTTAACAGAGGTGCCACAAATGCGAGCTTAATACGATAAAATGATACTCCTTATACAATATTTGATGCTGTATTATAATTAAAATAGCGGTATTATTTATATGGTGTATTTTACATTACAGATATCAGGCCAAAAACTCAAAATACGATTACTTTTTGCCAATTGTTTTTTTCCCCCTCTCCTACATCATACTTATACCACTTAAAGTGATGAAAAAAAGGGGACACTTATTAAAAGAGGAAGTATTTTAAAATGGGAGAGGTAACATGAGTCGTTAATAAAATAATGGAAACACCAGAAAAAAAAATATTTTAAAATTCCGGGTTTTTTAGGATACATCAGTATAAGCAGAAAAATCAGCGCAAACTTTTAAAATACCCTTTTCACATGTAAATAAAGAGAATAAAACAGATCTAACTTTCCAAGAAATAATTGGAGGCACAGGATTTTATTGTTCTTTGTTCCTTAGTCTATTATTAAAAATGAAGCTTTTGCATTATGTTTTTAATGAAGTTACCATTTGCACCCCCAATGCCATTGCAAGGTAAGATATAAGTCTTCTTTCCTTTGTACCTGCAAAGAAATAATTCTATTTATTTACAATGAAGTACAAATAATATTTCAAAATTAAATTATCACAGAAGATTGTAAAGATGAATAAGAATATTTTTAAATTTAATGAAAATAACTTAGTAAAATAAAATATTACAATTAAAATATAATGAAAATACTGCAAGGCACATTAAGAAATCATAAAAATTAATCAAAATTTTCAAACAATACGTAATCCAAATTATTCTTTTCCGATATACAGAATCAACAAATCTTAAATAGATATTTTTTTTAAATTAAATATCAAAATTAATATTGGTATCTACGCGATAAGGAAACTTCATAGGGAATTTGTTCCATTGTAATAAATCAGTGTAAAAGTAGCCATAAAAGATAAATAAATATTCAAACAATACAATCTTTTTAAAAGACTGAACATAAAATTATATATTAAAAGATTTAGAGTATTTGAGAGCTATTTAAAAGTAATTAAGGTAATTTCATTTTCAAAAACTGAAATTATCTTAATTACCTTCAAACCAATAAAAGGGTTTTATAGGCTTTTTTATGTTTCTCAAATGATAAAATAAATTTTTCGCTTTTCTGCAAATAAAATTAATGCTTTTAAATATTCACGAGATTAAAAAGTCACAAAATCTTCGCTAAAGCATATAATAGAATACCAACACATACATGTATATATCTTCGTTTGTAATTAATATAAAAAAACTTTTACATAAATACAAATTATAAAACAAAATTTCTCAGAGTCTGCAAACTTATTTTTACATAAAATGAAAATATTAGCTTCTCCAAACAATTCTAAAATATTGACCACATTGCTACAAACACTAAGATAATGTGTTAAAACCTAGAACTATTAAATCATAAATCTAACATTTTCCTAACTGAAGTGTTTTGGCACATAAAGATCTCATTTTATCAATAAGACTTCAGTTTAGAAGCTTTAATTGAGAATGGGAGAAGAAAACAGTGTGTCCTGATAATTTAGAATTATTTTTATTTACTACTAGCCGCCTTTGGCGACCAGCCGGTTCGCCAGTATTACCGCTCACTACAATTTTCAATTAAATATTTTAAGTAACTGGTCTCTTAATAGATTCTCAAACAAAAAATTTTTAATCTTCAAATTTTGATAGTCATACCAAACTTATACTGTTGTTTAGATCGTTTCTTTCAATTTACTATATATATTTTGCTAATTTGTTGTCATTTCCGGTAAAACTTCAACTTTAATTAAAGTGAAAATGATGAAATTGCACTTAATATAAAGACATTTTTTAATAAAACCAAGCGTTTTATTTTATTTATCATCTTTATTGTTATTTATTTATAATTATTATTATTGAATATGTGTAATGCAAACAGTATCGCTCGGTATTTAAGTCTTATGTGAACTACAAAATATTTTTCATAATTTATGTAATATCTCAAAGAATAATTCAACAAAAATTTCTCAGATTCAGCATAAAATTCAGTTTTTGTTTTGCTTTCAAAAGGATTGAAATGAAATCAATAATAATACTTTGTTCCTGCCTATAAATATATTTCAAAAATTATGAAGTCTAAATTTAATGCAGTAAGGTATCATATTCTGAGAAATATTCTGGACACACCAAATTTTATATAAATGAATGACTGTTTCTATTTTCCACGATCAACTAAGACTTATTTATGAAGTTTTGAATGTTAAAAATTTAGAAAAACTCAACATTTTCATAATCTTAGGCCAATTAATCTTGAGAAACCTGCGCGCTGATTGGCGTATTTTCTTTGAAACGATCGATGGAAAATCTAAAATTATCCTTTTTTTTATTGAATAGTGATATTCAGATTTTCAGTCAGTTTAAGTGATTGATTTAGTTGCTTGAAAATTAACTCTTTTTATTTAAAATATTGGTGTTTCAAGAACATTTTGTTATTCGTAATTTCCACAGCAGAAGCTTAATGTAAAATCAAAAATTCGTTATTTATTAGAGCATTTATTAAATCAAGTTACATAAAATATAATCATTTTCCATTAAGACCATTTTAGCAGATCTGTGACTTACTAAAGGTTTACAAATCAGCTGTGTCGCCCTGATTTGAATGGATATCCTGTTCATATTAAACAAAACTTGGCTTAAAATATAACTGATTTATTGGATTAATAATATAGAGAGTGTAAAAGATAATAAAACAATTTTTCTTGAATTTATTTTTTAGAAAAAATAATATTTCATATATGTTTCCTTTCCTACAGACACGTACCGAAAATTATATATTTTCAGATTTCATTTTCAAACAGATTTGATTTATTTTTAATTGGAGCTTTAATCAATGTGATGGTAACACTTTGAAAAAAGCTCATTTTTTTCCATGAATGCGAAACGTGCTCGTGCAGCTGAAATTTTATTTTTATTTTGTACGAAAAAAATTGTTGAAAAATATAGTTAAAATATTTATTTAAAAATTCATTAAAAATAGAAATTTAATTTTAAGGTTAAAACATTGGTATCATTTAAAAGATAAATTTTTTATCTTTAACTTCATGTAAAAATCTTTTTTGTGCGGTAATATTTTCGGAAGTTATAGCAGAAACACGCCAAAATTTCGCTTAATTTTTAAATAAATAAAATTCTAATTAAAAATTCGAAAAAATAACCCCCAGGTGCACATTCCCGGCCTCCAAGGTATACACGTGCCAAATTTGGTAGCTGTAGGTTGAATGGTCTGGCCTGTAGAGCGCCAACACACACACACACACACACATTGAGCTTTATTATAAGTATAGATATAGATGGATTACACAGAGGTCCAAATTGGTAGAGATACAGAAATTGATTTTTTAAAAACTCTTAGAGAAAATAAAGCATTCAAAGGTTTTAATAACGTATTTAAATAATTTATACATATTTAAATTATTTTCACATACCAGGACCATTTAACGATTTCTCAGCCAAAACCAAAGCAGATAGCACGTCCAAACGCCTTTCACTATATTTTTTATCTGACACCAATCTTTTCTGTACGGAAGAGAAACAAAATAAGGTTCAACAATGCCTAGTTGCTGATAATATCTGGTTACACTTAAAAAAACAGGCATTTTCATAGAAGTTTAAAATTCAAGAAATTCGATTAATGTGCCAATTTTTAAGAATATAAGCATTTTCAATGCAATATGCAGATCCAGTGAATAACAAATAATAATTTTCAGCACATAACTATAAGGTTACAAATTACTAAGGGCTTTTTTTTTTTTTAGTTCAGCTAAAGAATAATTTTAAATAAGAAAATAATAAGTTTACAAGTTAAACTTTCAACTGAAAAACCGAGGCTTCTACAAACCATATAATCTTTGTTTTGATAACTGTAGACTGCGAATGGCCCCATTATATATATATATATATATATATATATATATATATATATATACTTGGGAAAATTGCCTCTGACATTTATATACATTCTTGGGATAAAAATGTTCTTGGCACAATAATGGTGAAAAAAGAAAAGCATTTTAGAATAATAATGTTGAAAAGGGGGAAGTGTTCTTTGGAAAGTTATTCTTAAAGAGAAGGAAAATGATGTTTAATGATATTGCAAATGCTACAGCTACATTCTTTTGGTGACCCGGACGTGATCACAGTAATATTATGGGGAATACCGAAAACGTGAGTATAAACATTCCACTATTCTCGATAGATAAACTTGAAATTTGGTTTTTTCAAATAGAAGCACCATTTACAATTAACCGTGCAACTAATGAAGATACCAAATGTAATTAATTACATCGAGTCACAAATGGGATCTACACAGATGGATACTATTTGAAGCATAATAACTGCAAGGTTGCCACTAAAAATTGGGGGGAAAATCCTCTGTGTTTTCACGGTACATATATTCAAGATACGAGGAAATGCGTAAATACAACTCATATGCTAGTCATAATGCAATATGATTTTAAGAAGCGGAAAAAGCAAGGAAAGGAAGCAACAATTTAATATTATTCGAAATGGTAACATATTAAAAGAAGGTTTATATTTATATACAAAAAATTTTTTTCTTTATTTATTAACTCTAGGTAGTAAATAAAGAGAATTTTTCTTTTAAATTTCTAATTCAATTTTCTAATTTAGCAAGACAAGATTTATATATTAAGGGAGGATATATTACCTCCCATGCACGTTACATGTAAGTCACAAAAAATTAAGGACTCTGGTTAAATAAAACACAAAGCATTACAAAACGTGATTAATTTTATAAATTTATTTATTTTTGCCAATTGATACACATGGGCATCAATTTCTGTAGATTTTTCAGAAGTCAGTGTTATGGAGCTAATCTTTAACAAATAAGGTACAACATTTTTGTGCGGCCTTACGCACATTTTTTAGTGAACATATGTGAAAATATTTCCGATATATCATTGAATGCATTAAATGAGGAATGTGACGCAACAAGTTTAAAAAATTCGAAATCGGTTTATTTTCGGATATTAAATTTGACATTTTCGGATTTTGTCATTTTTTTCTGTATTCCTTTTAGATACTAAGTTCAACATCAATGATGACTCTTTTGAATTGGCAGGTAATCTTGTTACGGATTTTGTGGAACTCCTCGAGAACATTCAGCAAAATCGGGTTTGATTTTTTTTTTAAATCCGTCCGATTCGTTTTAAATACGGATTTTGAACAGCTCATTGCTTGAAAAAAAAAATTCTCAAATCTATTTTGATTAAGCTCACAGTTTCTCAAATAATAAACAAACCATTCAATAAATTCAAGTATGATAGACTAAACACCACCACTGTGCTTCGGCAGATTGAGCGTTCCCGCCAGAGAAATTCATTCTATTTTTTCCAAGCAGTTACGGAAGTTTCGCGTATTCCCATTAAGTGTAATTCGGGAATCTCATGGGGAAAGAACAATTATCTTGTAAATTGAAACTGGAATGATCTATAAAGAAAAAAAGGGAGAGAGTACAGAAGGGACGAGTTCCCGCATTACACAATCGTGATAGATATTGTTTCATTCCCGGAAGCTACGACAATGATTTTTTTATAATTGCAATCTTTAGAGATCGAAATTTTTCAAATAAAAAAAATTCTTAAAATTCCCTGCATTCTCTCTTGTTTTTATGAAATTTTCAAATTTTCCTGCATTTTCCCAGTTTTTTTTTTTTTTTCTGTCGATTTTTAAATTCCCTGTTTTTCTATGTAAAAGTGGTGGCGTTGCAACCATGTAAAACCAATCAAAAGCCAATCTAAAAAATTATTTTTTCAAAAGGAATTAGATTTCTGTTAACAGGTATTTAACAAAATAGACCGTGTCAAGAAAACAACAGAGTCGCCTTATGAAGGACCTTTACTGTGATTGCCAGAAATGATAAATGATTATACAGTGAGAATTAAATTGAAGAACATCAATGTTTCCATCGATCGACTGAAACGAGCTTATTTGTTAGCGTTAGATGAAGATGATTCTCGAAACCTAACAAATAAAGTGACCCCCCCCCCGCTTGGGAATGAAAATGGAAACACAGAAGATTAAAAATTTAAAACAGCACGTAGTGGGAAAAGAATTACTTTTCCAGTACGTTATCAAGATTATGTGAACAATTAAGGTCGTATATAAATCTTTAATTTGATTATTGTAAATACTTTATGAATAGCATTTATGTATTTTATTGCAATTTAAGTATCATGTGATATCAACAGTTAATTTTCATTTCATAACGCAACTATGGTGCTTGGAAGGAGTGTAGTGCGACCTCTATAAATTATATAATATTTGTTTTGACAACTTTCTGTTGATTGCGTGTGGCAACATCATATAAAAAGTATTCTTGGAATAAAAATGATCTTAGAGCAATAATATTTAAAAAAGAAAGTATCCTTAGAATAAATGCTTGAAAAGGGAAGAGTTTTCGAAATGCTATTCTTAAACGGGGAAAAAAATGTTTTATAATATTGTAAATGCTACAAAACTACCTAAAATATGATCCGTTACATAAGTTATATAACAAGTGAGCTATATTAACACATAAAATGTTCTTATAAGCAAAAATGACAAGTATAATTAAAACAATTAATAAAAATACAATCTCTAAAAAATAGTCGAAATTTTCGACTTATTGAAGAAATGGCATATGGTCTAAATTTAAGGTTCACAACAAATGCGGATGGGGGGAATGTGGGCGAAAAGGAAGAACGAATTATCAACAGCTTATCAAACAAAAATTACTATGCTACATATATATTTTCTGATAATCTTTTGATCCAGAATCTCTTAGTACAGCATTGAACTATTGTTCGTTCACCAGAAGTTGGCACTTGGCTCCGCCCTCATCACGTGGGATCAGACGACACTATTTCGATGAATTCGGAAGGAGAAAGTGATCAGTGTCAAGAAAGGTTGTCAATTGGCGATCGTTAGCTTTTACGCTTTTTTTATATTATCATTTCAGTGAGACAATTGACGAATTCCATGAGTTATTGACTGACATTCAACATACCACACAAAATGTACATCATTTAAGAGATTTTACCCTTAATTTATTTTCTTTTTCTAGCTGAAAACAATGCTGAATAAAAATTTTTATGTTTGCAGCTGATTAAAATAAATAAATAAAATCTAGCCATAAGCATATTTATTTTATATTAGCTTGACATATGCTGTCTGTAATGTATATAGCAACAACACTATTCACTTCTTTTAAAATGGGAAAATATTAAAAAAAAAAATCATTACTGCATACCAAATTATCAAGGAAAATTTCTAAAAAGAGATAGACATCAATTTTATCAATGCTACTATATTTTATAAAGCTATTTATTATTTCATGTTTAATCTGTGCACTATTAAAAATAGATAGTTCAAGTTTTAAAACGATATACAATACTTAGTATTTTGTTAAAACTGAAATTTTTTTTGCTGAAGTTGACATTTCCATTTATAAAATTTATTAAAAGTTGCAAAAAATATAAATTTGGTTTAAAATATATTTGATAAATAAATTTGATAAATTTGATAAATAAGTTACAGTTATTATTTTTTGGAATGAGACATATTTCAAAATCTAGTTATAATAAAGAATCCTGATTTAAATTATTTCATGAATAAAAGTATTAAAAAAATTGCATTACATTTGAGATATCTAGAACTTTCTAATAAATAAAACATCAACTAGGCAATTATTCATAATGCTTGAACTGATTAAATTTTATTCAAATGTTTCTAATTAAAAGTAATCAAGACATTCTTAACAAAGGAAATGAAAACTGTAGGAATTAGAATTAAGGTTCATCGTCATAACTATCAAAAGTGTCATCATCACTAAAATTGCTCTCGGTATCAGAATCGAATTGATGTTAAAAGAAATGTTTTCCACGACTTCTTCGACAATGTTGTCAGTTTCCCAATACTTTTTTCAATGTGCTCGATATGTTTGCAATGTTTTTCTCATCTCATATTTCCAATATTTGTCATGGCTTCCGAAGCAAGACTTTCAAGACGTTGCAAACTCATGTCGGCAGTCGCATTTCTCTCTCGCACGTAACGTTTAACATCCACCCAAATTAATTCTATTGGGTTTAAGTCACAGTGGCATGGGGGAAGTCTCAAAACATCATGTCCTTGTTCTTTTAGAATTTCGTCAATGAAATATCTTTTTTCGCCACTTGCATTTACAGCAATCAGTTCAAGTAACTGAACCTTTCGCATTTTTTTATCATATGGGATTTACTTTTTTTTCCAACCAGGCACACATTTTATCCTTTTTTGAGCTTTTTGTGGGTACGGGTCCATCACTTTTGTGTGATAAGCTGCATTATCCATAACTATTACCGAATTCGTTGGAATATTAGGTAGCAGCTTCTCAACCATCCATTTTTTAAAATTATCATAGTTCATCTGCCCATGATAATCTCCAGTTGCAGTTCCAGCTTTAAATATTAATCCGGCATTTGGAATGAAACCAGATTCTGATCTAGCATGAACCACAATCAGACGATGACCTGAGCTATCTTTGATGGCAGCGCCAATTTTTTTCATCTCTACAACATTTTTCGAATGAAAGATTGCTGTCCAACCACGTTTCATCTATATAAACAATGTTCCTTTTTGCTTTTCGGAATATTTTCATTTCCCTAAGAAAACGAAATCTCCAGGCTACAATGTGCGATCTTTTAATTGAGATCTGTCTCTGGTTTCTGCAACGTTTGTACTGAAAACCTGCAATGTGGAGGTATTTGCATAGAGTTCCTCTTTTCCAAGGAAAATTTATTCTTTCCTTCACCACGGGAAGCAATCGAGATAAAGATGGAATTTTGTTGTTTGCATAAAACTCATTCACAATATTTCGAAGAACACACAGATCAAAATAATCCAATATTGCATTTCGAGCCTCGGGACGCTTTCGATGTTTCCCCGGCGTAGATAATATCTTCCTTTTTAATTCGCTTAATTGTTCTAAGTGAAACACCAGTAGCTCAAGCAGCACGTTTTTGGGCTTGGGAAGGGGGAAACAAGTGTTCTAGCTCTAGCCTCATCTTCACAAAATTTAGTAACATTATTTGTTATATTTCTCTCTTTCGAGTGAATAGTTCGCCCTTTTAAAGAAATTTTGCAGTTGTTTGCTTTGAAAAAGGCAGTTTTGGAAATTAAATATATATTCTTTATTAATAACTAGCTAGAAGAACGAAAAGTACGACAGCAGACGATAAAACAAAGTAAATGATAAAGAGTAAACATTCGTCGTTTGGCGAGCATTGAGGGTTATCTCATTAACAAGAGTGTGGGAGTTTACACGTCTTCCCCGCACTTAAATGAACTCCACATCCAAGAAGGCGGACCAAAGTGCCTTCTCCTGGTGAACGTAAGAATACTAGACTAGAATTACATTCATAACAAATTTTAAGATGACAATGTTTCTATGCAATTTTAATTTAATTATAATTTTCTTTTATCATATTTTTTTTACCTGGTTCTGCAACTAGATATGAATAAACACAGTGGTTGCACAATATCAAAATCCTTTGCGACAATATTTTTTGAGATCATTAACACCAATGCAATAAAGAAATTTGGTTCATGCAGTGTAACCAATTTTATTTGCAGACAAAATAGTTATTAGATCAATTCTAATTTCATTTCAAAGGTAAAAGTTTTAGTTTAATGCAAAAATATACACATTTAAGAAAAATAACCCTATTAAACATTCAGAACAAATTATATTATATTATATAGATAGATAGATAGAGAGAGAGGGAGGGAGGGAGAGAGAGAGAGAAACAAACATTTAAAAGAATAATACCTTTCCTATGTTTATTATTGTCAAAGCAAGATAACCAAGATGTTGCATGATATGAGTCAGCGATTCACTAATGACAACTGTATGCCGGTGGTAAGTGCTTTCAATACCCTACAATTTAAAAAAATTATCAATGTTATACATACATAATGCACATATGTTTTGGATTTTGATTATGGTTTCATTGAAAATGAAATGGCAAATTTCAAAAAAAAAATTATTATTATAAACTAATATTGTGAATGAAATAATTTTTTTTTAAATTAGTTCTTTCTTTTAAGCATGAAAGAATTTGACAAAAATTTCATTATAAAATGTAACACTGAATGCATTTATTTAATATAATCCATTTATTTTGTGAAATGAAACTCAATAAAGCAATTAATGCAAATCTAATCAGAATTTTTAAAAAGGTAAATAGAAAAATAAATACATTTATCATTTTTAATAATTCAAAGGTAAATTAAACAGAATGTAAGAAAAATAAGACAGAATCCTCACAAGTTAGATTAAAAGTCCGTTTAAACCTCATACAACAAAATGATTTTATTCGAATATGTCATTTGAACATTTTTACCACAATAATTAATTGCCTTCTATTTCCTAATTTTTTTTTAAAAAATTAAATATGCAAATTTTTTTATTATCTTTATAAAAGGAATTTAATTTGAGATATTTTATAAGCACTTATTTTCAATAAATATAAATAATATAATCAGTACAGAGATGAAATTGGTTCTTCTTAAGCATTTTGAAAAAAATTATTCTAAAATCAAATATAATAATGAAAAAAAAAAAAAAAAGAGAATCATCTTTGATACTAACCTTTAACATTTCAATCATTCGACAAAGAGCCAAAACACAAGTCTTTGTCATTGGTTTAGATAACACAATATGAAGACTCATCATTGTTTTAACAGTGTGAGAAATATTCCATGCTAACTTGAGGCCCTAAAATTAAAATATAATATCATAAAGATTATGTAACACTTCATATAAACGAAGACTAAATACTAAATTATGTTTAATTTAGAAATGGAAGTTGCAACAGGCGATTAAATTTTATTTGAATAAATACCAACATTAATAAATGACAAGGTGAGCATGGAATTCATGGACTGACTGTCTTTATAATCCACGGATTTTACAATGCAGTTCACTCATGCTTCTGTAATGTACGTGAAAAGCTCTATACCAATTTAATTTTGAATTACATTTGCAGATCCTGCATTTGTTACTATCAATATTATGTCATAGAGCAAAGTGAGATGTAAAAATAAATCAAGATGTATACAGCAGTTTATGTGGAAAAATGATCTGATCATTTAACAAGTCTTACAATAATTAAAAACAAATAGGAAGCAGTTTGAAAACTGAAATTTAGACTGCAGATTAATAAAATACAAAAGCATAATACAAAGTACTTCAAAACTTCTTTCAGCTGTCATGTTTACAAGAAAAGACTGGTTTTAAACATGCCAAGATAATCTGTTCATCATAATTTTAAACAGTACGAATTGTGTACAAATCTTATATACATTAAATAACTGATATATAATTTTTTGAATGAAATGTATACTTAGATTACGTTAATACAGGGTAGGTTTTGGCGGAATCAACACCTCCAAAGTGACATATGATCTTGTGTTATTTCACGGAGTCATTCACATCAGCTTGGCAAATTCGTCCTTCCGTGTTGTGTCCAAAGCGAATTCTGAGTGATTTCCCAAGAAAAATACTCTGGTTTTCCCACAAATTTGGCACTTACTTCCATTACAATTAGAGACAGTACAGTTGTTTCTCTTCTTATAAATGTTTTCGGTTTCAGTGAAACTGAATCTGTTTATGACGGTAATTTAAGATTTATCAGTTTGCAGATTCTTTAAAATTCTATTTTTTCTATAAATTATATTTCAAATGACCTTATATATTCTTTCTTTACTAAAAAAATAATAGAAACGTGTGTCTCTTGTGATGTGGATATGTAAAATTAGAGAATTTAGTTATGTTCTATTAATAACTTTAGGGAATATATCAATAATATAGAGTTAATTTTAAATTCAGAGAAAATCATGGTTTGAATTCTCAGACAATGGCGTAAATTTTGTAGTCATGCAGTTTTAGATTATATTTTTATGCATAATTTGCAACAATACTTTTATTTAGAATTTGCTTCTTATTGCATACCATAATGAACTCAATGTATACTGCTCTTTTACAAGAATTCACATATTTTTTTTTATGTAATCGATTGCAAGTTAATATTCTAGATTAGTCAAACACTTTGAAATTGTGTATGAGTTTGCTCATTCTCAGTTACATGTTAGACCGTTAAAAACTTTAAATTTTACTCTAAATGCCCTTTTTTATAAGATGATTTTGGATATATTAACAGTATTATTAATAGCATTGAAAGTATGTTTAAGTCCATGTTAAGTCCAAATTTTATTATACAGTCAACAAGATCTTGGGGAATAATTAGAGAGTGAGAATCTTTTGATTTTAACCAATTAGAAACCAATTATGCAATAATAGAACCTGTAATAATAAGGAACATTTCCTGTTCAAGTCATCAAGCAATTTTCCTGTATCTTTAAGGCAAGAATCCATTTCAATCATCCAGGTCAACGTTTGGACATAATAATGTTGGACATCTCTGCAAAAAATTATTACACTTATGATAATAGTTTTGGCATTTGTATTATATAAAATATGTTCAATCACTCAATAAAATTAGTTTTGCACAGTAATAGAACAAGGATATTTACTTGGAAAGATTCTGATTGCGTTGCATCAAATATGTTTGTCTAGAAAGTTTTACAGCTTCTTGAGATTTCCTTTCGATATTCCGAGCCAATACATGTAAACGTCTCAATAAAAATAAATCTGGGAACCATAGAATGTTACTGATTAATGGCACGGCAGGAATCTGTCAAAAATCAAAACATAAATTGAACTAAATATCAATTCATGCACGATAAACATTACAGAAAAATTAAACCACTTATAATTATTTTAAGAATAACGAATATTTTGAAAAATAATTTAATGTACTAAAGCAGTAAAAATTGAGTTATAAATAATAATAATAATAATAAACTAGAATTGCTCTTTAATAAAGTTATCTAGTAACACTTAAATTTGCCACAAATTTATTTTCAGAACCAAGTTGTGCTGGGAAGTGAAATATTTTCCACATAATTATGATACTCAACAAACAAATAATTTCCAATTAATAACCAAATAATTTCGGAAACCGAAAAATAACATGCCAAGTAACTAAATTTTATTTTTCATTCTAAAATATTGTAAGTTTTTAAAATAAAAATAAAGGAAATAAGAATATTAAGAAAAAAGATTTTAATCAAAATTCCATTAAACGTAATTTTATAAAACTTAAAATTAACATGCAGCATTGATCATGCGTTTTTAGTGTTACATTTAGTTTTGTCCAAAGTTTTTTGCGACTGTTAAGTCCAGGATTGTGATTGACCAAAAGGGAAAATGCAAAAATGCGACACGGAACAACGCGCGGAAGAAAAACATGCAAAAAGTATGAATTAAACAATTAATGTACACAAAAAATTATCAAAACTACAATCTAAATGGCTTTTATATTCATTTCAAATTATTTATAAGAAATCAATATCATGGTTTTTTCCCCAAAGACGCATTATGAAGTATATTGTCTAGGACAAATTTAATTGTGCATAGAACAACAAATATGAGGGAAAACAATACTTTACTGTAAATATACATCACTAGCATACTTCAGTGAACATTTCTTTAATGCTCAGTGAATCTTTGTGACATATCTCAGATACATTAATAGCTTTATTTTATTACAGGTCTTTGATTGATATAACTTTATTGACATTGAATAATTTGCTTTTGAGCATCAGTCACATTGTCAGAAAAAGCAACTTCATTTCCTGTATAAGATTCAGATGAAGAAATATTTGAGATATGAAACGTCCAATTTTTTTTTTCAGATGAATATTTCTCAGCAATTTGGCAGCGTTGCCAATTATTGTTTCTTCAGCTTTCTTTAAAACTAGCTTTTTGTTCGGACTTGATTGCTTGTTATATTATATAAATATTCTTTTTCTGAGAACTTCTGCTCTGTAATTCCTTGCTGTTGAATTCATATTTTTAGAGATTTATACCCATTTTATTTTGAAGATAGTCTTCCTTTTTTATAGAACTGAACAGCAGATTTCTTTTGAAACATAGGGCTCATACTTCATAGTCTGAATGGCATCAAACGACTCTACACTCAGCCTATTTGATTCAGAAGTGACGATGAATGTCATGATACTAAAACTCGACTCAACTTCAGGGCCATGAAAACAAGTAAAAATAGCACATGTCTTTTTAGATACTACTGAAAATTGTCTGGAATTTTCAACTTTCATCCACCAGTTATCCATCGTATCCTTCTGCAGTAGTTGCAGTAAACTGGCAGAAGGATACTTGTGTACCTTCAAGTCATAAGCACCTCTTACCAAAACACTAATGACATCAGTCACCAGATCAAAAAAAGCTTACATTAATGTCAAAGAAAGATAATTCGCCTGACAAACAGAATTAATTGCCGACGCAGATTGTAACTGCACATTATCCAAAGGCATCACCTTCTGCAATGTTCGAGAACATTTAGCATATGCTTTCAATACATTTTTTTTGGGGGGGGGGACAGCCCTCCACCATAAATGAAGATTTTGTGAGAAGATGTTTTCTTTTTGTGTGTGTGTGTGTATGTGTGTGATAAGTTGCAGAAAACATTTTTTTTTTAAATGAGAAAATCAAAAAGCGGAAAACCACGGATAAGCGGAAGATTCACATCCCTGAATGCCTTGAGCACAGGGTTAAAAGAATCGGACACCAATGGTCGATACTATCATCTCAAAACACAAACTATATGTTATAAATAAGATTATAAGTTAAATTCACTTTGAAATTGGTTTATAATATAAAGAATATAAAAACGCTCTATCTTTCATAGTTCTGAAAATCAGTAGAATTTATGGTAACTTATGATAATGCCTGGGATATTTTCTTAGAAACTTCTCCACTATATTTCATAACATTCAGATTACACAATACTATAGACTTGTGATTTTACTTCAAATTATTTAACCTTAATATTACACTTTTAAATTTTCGAATTTTAAAACCTATTTAAAGGAAATTACAAGCGTGTTTAATCTCTGAAAAACGTTTTTTTAGATTTCTTATATTTCCTTTTTGGTAATCATAGATAAATCTTTTTCTTAAAAAAAATTAGCATAAGATCGCAAGTAGGGTAATATGACTGTTGGAAAGTAAGATTATTTTACAGAGAATAAAATGAAAAATGCAAATTAGGATTTTAAAGATATTTTGTCAGACAATCTCTAAAGACCTGAATATCCAAAGAAGAAATCTTAAATATATATGACAAAACAAGTTCCATCAGTGAAATTATACGAAAAATTCATTCTTCTTTTACTCGACTGAAAGCAATAACTAAAAATACAGCCGATTTTGTTAAAAAAAATAATTCCGCATTGAAAAAAATTCATTTTGATATAATAAGAAAAAGTTGTAACGCATATAACCGTATAATGATAAATAATGATTTTTTTAAAATGCATGTGAAATGTCCATTTTTTTCTCTTTTTTTACAGATATGGATAACAAATTATAGACAAGTAAATAAAAATTCAAATAAAAAGCGACTTCGCAACTGCATAACTTCAATGCCTGAAGCATATTAACAATCATAACTAATAGTAATTTTACTTCCTTTATTTCATAAGATTGCATTATATACTCCAGCAAGAGTTCCCAGAAAGAGTTAGAAAATGTTTTCTAGAGCTACATAATCATGGTAAGATAAGCATATAAAAAACAAGGGACGATAAAGACAAACTGAAAATAGATTTCAGACCATTATTGAGTGAAATATATTTTTTAATAAGCATTCGAACTTGAAAATGATTTTAAAAATTTAAGCAATTATTTGATATTAGAAAAATCGAAACGAAAAAGCACCAGGAATAAGAAAACAAATGATGTAATATCACGAATAAAGTGCAATTAATGAAAATAATTATTTAATTTTTAAGGGAAAAGAAAGACAGATCAAAGAGAAATGCTCGCAATGTCACTCCTAAGATAAAGATTAAATATACAAATCAAAAGAAGTAAAATATGTGTAGCGTCTGGAATTTTCTTATCAATTTTTACATGATATCGCCAGTAAAAATTGCGTTAAATCCACGTGTGTTTAATCATTTTCGAAATAAAAAATTCTATTACTTATTTCGCAGAAGTTTTATCATTTATTTATTTTTACGTAGCAATATAACAAGAAAAAAAAGAACGTTTTTATACAGAATAATATACAGTCTGTCCATTCCTATTGTGGCCTAATGGTTAGTTTCTAAATCGTCAGAGATACATACAGCTACATTTGGAAAAATGCTTCAAATGACGGAAGAATTTCAAATTGAGTCGATAAACGTATTTCTCAAAAAGTTACGGAACCTTTTATATAGTTCCTATCAAATATATTTATTAAAATATATTTGACACAGTAACATTTTTTAAAAAATTCGTTCTTCTGCGTCTAAAACTGAGCGACTTATGAGAAGTTGAAAATCACTATTTTAGATTAATTTTACACATAATCTGGGGCCCCGAAAGAGAATTTAAGCGATCTCTTGCAAATTAAAATTATGTATCGTTGTCTTACTTTCTCAAATTATTTAAAATTTGTTTATGTATGACACCCATTTAAGTTAAAGAATTATAATTCGGTAAATTTTAATCATAAAATGATGGGATTTTTTATCGCATATCTCAGAATGTCCACAATTTTTTTACAAAATATGACATAGGATTGGGGACTCCTATAAAATGGTAAGATTTCGTAACTTTTTGAAAATATATTTACTTATATATTATTTATATTTACTGACTCAAACAACATATAATTCTTGACGTCATTTAAAGCCTTTTTTCCAACTGGAACTATATGTTTGTCTCTAGCTGTTTAGAAATTAGCTATTGGGTCACAAGAAGTGTGAACGCCTCGTATATGCAAAACTAAATAGCTACTTTTTTTAAAAATCGATAATATCCTTTTAATGAAATATTTTAATTCATAAGCTAATAATAATAAAAAAAATAAAATAGGATTGTAATTCAATACAGATTAAAACATAAAACTTACCTTTTTATGCGTATCCCACAAAGATTTGAAAAATTTCTTATCTGCGGTACGAAATAAATGGAAGTGGAGCACAAACAAGCAACAGATATCCGGCAGTTTCAAACGAGCATCAAATTCCTCATTTGCTTCTCCTTAAAAAATTTAAGAATTTTTCATGCAGATAAAAGTTGAAAACTTTTATCACATGTATTTTAAACATATTGCTATACAAACCTAGTTTGGATTCAACAACCAAAAATTGATTCTTGATGTTAACAGCGAATTCTTCAGCAAAAGCACTGTTTTTTGACACAAAATTTTTGGCATCATCAAAATTTTGCTCTACACATTCCTATAAAAAGAAACATCTAATACATATAATTGAGCTTTAATGAATACCGTTATGGGAATTTAAAGATATTTTGATAATAACTTTTCATTAGTGATAAAAACAATAGTATTATAAAGTTTTATGCAGATGTTTTCAGTACTACAAGTAATGCGAATTAGAAAATATACAGAATCATTATGCACGTTATAAAAGAAATTGCATTCCATATGAATTAAAAGGACAATAAAAAACATAAAATAACCAATGAATCTTCAAAAAAGATGCTTATACCATTTGTATCAGCTTATTCCATATATATTAGTATTAAAAGTATTGCATTCAGTTTTCAGAAATCTTGGGAAAATATTATTCTAAACTGGCATTTGCAAACTAAATATGCATTATAACAATAAAATTAAATAACAATAGATAATAATGTTATTGGAATCGCAACCAAGAAACTGCGGGTTTTTTCGCTTGAATGTGTGTGTGTAAGCTTATTTTGGTTCAAGCAGAATGAAGGTTCGAAGGCACTGCAGAAACAATTTACATTTTAATATCCATTCCGGGAAAGCAATTTATTTGCAAGCAGGCGAGGACAAGGCACGTCCACAACAGCGCGAAACAAAAGCAGAAGTAAGAAATGGGACGAAACATGGGATTTCCGGCCACGTGGCGATTGAATATACGTGTTGACTTTTGACAAGGGCAACGGAGGGACCATTTTCACTTGATACGTAGAAAAGATTGCGCAGTAATTTTTACACAGCTTGATATGTGAAATGGGATCAGGAAACAAGAGAACACTTTAGAATGATCCCGACATGGGTTGAATTAGGCAAAAAATTTAGATTAAATTATATATATATTAATGGAACAAAATCATTTTATTTAGTAACATATCACCCATTTTTTATTCATAACTTTTTCATGCATAGCAACATCTAAAGCCCACTTTCAAAAAATTACTGATTTTTACAAGAAATAGTTTTATCAAAGGTTGATTTAACAATGAAATTTTCACTATTCAAGAAATTTTGCAAAGAACAATCGAATAGTAATCTCACCGAGTTATTAAAACTGTATGTTGAATATGGCAACATATCTCAACCAACCTCCTATAATATTTGCTAAATATGTGTGTGAGCTCATATTGGTAAAACTCAGTTCACCATCTCTACCAGCTTTTCCTTAGTCGCATTTTTCAATTTGTTTAATTGTTGGATGTATACATCTGAAATGACCGTTTAGGTGCGAGATAAAATTTCAAAAATAAATTTCTTTATAATTTTATACAATTTATAACATAACCACTTGTTTAATGAAAATAAATGTTAAATTTTGATTGCATTGGTTTGCTTAAGTCCACAATGACATAGTCGTAAACACTTTTCATCTCCAATAATTAAGAATTTCAAAAATGGACAATTTCAAATAAGTTTCATGAGCAACTACAATTTCCGAAGCATTTTTTTTTTTTTTTTAATAAAACCTCTTACAATTCATGGGGGGAAAAAATCATAAATCAATTTTCTTAATGTATATATGGGAAATAAAACTTCTATATTAGGTCACATGTTGTAATATGATTATCAGCATTACACATTGCCTTAATTTGATTATTATTAAGTTCAATTGAACTATCAGAATTTGTTCACCTTTATATATTTAAATAAGTCATTATATGAAAAAAACAAATCAAAGTTATAGTTTATAATTTTTTAACATATTGATACATATTTTTTATTTATTTATATGCAATGCTAACGGTAAGGAAGAAGTAGAAGGCAAGAAACTTTGGTGAGTGATGCGACTTTTCATGTAGCGTACGTAGGTAAAGTGGGAAACATTGAACATTCAGCTATGTAATTAGAGATAGATATACTTTTATTATATACGCAGGAACATGCACAGTTCCTATGAACGAATTCAAAATATTTAGATATTATTATACACATGAAATCTCGCAGTAGAGTTATTATTGCATCACTGACTCGTTCAGGGGCAAATATCCGACTAGGCAGATACCTAAGGCAGCTGGTTGAGAGGGGACAGTAACTGGTCAATTAATGAACTTTATTTTCCCAGCTGTCTTATTAAATAAGTTGGTAAAAAATAATTTTTTATGGATTATAAAATATTTGGATAATATTAATATTTAATAAAATATAATTGACCAGGTTCTTATAAGTTCCATTACGTTCACTTGGTTACTAGAATATTTTTAAACATCGAAAATTTGTTTCAATAATACTGAGTACAGATGTAGGTTAATAGAAAAAAAATCACTTTTACTAAGTTAATAAAATAAAAATAATTAACCTAAAATGAAACATTAAAAATGATTTGAAATGTGAAATAAAATTGACTAGTTTATTAGACTTCATAATGTGCACTGCCTAAGGCTGCAGATTACCTAAATCCGCATCTGGACTCGTCAAAGTTGTAGCTTGGATTTCATTTGGGGAGCTGAATATCTACCAAAATATTCTCTGATTTCGGAGGTTTATTTTTGCTGATAATATAAATGTAAAATATTTAATGCGTGCACTATATTAGCCTCAAAAATGTTTTACAATTGCATATTAGGAGAATGGGAAAAATGCCCACTTTATGAATAATTTTAAAAATAATTCACGCTACAATTTAAGAATTATTGAAATTTAATTCAATTATAAATATACACAGATTAATTTTCATAATGACAGAAAGTAAATGTTTAATTTTTAACTTATATTTTGTTTTCAATTATTGAGCTTTTTCATGTATCCTTTATGTCAAAATACCAATATGAAAAAATGGTTGAAATAATCAATTGAAATATCTTTCAAAATTTTCAACCGTGTGCAGTTTTAAATGCCATATTTCTATTTAAATCGAATCAGTATTTCGCTCTTATACGTAGAGTATGTACTTAATTGCAAAAAAGGTCTTTAAATTTACCAGAAAACTTTCTCATTTTGCTTCAAAACTGTGGTGTCACAATTACTATTTGGGCAGCTTCAGTTAAAAAAAAATCTACATTTTGTTGTTGGCAAAGTTTAACAATCCCAAAACACATAGAAGTAATTAGTACATACACACATAGTAATTTTAGTACACATAGTACTTTTTTTGTCCGTAAACATTAATTAATAGCGAATTAACAGTAAAAATTGTTTTATATGAAGAAATTTTTTTTCGAGTATTCACTACCGAAATTATCAACACATCAGAACCAGTAGTGAACAGAAATGACAAATTTGTTATTCAATCATGAATGAATAGATGACTTGATGTTTGCGACTAATAACATGCTGACTCTATTCTTCGTCATTTTCGTTTCTCTGAAAATTGAGCGGCGAAAAGTTTGGCCGTTCTGAAAATAACGACGATACTAGCATACAGACAAATTCCGAATTTGAAGATTATTTCTCGACTTTAGACTATTTCTTTTTCTTTGAAAAAAGTAGCTGGTAAGAGAAAATTCGTGCATTCAATATATTTGTTTAGCTCGAGAAGTATTTCTTCCTTTAAGTAATTCGATTTTATTTTAATTAGAGCAAGAATTGAATAGGTATAACTTTTAAGACCCTGTTAACAACACCAACTGGTTTATATAAGTTAAGTCTACAACAACTACTAAAATAGTCTGCTTTAATGTTGGCAAATGCTGTAAAAAAATTATAACTAATTTTTTCCGAGACCTTCTTGGGTTCTGCACATCTTAACAACTCAGAAAGCTTCCAATTATCTAACTTTGCCTCTGATAGAAAATTATGAATTTCCTACTGCGAAGATTCATCTAACTTATTCAATAGTTTCGTTTTCAGATTATTATAAGGATCTATAGCATTAGATTAATTAGTCACATTTAAAAAACAGTATTTAGTCACAGATTCTGTAATGGATTATGAAGATATCAATTTAGATGTACTTTCACACATATTAAGCCAAATGGCAAGATTCGATCTATTATAAACATATATTTTCATTGCACCAGCTTCTGACATTCTGCAAATAAATCCTAAAATTCGAAGCGAATGCGCAAAACATACGATACATTTTTAAAAACTATTTCAAAGATGAAAGCAAATGCAAATCTTTAGTTACATACGTGTTCTTGGTGAATAACATCCTGAATCCACTTTCTTTTTGTCTAAAAATAGTTTGCATAGTCACCAGTGAAGTGTTATAAATCGTAGCAAATAACTTAATTTTCCATCAGAAGGATAAAACACTTTTTTCCCCCACTGTCATTTTCCAATGTCATCGTATTTACTTTACTGACGATACTATCTTCAACCTGTTGCCAGTGCAATATACATCGATAATGGATCACTGATTTAGCATTGCAACTTGTCAATTATTTTGACATGATATACAGGTGGTTATCAAAATAATGGAAACACCTTAGATTTATAAAGAATCCTTTATTAATATGGTGTAGGACCGCCTTTGACATGTAATACAACTTGGATCCGCTTAGGAGTCGATTCATACAAGTGTTGAATAGTATTTAGAGGAATATTGTACCATTCTTCATGGAGATATTGTGAAAGTTCTGGGAGAGATGCAGTTGGAGGATATCGATTCCGTATTGAACGCTGTAAAATACACCCTAATGGTTCAAATATATTGAGGTCAGGTGACTGTGCAGACCAAGGCAGATGTTTGATTTCATCCTTGTGTTTATCAAACCATTATTGGACAAGTCTGGCTATATGGACAGGTGCATTATCATCGTGGAAAATTCCATCTCTTGCAGGAAACGAAGTTTGCCTCATAGGATGGAGCTGGTTCGCTAAAATTTCTCTATACTCCCTCCCAGTGATCCTTCTTTTCAGGGATACGATTAGTCCAACAGAAAACCACGACATGGCCACGAATATCATAGACAGATCCACATCCACGGTTGACAGTTGGAAGGAAACAATCACGATCTTACGCTTGTGTAAATGTCCTCCAAACGTGCACCCATCCTATTGTAGGGAAAAGTGTGAAACACTATTCGTTACACCATATTACTTTCTTCTGCTTATCAATCGCCCCTTTTTTGTGAGAGTGACAACACTGTAGATGACGCTTACCATTAAGATCTGAGACAAATGCGTTGGGAATTGCTGCTTTGCCATAAATGTCCTGTTTATGAAGGTGCGTTCTAATTGTTATCACTGACAATGGAGAATCCAGATGGAGATTAAGCTCTGCGGTCACTTTTGCTGCAGTTGTTCGCTTTTTAGACATTACAATCCGCTTCAATACCTCTCGGTTTCTTTCACTCAGCTTATCGTTCCCCGAATATTTTGCTTTGCCGAACTTATCTTGCCGCGCTGTGTGTATGATGTCATAACTTTAGATACCGTACCTCTAGAAGTGCCTAAAAGTTGGTATATTTCGGTCATACTTGCTCCAGCTAGACAAGTTCCTACAATTTGGCCTCTTTGAAAATCTGAGATGTTCGACATTTTATGCTTTTGAAAAAAATTCAGGAATTACAGAACTTCAATAACGCTACTACATACTACCAGAATATATACATTGCTATTTATAAAAAACTGGCGGCTATTATTATATTTTAATGCTTAAGAAGCGCATTAAAAAATGTCACTTTTAGTATCAGGTGTTCCCATTATTTTGATAACCACCTGTATATCGATAATATACTATACGGCGTTTATTACAACCTTGCATTTTCAGTAATTTTACACTTAATGGAGAAAACATACTTAGAAAATAAAAAGCATTCCACAAGCATTAAGTCAAATTGCTAATTTATTTCTTCACTTTTACGAAAAGAATACAATACATAAATCTAAACCAACATACACTGAACAGCCAAATTATTATCACCCCCTCAATACAATGTTGGACTACCTTTTGTCCTTAATACTGCAAGAATTCTTCTTGGCATAGATTTTATGGTATGTTGTTAGGCAGTAGGAAGAAATTGAGACCATATCCGATGAACTGCACTTTCATGTTCCATAAGATACGATTTTACTGGAGCTAGCTGCCTGATGTCCCTTTCGATCTTACCCCACAAATTCTCAACTGCTTTGGAATCTGGTGATTACGCGGGCCAAGAAAGCAATGTAAATGCTCCGGCATGCTCCTCAAACCATCTATCGACAATGCCAGCTTTATGACAAGGAGCACGGCCGTGCTGAAAGTATCCACCATCGGCAAGGTACACTGTTAAAGAAAGCACTTGATCTGCGATAACATTTACAAAAACCTTGGACATTCAGACGTTGGCCTGTGAAGATCAGAAGCCTGGCGTTGATAGCCGATTTTCTGCCAGGTAGTCCACTCTTTTTAAACATTAATAACTGCTACTCTCGAACATTCACAAGTACCGCCCTTTTGCTGCTACTAGTTCCGACGCTCCGAGCGTCTACAATCATCCTGCGTTCAAACTCAGTTAAAATATGTGTTTCGTCCATACCTTCGCAAGCAAGATAATGTAATTGATGGTCCACCTGTCCTACATTCCCTTTTTATAGTTATCTCGTCCTGTGATGCAATAACTTACTTTCATAAAACTGTCAGGTGGTCATAATAAAGTGTTAAATATAGATATGCTGATTTCTCTCTCTCTCTCTCTCTCTCTCTCTCTCTCTATATATATATATATATATATATATATATATATATATATATATATATCAATTAGCAATAATATTTATCTAAAAACGTTTAAATTCTTGCAAATCAGCATGCAACAATCTTAATCTAATTGTTGTGATTTAAATACTGAATCCTATGACATAACTAACATTGATAAACATGATAAAAGCAAAGATTTTGATTATAAAGTAAATAGATTTAATTTCTGATATTTCAAATAAAATTTACGAAAACAATAATCATTAGAATAATAAGAATTAAAAGTATTTGTAGAGATAAAAATTTGGTGCTACTGCAACTGGAAGAATTTAACTTCTACTCAAAATTCCTTATTCATTTTACATTCCATTATTTTCTACCTTTAAAATTTACGTAGGATATTCGTGATTAGGGCTATGTTCGAACCACAGAAGGGTGGTCCAAACCAAACTGGTCTCATCTGATCTATCTCCATCAATTTTACTGCCCCTTTACAATGGTTGAAACAAATTTTTTCTGGCCTTGATTAATCTTTAAAGTTTTTTCTAACCTTCAAACACACTCGTTTACACAATTTGGTACATTTTAAAATACTTTTATACAGCGAAATTTTGTAACATTTATAATTACTCATAATCGTTATTTTACTAAATAATTTGCTGCATTTTAAACTACTTTTTTCTTACTATCATAAGATATATTTATAATAAGTACATACCTTTTCTTAACATTACAGAAATTGTAATATATTTTCTGCGCTTATGGCAATATCTAATGAATCATTTAGGCTCAGCGATACACTTTGAGATTGAACAGACACATATTGGTAATAGGACTTTTATAGCTATGCTACTTATATATGTTTTGAATGCATACCTTCTGCATATTGCCTTTTATGTTATTTTACTTTAAGATTCATGATTTTTTTTAGTATTAATTTTATTCTATTTGTTTTTCGCGCGTTAAAAAATGTTATGAGAAAGTCAATGTTTTTTAACTAATGACTGAAATGGGAACAGATATACCATTTTCAGCTATTCTTTTTGAGACTTTTTTGCTGAAGAATTTTTCAGTTATTTTAATTGTTTATTCATCCATATTATTCACTGCTGTTACATTTGTACATTTATATAAAATATGTATACATTTATATAAAATCAAAATCCATTAAAGGTGCATTAGAAAATTCTTTATAAACATTTACACTGCATAAAGCTAATACAGAACTTACTTGAAATATTCCTCCTCCTAATAATTGTTTTTCAAGTTTGCCAATTAACTTTTCAAATGGTCTCAATTTTTCAGGAACAAAACCTAATTTTGATGAATTGTGATGTATAGAAACCAACATTCGTTTATATTGAGTCCAGTGTTCTCGTAAGGTCTCCTGACCATCAATAATCTCATCCAAAGTCACCAAAATCGATAACAACGATCCTAAATGCTTGTAAACTGTCTAAAAAAAAAGTACTATTAAAATAAGATCACTTTGTAAAAAGCTTATTCTTTGGAAACTAAACTATTTTAAGAAACCAATTAGTATAATTAAACTGAGGTCTATTATTTTTACTTTTCAATTATTAAACGTAATAAACAAGAATATTTCCTCAATTGATTATTTATAAACAAATCAAGAATTTACTCTATAAAATCAATAAAAATTATAAAACTGAAATTGAAAAATTTATAAGTAAAATAATGGAAAACATGTATTTCAGAGGATATGGCCATGAAAATAATGTAATTTGATACAAATACGTTTAAAATAATCGTTAATTAGTACATTTGTGAACTTATTAATGCAGTAATTGTTAAAATAATTTAGAGGATGAGAGCATACAAATTATTTTAGTGGTAAATCTAGAATTCAGATTTGTACTGAATTCTAGTAGATATATGCAGCATAACTCAGGGTGAAAGATTTTCACAAACAATTTTAACTTCATAATATGCTAACAATAATAAATATAATAATCCCTTGAAAGTTAAGATTGCTCATAAATGCAGATTTTCAAGCAGATGCCAAATAATCACACAAATATATTACAGAAAAAATATTAACATTAACCTGTAACAAATTGACACTATTGTTTATTTTATTCAAAACAAAAAGTATTTAAATTGCACAATTACCACAGAATGTCAAATATTAATATTTTTTAAAAGCCAAGAACAAATATTAGTGAATATGTGTTTTAACCTGCATTGAACAAATTTTAATTATTTGGGTAAAAACTAAAATTGATATGGAATCCATCTTGTACTTATTTCGAAGGACATTACCATTAACATTACCTAACAAATTTCCTATGAAGATTGCTATTCATTTTAATTAATATAAAAATTAAATAGCTACTATCACGAAACTTTCAAAAACTTTCATATATTTCAATATTTGTGATCAAACTTTGATATACTTAAAAGGATACAATTCTTGAATATCAAATTAGCTGTTCATAATTGTAAGGTTTAAATGTCACATCCAAAAAAATAAAAATATATTTAACATTCCCTAACAAATTTCCTATGAAGATTGCTATTCATTTTTCAAAAATACATGTAATATTATTAATGTATAGTAATATTAATGTTTATTATAATACACAAAATCATCTTTCATTATCAATTTTGTTTGCAATTAAAATGAAGATGCCCAAAAAATATTTAAATCATTTTTTTGAAAAATTATAGACTGAAAAAATGATTTTTAAAACTTTAAAAACTATTTTTTCCAAATATTAATATTTTTTCAAAAAAAAAACTAAATAAACAATGTGAGACAATATGAACTAATTAAATGAGATTATTTAAAATAGTTGTAAATATTTCCATTAAACAGGCATGCAAAACAAATGATATTCTTTTCTATATGTAAAAAAATAGTTTCTAATTAATAAGAGAACTAACCCTTTATTTAACTTGCATTAAAATCTCCTTTATATTTCCTAGAATTTGTGAGAGAAATTTGAAAAACGGTTTATTAGTTTGAGATTCAAATTGTATATTAAGATACTTTCGAATTTCACTTTTATTTATATAGATTTTTTTCGCATTCTGACAGTAAATTCATCAACATCAATAAATAAATACTCCGAAAACGGTAATACATATATAATTAATCATTCAACTCTCATATTTCAACAAATTCAACAAGCATTTTGACATCAAAAAGTGAGATCCAGAAAATTTTAAATCAAATTATAGAATGTGCAATACAATGCCCCATAATGATCGTTAAATCATCGTCATCGTTAAATCGTAAAATATATATAATTGGCAATAATAATCAATATTTGATTTTAAAAACTAAAAAAAAAACCATTAAATAACCTTTTCTTCATGTAGCTACATTTGTTGTAGGTTTCAAACAGCTTATATAATAAAAATTTATCCAATTCAATTTACATTTATTTTAATAAAAGGTCAACACATTTTATTATGTTTAAATGAAAGCAATACCATTCAGATGCAATTATACAATTAAAGATTAAACTACAACGGAAATTGTAATACAAAGAAATTATCAAACTTAATTATGCAATTTTATTTTTAATTATTACGAATTAAATAAATATATATGAATCAATTCATAAAAAATTCAAGTATAATAAGCCATTCAATAGATGCGAACAAGGTAGAAGTTGATAAAGGGTAAATAGCTGTTCCAATAAAATCTACACTAGATTCTCAATGTTTCAATAACAAAATTTTTAAAAAATGTCTAAAAATCTCATTTTTATCGATTAATAATAAACAGAAAACAACGAATGGTACACATAAATGTTATTGTACAATAGACGCAATTAAGCCAATTAATGAGTTACAAAGAAATAATTTAAAGCAGTTTGCTATAGTCAGCAAACACTAATCATATTTATTATCCTCATTTTATTTTAGAGCATGTTCAGTTTAATCCATAACACTTAGTTTTTCAAAATTTATTGGTGTTTCGAAAAAACAGAGCAAGTGAATCATTTTATTCATTTAAAGAAAAATATTCATTAAATATCCCCATTATCTTTTTAATAATCTTTTTATTTTCAGATTATTCTTTTATGAAGAATAAAAACAGACTTAAAAAACTTACTTTGAAATGTACATCAGTCACATCAATAATGGCTGGAACACCATTTTTGCCACTGGTATACAAAGCATTAAGTTGATGCACAACGTTTTTAACAACATTGTAAATGTGATTAACAAAACAAGAAAGTTCCTGAAAAATACACACAGAATTATAAAAACTATACCCAATGAAAGTTTAATAAATTTAAATAATTCAAACCGGGTTAAAACTGTTTATAGTAAATAGTATTAAAGCATATTTTAATACGCCGAGAAAGCGAATTTTTTCTTTAGACAATTAACAGACAGTGGAAGACATTGAATGTATATAAAATATAATAAATTTTAAAACTAAACTGAAAAAATAATAGAAAGAAAAATATCTTCTTAGTTTAAAATCTAAAAAGGTCCTTTAAAACTACTTTAACGGAATGGAGCCAAGGTTTCTTTCCATGTTTCAATCCTTTTTTATATTATATGTTTTTCACTGCATGGAAATGATTTCGTGTAATGACAGTTAAATTGTGTTTGTAAATAATAAAAATACAAGAGTTGTTTCTATTGTTCCTATCACTCCTTAGTTAAGTATCATTACATTAGCTTAATTCTACTAACATGCAAAAGGATTAATTTACTATACAGTATTTGTGCCATGTAACTGCAAAAGTAGCTATCTGAAAGGGAAAATTTTGGGAAAGTGGATTTTATGTCTTATTAAGTCACAATGAGATTCGAGAAAGAAAAATAAAACAAATTGCTTGGCATTCAAAGCGCTCTGATAATGTGTTTCAATATGTCATTTATTTTAGTAAAGTACAAAGAGAGGCAAATGGACTTTTTGGAATGGAATTTTAGAAAAAACTAGATAAATACTTTTGCAACAACATGATACATTTAAACAATAAATAGCAAGATGTTAACATAAATGTAGTCATAATCCTTGCTGTAATATTCTCATTACTAAAAAAATTAATAAATTATATTCCAAGGGAAAAAATTAAAAATTTACTGCATACATAGTTTAACAAGAGAATTACTATTCAAATCATTGAATGATTTTTTTAAACAGTTGCAACAAAAATGCAGTGTAACCTCTGTAACTTATTATTTATAAGTGAATACTTTTGCTTTGTTTTAATTTATTACAATACATTCCAATACTTAAAAACTCTTTATAGTGTCATAGGTATTCAACTGTACATTATCTCCTCTGAATTTAAAATATCGATATTTTTTCCCAGGCACATAATAAAAATTGCATCCCCCCACAAAATAGAAATAGCATGAGGATAATTCCTTAAATAAGATCATTCAGTCTCTTTTCAGTCTTATATAGAATTATTACTAGCGATAGACGGGTTTCTTACATATATTTTTCTATCTATCAGTCAGAGAAAATTAAAATACAGAATAAAATCAGTATTTTATTCATTTAGAAAATCCTACTAACTTACGTAGCCAGCAGTGCTTAAGAAGATTTAACAGCCTCATAGATGATGAGTAGTTATAATTAAGGACAAACAAAACACATTGACTACTACTCAAGAAAAAATAAAATCTTTCCTCTTTATTGGTGAAATCGCCAGAGGATGAAGTTCTTTAAATTACCAAGACGTGAAAATTACATCAGATGGTTATTGCTTATCTGTAATTTGCTTTTCATTCTCAATAGTAAAATGTCTTTACATAAAATAAGCTGCTATTAGGTGATAAAGTGATGATTTAATGTGACAAAAATATATTTAACATCAGAAGAATATAAAACAGGATCAAAATTGTTAAGAAATCTGATATATCAGCGACAAGACTAAAATAATTCTATCAAAGAGAAAAAAAGATCGGCGAAATTTAAACCACACCTCTACACTAAAGGAAAGTGAAGGATAAAGATTTCCACAGCTGAGAATATTTTATTGTAGCTCTTTAATCAATGTCAATGTCCATTTATTAATTAAAAACGTTTAAGAAATCACTTTGGTGTCGAACATGAATGAGACTGCTTTTTCATTTGTATGGTAACAAAAATTTTAATCATTAGTAGTTTCAGCTGAATCCATAGAAAATTGGATGACGGATATGCAACTCAAAATAAAAATATAAAAATCGTCAATATATTAAAGGTTGATAAAGTAAGCATCTTCGTTAAGAGTGAAAACTGCATCTTAGTAACCTGGATATAGACTGGTGAGAAGAGAGTCTAAATAGGGAAAAAATTACAGCTAAGGTTTCATCGCTTTAATAAGAGTCCAGCATGAGAACTCCAATTCCCCTCTCCAGCAAGGTGAGTTTTAGCTATGAGGTAGAAAAAAGCAAAGTGGAATTAGGTATTCTTTTAGTTTTTCTTTGATTATTGGAAGACGACATATTCAATCCTAAAAAACTGTTTACATGATGGAAGTCTGCAGAGGTGTTGCAGTTAACCATTAAGCTTCGGCAACCCGAACTCGAAAAAGTTACTTTGAATGCAGGCATTCAGTGAGAGAAACTAAAAGATGCTTTCCCCTTCTTTTAAAGGCGTTTGTTGAAAATAACCTCTTCGATTTCAACCACCCGTAGAGTAAATGGGTCATCTGTCCCCTCCGTAGTAAGCATTTTTTTTTTTTTTTTTTTTTTTTGCGGTTTCGCCTTGTCCGAACCTAAAAGAAGGCTTTTAATCTCAGTTTTATTTTATTTTTTTCCTGAAAATTATTTCATCAATTCTGTAGGTGAAAATATTGCATGAAACATTATGATACTAAATAAATTGCAAATACGATATCTGCTGAATAGCTTAGTACATTAAACAAAAATTTTACTATTTTTCAATTATATTTAAAATTAAATCAATTTCTCAAGCATTACTGAAGCTATGAATTTAGCTAACAACGCTTGAACACAGCATTGTGAATTTTTTATTTTTATAATTTTAACTCATCAGTTTTATAAAAATGTATCGATTTATATATAATGTATTAATGATCCTCATTGCTTATATTTTCTTTTTTAAAGTATTCACTTCTCTTCGTGCATCACACAGATAACAATTCTCAGCTGTTTTGTAAATTAAAAACATCTTTAATTGTTTTTATAATATTATATTGCTCCAGTAGAAATCGAATATAATTTTTATTCGTAACATAGTTCGAACTGTTTTTAATATAATTACTAGTAACGTTTTCATATTCTATTGTCGATTCTTACAATTTACAGTAATTTTTTTTTTTGCTGAGAATTTTAATTACTTATTGCAATGTAGTATTTTTGAAAACTATATTCAATTTTGCAGACAATAAATATCTGAATTTTCACAAAAAAATATTTTTCTGCAGAAAAATTGACTAATACGTAGGTAATCGCCAAATATAAGGCAATTAATTTTTAAAAAGTAAGATCAGATATGGTTTACTTGGAGTTCGATACATAAGATTACATTGCGATAATATTCCGCTGAAAAGTAGTTAGTAAAAAAACATTTAAAAAAAACTTAAAACCATATATCTGGTATTCTAAATGATCAGCATTCGTTGTTAAATACAAGTATTTTTACTAGCAGCTGATTTAGATTATCTTTCAGAAATGCTTAAAATTAAATCTAGAATCCCTGACTTTATGTAGCTACTTTATTTTATTTCAATACAAATATTTCTGGAATAATTTAAGTGCCTAGTAACTTCTCAGTGGATTTAAATGAAAGTATAAGATTTTAATATTTCTCTTCTGATATAGAAGAACGGCTAACTTTATTTTTGATAGATTCTAACAACCTCCTTCAATATTTTAAAATCAGAATTATAACTTTTAATGAATGATTAATTATAAATTATTAAATCAATCGATTTCATAAATTATGAAAAATAATGGTGAAACCGACAGCTTACTTAAAAATCAAAACCAAAATGTATTATTAGCAGGTATATATATACAGTTCAAGTATTAAAATTTAAAGCTGAAAAAAAAATGTAGGCCGTTTTAATACTGCGTTTACATTAGAAACTGGGAAGTATATATGCACAAGGCTCCAGTAAGAGGGGGGGGGGGTAAGCATGAAGACAAAACAAAGTGTTTTGTCACTTTTCAATGTAAAATATAATGACAGAGTGAAGGGGGAAAAAAACCGAGATTTCATTTAGTTTTTCTGCATTATTTATGACGAATGGCAGCGAAGAAGTAACAATTTGTCTAGGGTGCAGATTAACTTCATAATACCATTCCATCAGAAATTCTTCTTGTTCAAATGATTAGTGAACTCTTTCAAATAAATTCTTGGTCCAAATATTTAGACAAATAGATCGGCCCAAATATAACCATATATCATTATAAAGTTACAAAATTATATTAAGTTAAAATATTAAGGAATTTATAAAGGTAAAAAATAAAGAAACGGGGAAAGACAAAAGTTTACAACGAGTATTTCGCACAAATGAAATTATGCTAACTCATTCCATATCTCTTAGGAATGTTACTTAAAGAAAATGCTGCCAAAGCGGGGTTCACAAGACTCACTAGCGCCAACAATGATAATAACGACTGCTGGACGAAATCTCCTGACCCTAAGGGGTACGACACAAAAGGGAAGCGATTTTACGAGGCAATTAGGGTTCAGCTGGAAAGTTCAAGTGGGGGAACGAAATTCAAACTCGTTGCTGGTACAGCAGTTGTACCGAGCCGTAAGGAAAGGTAAAAAAAATTGGTACAACTCTTGTACCGGCCGTAAGCTAGAGGTTAAGACTGTATTCTATTTAATTGACCATAGGTCAAAATGATGTAGTTCATAATAAAGAGCTTCCATGAAGCTTCTAAATGGAACATTAATCTAACCTTTAGTTTGAAAAAAAGAAAGGGAAAGATATGAATTTGCAGAAAATAAAACTTTGCATTCCATAAGTATTATAACTGGATATTAACACTTTACACTCCATTGGCACCGCTAGGTAACATTGTGTTGCGTCCATTCTTTAGGCTTAAATGTATAATTCAATTTTTTTTTAATTCAAAAAATATAGACTAATTTTTACTGAGATCCCAGTAATTTTAGTTGCTTACGAAATTACCCGCATCGTCTTTTAAGGAATTTAGTCGATGAATATGATCAATAAAGCATTATAAGCATTTTATTAGCTTTTGAATAGTAAACGAGCATTAATGGTTAAACACATACAAAATAAGTCAAAATAGATAAGAGAAATATAAGAAAACAATCAGATGTTGTCACTCCAACTATTCAAATCCAAGTGAAAATGAGTAATGAAGAAATGTCAATGAATCTTGACTCTTCTCAGGGGAATCTCTTTTTTTAGGTACTATAATTATATATTAAATATGCACTAAATAAGTAAGGAAATATTAGGAAAATAAGAGTAAAATAAAACAAACTTGGAAAATAAGAAACACAAAGTTTATTATTAACAATACAATCATGAAGCCTCAAGTGGTAATGCCACTTTTTCAACGTCATCTGATCTTGGTGTTCCACTAGGGCAGGAAATGAAAAAAGGATATTAAATACAGTTAAAAGACTGAAAAATCGCCAAAAAATATCTTTACATTAAAAGCAGAATAATAATAATTTCACAAAATTTTTTTAATTCAATTGAATGCAGGAATTTTTGAATAAATTCAAATTACTGTGTAATTGAAAATAAACATGAATTTAAAAAAGGAAAGGAAAAAAAAAAAATTTTAAACTGCGTGGAAATTTGAAAAAAGCGCGACATATAATCCAATCACATAAAATGAAATAAACCGAAGTAATAAAATTTACCCATTAAAAATAATCTTTATCTTAAATAAAAATATATATATAATTAAAAATATATAATCAAATTGGAAAAGAGCATTTTTTAAAGATATAAAACAAGAAAAATTATACACTTTTAGAAACATAAAAACGCATACTATAGAAGGCCATGCGTATTAAAAAGAAAAGAAAAACACATTCTCTCCACCGATATGCAAAACGCCTTAAAATCAAATATTATATATATATATATATATATATATATATATATATAAGCATTATTTTATAAGAAGCAGAATGTAGTTTTGAAGACAGTGAAAAGATGTTTTACATTTTTAAATTAATTTTAATATCCATCGGGAAAGCAAAATTATTTACAAGCAAACGCGCGGACATTGCGCGTCCGCCACAGCGCAACACCAAAGCCGAAGTGGGGAAGAAGCGAGAAATAAATTATCCCTCGTCTTATATAACATGAGATATGGATAGGGAAAATATTATTTTATAGTGCTAATATATTATTAAGATTCTGTTAGGGATTTCTGACTCATGTCAATCACATGTAAGGGAAACACAGGGATATTTTAAGAAAGAATGTGCTTACTGGACAGTTTTTTACCCCTTCACGCCGAGCGTGTGAAAGTATCGGCGTTTAGTCGATTCAGCAATTTTATAAAGCTTCTCTTGAATTAATTAAGTAGAAAAAGTGGAATTGGATCAAGAAATAAGAGAATATTTTAGAATAAAGTTATTATGGACCAAATTAAGATAAAATCTTGGAAATTAATTAAATT
>JAPMOR010079005.1:334196-365820 GCA_026543865.1 Argiope aurantia
TTTTTTTTGCACATTAAAAACATATTATACTATATAAATTTGTTAATTAAAATGAAGAAAATAAATTAAGAGTTAAATTATAATTTCTGAATAGTGGATTCATGTAAGGAAAAGAGTGGGAAAAGTTTTTAAAAAAACTTTGATTTAAATAAATAATCAGAAAAATCGGTACAAAATTGTTAGGGACAATCATTCTGTTTTATCCACACAGATGCATTAGTCAAAATCAGAACCGAGAGCATATATTTAAAACAAATCGTCTTTTTCTCAGAATTTTATTTAAAAAATTTGAACAAACATGACACAGGTTGGAACAAAAAAAGGTTAACTAGTAAAATAATGAATTGTGTGAAACCTAAGCACCGAGTAGTAAACTATGATCAACTGAACAATAAAATGAATAAAATTATACAAAAAAAAAATGCATGAGTTATTAAAAATCTTGCAAAGTTATTACATAAAGAAAATGAATCTCATGAATGAAAAAATCCTACTCCGAAACAGTTGAAATCCTTGTTTTGGAGGAAATGTGTCATGTTTGCTATTAACATTATAGTATAAAAATAATATTTTATAAATTCATACAACCTGCATAAATGGTATCATTCGACCAATACATATATGAGCTTCACCATCCTGAAGTGCATCTTTTTCAGAAGATTCTACAAAAAATAAGCAATTTTAAATTTCATTCAACATTAATAAATTCATTGTAAAATTTTGCAATACCTATGACAAACCAAAAAATTAACTTTAAAGAGGTTAATTGAAATAAAAATAGTAAATTTATTTAACTTCTGTTGTTGTCACAGACAAGCCCACTGCACAATTCAACGATATTAAGTCGAGTTTTAGCGTCTCTTTTTTTCAGTAGCGCCATCTAAGGCCAAGAGTAAAGTCTTAGCTACAGCTTAATGCAAAAAGAATCAAAGAAAGAAATGATCAATCCGGCCTGAAGACTTTCTCAAGAGTCACCAATTTCTAATTTGGTTAAGTTCATCTGTGTTTCAGTGGTAGCAGCATTAGCGCTCAATGCATCTTGTTAGTTTTGGTTCAGAAAATCTTTACTTTTAATTGAATTTCATAATGATTGCAATTTTGATTAATTTCTTAGCTACAGGTGCTTATCCAAATTATGGAAACACCTGGAATAAAAGTGACATTTTCGAATGCGCTTCTTGAGCATTAAAATATAATAATAGCCACCAGGATTTTTTTTATAAATAGCAATGTATATATTTTGGTAGTAAGTCCTAACTTTATTAAATTTCTGTAATTCTTGGATTTTTTTTAAAAGCGTAAAACGTCGGACCTCTCGGATTTTCAGAGGCCAAATTGTAGGAACCCGTCTAGCTGGGGCAAGCGTGACTGAAACATCCCAACTTTTAGGCGTCTCTAGAGGTACGGTGTCTAAAGTCATGACACACACACAGCGCGGCAAGAACAGCTCGGCAGAACAAAATAGTGGGCGGAAAGAGAAGCTCAGTGAAAGAGACCGACGGGTATTGAAGCGAATTGTAATGTCTAAAAACCGAACAACTGCAGCAAAAGTAACCGTAGAGCTATATCCCCATATGGATTCTCCAGTGTCAGTAATTACATTTAGAAGGCACCTTCATAAACAAAACATTTATGGCAGAGCAGCAATTCCCAAGCCAACTGTCACAGATGTTAATGGTAAACGTCATATAGTGTTGTCACACTCGCAAAACATGGGCGATTGGTAAGTGGAAGAAAGTAATATGGTATAACGAATAGTGTTTCACACTTTTCCCTACAACAGGACGGCTGCACGTTTGGAGGACATCTGCAGAAGCGTAAAATTGAGATTGTCTCCTTCCAACTGCCAACCGTGCAAGTAGATCTGTCCCGATATTCGCAGCCATGTTGTGGTTTTCTGTTGGACTAATCGTATCCCTGAAAAGAAGTATCAATGGCGAGAAGTATAGAAAAATTTTGGCTGACCAGATCCATCCTATGAAGCAAACTTTGTTTCCTGCAAAAGATGAAATTTTCCAGGATGATAATACACCTGTCCATATAGCGAGACTTGTCCAATAATGGTTTGATAAACACGACGATGAAGTCAAACATCTGCCTTGGTCCGCACAGCCACCTGACCTCAATATAATTGAACCATTAGGGTGTATTTTACAGCTTTCAATACGGAATCGATATCCTCCAACGGCATCTCTCACAGAACTTTCACAATATCTCCATGAAGAATGGTACAATATTCCTCTATATACTATTCAACACTTGTATGAATCGACTCCTAAGCGAATCCAAGCTGTATTACATGTCAAAGGCGGTCCTACACTATATTAATAAAGGATTCTTTATAAATCTAAAGTCTTTCCATTATTTTGATAACTACGTGTACTCATGCGTCACAGCCCGTCACTTCATTCATACATTTCCTTCACTCATCCATGGATCGTAATTTAGACCAGAATCAGAGAACGATCACCTCTGATACAGTACTACCAATGGTATTTCTCGACTTGGAGGACTTTGTGGTTACGGCAGATTTATACGTGCACCAACCACCATATACACAGAGAGTCTTCGGCCGACGAGGTTCGAACTCGCTAGCCAAGGGATGCGAATTCAATTCTATACCAACCAGGCTATCCCGGCCTATTTAACTTCTTATGCCTATGAAAGCAAGTTAATAGAAAATTCACAAATACCCTGCTACCTTATGTAAAATTAAATTAAAAATTTAATTATAACCTATTTTATGGACTAAATAACATACTTAAACGGTTCACTTTCAGTAAAGAAGGAATACAACAAAATAAAAATAGCCTTTTACCTCCTTCTCCATAAAATAACAGGGCCGGGAAATATTTTCTTTTGGCTTCAGAACATAAATCTTCAATTTCGCAACATAGTACGGCAAGAACAGAAATTATTTTATTTAAAACTCGATTGTCTGTTGAAATCAAGTCAAGAATGGTGGTCTTTTCTTTCGGAAGCAACTGCAAAATAAAATTTCTTTTAATGTAAACTTTCTTAAATTATCTAATATTGTCAAAAAATTATTAAGGAAAAGTAACAGATTTAGAGACATAAAATTTAGGGGCACAAAAGTTTCACAATATAAATTTTATGAGGAAAGAAAACATGACAAATTTTATTTGTTTGATAAAATGAAAAGTGGAATAGATTTTACAAGAAAACTTCGCTTTTTCGTAGTTTTCTTAAATTATGTTCCAACAATAAAATTGAAACAACTAAAACCCAGAAATGAAAATTATTAAATAAATTAAATCATAGTAATAATGTTGTAAAGGTCAATTAACTTTACAAGTTATACATAATCCCTAATGAAAATCAACTGCAAAAAATAGACATATTTAGTAGTAAATACAGGAAGTTCTCAATATTTACTAACAATGAAACAGCAGTATCCAATATTCTTTCATACAGCCTTATAAAAAGGTTTAAATAAGGGTAGGATAATTATTTTTGTTAAAATATGTTTTTTTAATAGATGATATTATTTAGACATAATTCTGGAATTGAATGATTTGTTAAGTAATATTTTTTTAACTAATTTTATTTAAGAGTAAGCATATTTTTGCATTTTCAAAGAACAATAAATCTGCTTGAGTGAAGTAAAGAATTTCAAAATTATAAGTAGTAGTGAGCCAGAAGACATATCCAATAGTCAGAAATAAATTAACACACTTATTCATATTTAAAGAAGATGATATAACTTCTGAATAGTATGTTAGCGATTAATTATGAATAGTATGCAATTTAAACATGTCATTGCTCAAAAACACTAAACCACAACCATTTCATTAAAAAAAAAACATATAATGAAAAATTTTCTAGACATTTTAATGTTACAAAAAATTTCACAGAGCAAATATTGCTGCAAAAATAGAAAATGAAAAGCTCAGAAATATTTAAATATATGCTCAACAATCACATGATGTTATTTCATTTAATTCATAGCGTTTCTAGTTATGTAATCATCAAACATTACACTATTTGCAAAACAGTTTTCAAGTTAGATAGAATAGTTAGATTTTGAACTTTCTCTTTTTTCCTAAAAAACTGTAATTGATTTTAAATTATATGTGCAAATTTGATGATACAATGAACAATTAATTTCAAAAAATGTCTTGTTTTAATAAAAATAAAACTTTTTTATGTTTAAACAAAAAATTTTAAAAGATGCACTAGCATTCAATTCTTGTTTAAAGAAATATATTTCCAATAACATTAAATCATTAGATGGAAATAACAAAATATTATAATAATTAAAAAGCAAATTTTCTCTTTGTAATTACCAAGATGTGATCATTATGGTGATTTTCTTTTTTTTAGGATCTTTCACATCTTTTAAAAATCTTTAGATCAATCAATATTTAGCTAAAATTATAATTTATAATATACATGGCATCCAACATCTCATCACCACTAGAAGGCACCGCCTTTTAACCAAGAACTGAAATTCTTTATCTCCTGTTACTAGGTACCAGATCTGCAAAAGACACTATATAGCCAAGGATCTGTAAAGATGCAAACAGGCATCTTCTCTCATTTACTAATTTTTCTTTTTTTATTATGCCTACTTAGCTTACTATTTTTTTCTTATAAAATTCCTTTATTCTCCACATATATATTTAAAAGATTTCATTTTAGGTAACTATACCAACAAGAAAAGAAATTTTTAACTTACTCTTCAAACAGGGATAATATCTGAGGCTGGAAGAAGTGCTCTTAAAGATGATAGAAGGCTATGAATATTTATGGTAATTAATATCAATGTTACAGATATAATTCCTATCAAGTAACAATATTAAAGACATGCATCTCGTATATCTCCTGAAATTAATATTTCTTTGTTGTGCTTTGACAAATAAATTAATATGCAGTAATGCTTATAAAATCCGATACAGGATTTTAAGTATTCAACATTTTGCATTTACATTAATCCAACTTTAAATAAACCTTTAAAAAATTACAAAAAAAAGCAATTAATATAAAACTTACCATTAATGAAACTGGATCAAGCTGGTATTTCCAAACATCATCCAAATTTTCATCCAAAGCATGTTCTATTCCTCTGAGTTGATTACAATATCCTTCTAAAAATTTTCCATATTTTCGAAGCTGGACCTCTTCAACTATTTCTAAAAATATTCAAAAGTACAAATAAGAAAATAAATAAAATCCATGCTTATATATTCACTTTATACAATACACAGTTCAACGTGATAAAAAGTTCATTAAAGCATTGGTACACAAATTTAAAATCAGTAATATCAATTAATGCTGGAGTAAGAAGCAAGCAGAATATTATCCCCCCCCTCAAGTTTTATGCATTAAAAATATAAACCGATATTTACAGTAAGATATTAAATTTTTTTCCTCTTCGTTCTAATACATGGTTTTGTTTACTTAAGCATATTTAAATGTAGGCATTCATAACTGAAGCTTGTCTTTCAAGTTTTATTTCAGATACATCAGCATAACATTTTGAAGCTATAACAGGATTACTTTAAAACACACCTCATAATTTTGAACTAGAGTGAGATGACAGAATGACATCTGAGACATCACTATTTTTCCAAACATACATTCCACACTAGCAGGAGGAAATTTGTCCTTTGAAAGACTTAACATGTACTAGGCCCATAAGCATAGAGCCTCCTCTGTGGAATTGAGTCTTGAATCTGCCCCATTTTGATCATGAAAATTAAGACTGACACAAGGCCATATTGGACTGCCAACAAAATTCAAGTTAAGAAAGGTTATTCGTATCTCCAAAAAAACTTTATATTTCCCTCCAAAACTGTAAATATTTCGGCAATATTTAAAACTTTAATTTCTTAAAATGTAATTTTTATAAAATAATAAAATATGCTTCAGATTTTTTTTACAAAATAATTTAAACAATCAAGCATTTTATTGTTTAATAAGAGCAACAATGTAAGCAGATCACGAATTGTCACATAATTAATACTTTATCCAGTATCTTTTATCAGCAACATTTGAGAATATAGCATAGTTTGGAAACACAAATGCTCTATTACTTTCATAAATAAAACGGCCCATTTAATTAGCTACTTTCATTATACAAACTATTGTTCATATTTAAAATAAAATTTTAAATATCTCTCGATATCAAAAATTACACCCAAAGAAAAAAAATTGGGCTTATGAGTTTTAAAAGTCAGTGTATTTTAACTAAGCACACTCCATCTACTTACTTAGTTGTATGTAATTAACAAGCACCATTCTTATTTTAAAAAACAAAACATGTTACAAATAATTATTTATTTTCTTCAGTTAAAAAAACCATACTAAACTACAAAAAGTTATGAACGGAAAAGACACAATCTCAAAGAATTTCATGGGGGGGGGGGGCTGTTTAAATTTAACATGAAAAACTGCAATAAAAGTAGAATTTTAGAAAATTTCAACATAATGAGACATATCAGTGAAAATATAAAAAGAAATTATAAAGAAGACACATAGATTAAATATGACAGTTCCTAAATAAAATCTCAAAATATTAAGATGCAAACAAAATTAACAGATGTATTAACTGAATTCTTTAGAAGAATATTTCAGAAGAAAGATTAAAAGTGAACACTATATAAATATCTGTTGCTTAACTTCTTTTGCATAATTTAATCTGCTTTTATAAGTTGCTTAATTGCTTTTCAGTTTTTCATTATTGAGAAGGTAGCTTTACTATATTCTGTTGATCAAGATAAATTCTATATTATATATATTTGGATTGTCAAATTTGTAGTGAATTACAATTAGTACATGCGTAAATCCTACTTCTATGATCTTCCTACTTAGCTTCATGTTTAAGAAATTAACCAGAAGCCATTCAGAACTAATCTTACAGTCTCAAATATTTTTCTGGGTATAGCATGCTGCAAACTTTGTCCAGAGCTTTTCCAATTATGATTATCTAACCTAGCCATATCCTAATAAGATCCTTTTTGTGAATTTGTTGATTTAATATATTACACATAATAATATGTTCCATATAGGTTTTTCTCTAAGCATTTTAAGTGAAAATCTATCTTTTCAAAATTGTCTTTGAATTATGGAGACATACTTTCTTTTAACAGTTCATTAGAGAACTGCAAGATTTAAAAAAAGAAATATTTTTTAATAATTATAAAAAAAACATGAATAAATATTTTCTAAGAGTTCAGAAGATTAAAGAAAATCCTAAGTGCATCAAAATTTGTAAATAAAGATTCAAAACACTTTGAAATAAATGTTTGTGTAGAAATTATAATGCATTTTCTAAGGAAATATAACTATCATGAAACATCAGAAAGAAACTCTGCATGAATGAAAAAATATTTTGAGTTTCTGTCAGCATAAATAAAAAGAGTATAACTTCTGGAATTGTATAATTTTTGTATATAGAAACAAATGCAATGTGTTTGGATTATAGAAAATGACACTGTACAGCATGCATGTCCAATTCAAATGCTAGCATGGACTAAGTATGCACAGTCTTAATTTATGCAAGCTGTAAAAAGTCTTGCATTTTTTATAGAAATGCAGATTTATTTCAAGAGTGCAGTATAAAAAGGCAACTGTTACAAATTAACAGATAATAAATACTATAAAAAATTCAGTGATCTATTTAAATGAGAAAAAATATATATAAAATTTCATACAAAGAGGATCCGAAGTGGTCATTACATGAAAAACAGAACAAAGTATTACTTGAATATCCAAAAAAAAAAATCATCACATGACTCATCAGTGCTCAGAGGGGAGACAGCCCGCAATGTACTAAAACTTCATAAACTGGACTAATTTTATTGGAAGCAAAAAATAGAAGTTTTATTTGTTTCATAATATGCTTCACAATATTGAAATAATCACTGGAGCCTTTTCACAATAAGTCACAACTTAGAGAAAGAACAGTATACATATACACATGTGATGATAAAAGATAAAAAGAGTATATAAAATTTCTCTAATCTTATTTATTTAGGTACCTTTTACAATAATTTTATCATAGAATATGTAAATTAGTCTTAAAACTGTATGTTCACTCTATTGCCATATTTCATCTCAATAACAGCCAGAAGAAAAAAACATAAATCTTAATTTGTCACAAGTGAAAAAAAAAATTATAGCCAGCAAAGAAACTAAAAATAAAAAAAATATTGTCATTTTATAAGCAACATAAAAAAAGTAATTCTACTTTGGAAAAACTGTCTTTTAACTAATAGGGGAGAGTGGCTCACCTTGGGACGCTTTTTTTTCTCAAAATTTTTTATATTGATGAATTATTTTCAAATTTTTACCTAGTATTTGTTTAACCTTTGTCTACATTATTTAACAGCTTTTAATATTTAATCCATAATAGAAAATTTAAAAAAATATATTTAGTAAACTTGTACTTTGTCCCAAGGTGTACTACCTGGTGGCTCACCTTGGGATAGCTGAAAAACAGATATGAAAAGTTCAATAATTGAATTACATTACACTTGAAATTGTTTATTCAAGAAAAGAAAAGTATTTAAAGTGATAAAGATAACTAATTAGAAATTAATATTTCCTAATTTTGTTAACAAAGCTTTTTATTAGTTGAACACACAAAAAATTAACAAATTTCATATTTAATTGTAATTAATTGTTGGAAATCAAATACCAAACCCAAAGAACGTTCGGTACTTTGCTTTGGTTCTTTAAGTTTTAATAAAATGTCATTTGAGTTTACATAAGATTTGTCCTCTTTTTCAGGATAAATAAATGTCAATGATTGATTTAGTCGTCTCAAAAAAGATAACTCATATTCATCTCCATCAATTCTTTCCACGTGACCTATGAAAGCAACAACAGACCTTTTACCAGCAAATTTGGCAACAACAAAATCACCAACATTTAATTTTTTTTTCATTCTTAGTTTTATCTAAACTGTACACATCATCATCACTGTCATCATTACATAAATCACCAATCACTGGTTTTCTTCCAGTTGTATTACTTCCTACCAATTCTGAGAGCATTAAATCATCTTCACTACTACTACTAATAATGATCAACTGAAGCTGTTTTTTAATCCTTTTTTTCGCTTTCATATTCATACATTCTTTCTCTTTTACTTGAGTATTCGTTTCATTATTAGTGATAGCATCTTCAATTGCTTTTTTTTCAGGAGAGTCCGTATATATAGCTGATCTTCCTCGGTTATTTGCCTTTCGAGGTGCTGCCTTTGGAAATGGTCGCACACATTCAGGTGTTTTAGGCACGGACAATTCTGCAATTGGGGACTCATCATTACTTTGAAGGGATAAACTTGTTGATGGAATTGGCCTATCAGTGACAAAAGCTGATAAAAATTCTCTGTCATCAAAAACCTCTCGGTTGAAAGGATAAATCCCAGTTACTTGAAAACCAGAAACAATGTTTTTTGGTGTAAAAGAAAGGGGGTATGCATTGCTTTCACATTCTGCAACATCATAAATTGATATAGGCCTCCCAGCAAGATTAACCATCCATTGACTACAAGTTCTATTATAATGCACTTTAAAAGAACTAAACACTGTGCGGTCCAAAGGTTGAAGTTTATGACTCGTGTGAGGGGGTAAAGTGAGCATAATAATTCCATTTTTTTTGCAGAAGTCGATAGCTTCAATAGTTATATGTGTGTTATGATTATCTAAGATTACAATAATACTGTTATCTTTGGATGTTTTAACATGTTTCAGAAAGTGCTTGAGATAAAGCATAAATATTTGTGGTGAAGACCAACTACTTGGATTTGCAGCCCCAATAGATCCAGGTGGTGCTCCTTTCAACATATGATCCTTGAAAAACTTTCTGGGGAAAACCAAAAGTGGGGGAACTGAGTTGCCAATTGCATTTACAGCAGAAATAATAGTAACAAGTTTCCCACGTTCTCCGGATGTCATTTGACCAACTTGTTTTATGCCTTTTCCAGCAATAACTTTAGGTGGAACATGTACAGTTGTAATTCCCAATTCATCAAGATTATAAATCTCACTAGCTCTAAAGTTCTGACGATGAAGAATTGCTTCTAAGTTATCATAAAACTTATTTAGATTCTCTTTTGTAAAGCTGGTGGCACAAGAAAGACTAGTTGCTTCTGGTTTTGGAAGAGAAAACATGGCACTATGTCTTCTTTTAAATCCAATGTACCAGTCCTTTCCAGCTTTTTTTTCATGTTCCCAACTTGAGGGAATATTCTTTTTATTTACTGAAGCATATTCATATGCAAGGTTACGTGCATCATTAATTGTTAGTCCATAGTGATATTTCGAAGCTTGTAAAATGTAATCTACTAGTTCTTTTTCTTCATTGTCGGTGAATATTTTTCGACTTTGATCCAAAATGCCACATATCAATATGCTTAGAATAAAATTATCTTACTAGTTAGATTTTAAATAATTTATTCTAAGCAGATGAATAAGTTATAAAATTATTCAGGTTAATTATTCCAAGATATAACTTAGCTAGAATTCTTAATTATACATATTTAATATTTTTATTATTATTTTTATAAAGGATACTTGAAGCATGAAAGATGAAAATATATTATCTTCAAGAAATTCATTTGCAAGAACTAATATGTCTAGTTTTGCAACAGTAACAGATTTGCTCAAAATATTTCATAAAACAACAAAAGTTCATAAACGATATAAAATGGATATGCTTAAAAGAATAACAATTTACAATTAAAATGATAAATATATTTTCAATAAAAAAATCATACCCATTCAATGCATATTAAATTTGTATAGTTTCCACATATTCTTATTTTACTCTCAGTTCACTAAAATTGCAATAGATTTCTCCAAGGAAATAAAAACAGTAATTTGAATGATTATGTATATATACATATATCATTTTCACATAAGAGAGAGAGTACAGGAAATAATTTTGAATCCTCTAAAAAACTTTTAAATCCTCTAAAAAATTAATGGCAAATCTACAGACAATTAAAAAATAAGTACAATGCTTCAAATAATGAAAATATTTATAATTTTTTTATTACACTATCCACCTTTTCTTAATTTCTACTATAGAAGAAAATCAAAAGTATTATTATATACTTTTGATTATTACTATAATGAAAAGAATTATATACCTGAACTGACTTACATAACATGAGTATTGATTTAAAAGAATTATTTACATAACCTCACTATTTTATAGTTACATAACCTGCTTTTTATAAGCTTGCAAAATTTTCTAAGATCGAAATTAGAAATTTAAAAAAAAAATGAATTCAGGTCTCAGAACCAAGAACGTTATCAAACAAGAACAAATATTTCCTCCAAATTATGTTCGTTTAGAAAAATATAAACCTACAGCACATAGCGTGCGGTTTGAATTGTGTAATTTAAATTCGATCTCTAAAGCATAATATCAAACTATATTCTTTCGGAGTTTTAAAATGCTCAGATAAGGCAAAGAATTAGCAGTCTTAAAGGATCAAACTTTTTAGTGATTTAAACAAGTTAGTGAAACGCCCCTAGGAAACAGTATATATATAAATAGAATAATAGAAACCGAATTCTCTCAAAGCTATTAAATTCCTGCAATACACCTGCATCTATTTATAATAAAAAATTATTATTGTAAATAATTTCAACCTAAAACACTTACTAATCACGCCGTCGTCCACTTTATCCACATCCCAATCTTTCACATCAACAATCATTCTAACAACATTAATGTTTCTGCAGGAGTATAACACTTAAAATCTTTGATTTTTACTATTAATTAGCATACCATCATTGTTAATTAAATATCAACCCGATTCTCATAAACTGATGATTTAACTGTCAACTTCAAATTTCTCTGCTTTCGGGATCAAGCATGAAAATTTACTAGTGTCTCAATCGCAACAGTTATCCCTATGGGATGGACGAATCCATCGCAAACAGTACTTTTCACAGGTAGGAACTTTCGTGTGTACCACAAGCAAGTATCTAAGCATCTTAACGTTCATTGACTGCCAAAATCACGTGAGCTAAATGATAGCTTGTACTTATCTTGGCAACTTACTGCTTTTTTGGCAAACAAAGAAAATTCGCTATTTAGGAAAAAAAAGGGGGGAGAACTCACTTTTTTCGCTTTTTTATATTTTTTTAAAAATACTATTATAGCACAATAAGGGGGTATCAGAAATTTTGTTTTTGTTTTCTTAAATGATCGTAACACATAGTCAATTACCAATGTAACAGACGTTCAAGTTTAATATGTTTTTACTTAACAAATTGTATCATGTATAAACTACTTCATTAAAATTCACCATTGAAAAAAAAAATTTCATCATTGAAAAAAATGATATCGATTTTTATATCTGCAAAGACTTTATTTGTTCACTAAATAGAATATGCTTATATATGTGTGTGTGGGTGTGTGTAAAATATCTTAGTATCTATTTTAGCACATTTAAAATGCAGGCACTGCTATGATTTATGATATTTCTATATAATATAAATATGTAAAGAATGCATATTTAGAATTACAATAAGTTAATCAAAAGAAAGCTAGTAATATAAGAATCTTTTAAATTCTCTAACAATCAAAAACAGGAATCAGAAAGAGCAAAAATGCAATTTGATTGCATGGATCCTAAATAAAATATGTGGTTTAAAAAAGAAAATGTGTATGTTTAAAATTACAAAGAGCCGAGAATAGAAACTAAAATTTAAGATATAATTGTTTACATTTCTTTTTGGATTAATAAATTAATTACCAGATAGTTTTTATAAATTCAAAAAGAAATTTTTTAATAATCGAGTATAAAAATTTTTGAACCCACCACAAGCTATGAACTTTGTTTCAGGAGCATAATCTTGAGAAAAACTTCGCTTCATTTTACCAAAATTGCTGATAAGTTAAGTTCTAAGTTTTTAAATGTGAATTATTCGGAAAGTATATTCATTCATATTACTTTCAACAAAAGTGTTTTTGTGACAAGATTTCAACAGCAAGGATTGTAAATTACTTTGTAGCTGAATTTATTGTATGTAATTGACTCTATAGTAGACACATACTCCCTTTTCTTTCGGTTTCTTTGATAGACGAGATTCAAATGGATCATGATTTTTTATATACTTTTTTTCTTTTAAATTTAATGTAAATGTCATAGTTGAAATCTAAATAAAACTCATTTGCAATTTTAAGGGGAAAATCTTTAATTATATTTTTACATCTTAAAGTTTAAATTAAAATATAACTTAAAATTTAAATTCGAATGACCATTCATAAACACACTATGTCTGTAAAATACTTTTTGAAGGATATTTATAAAACTGTGTAGATGTTTCATTGTCTATCTGCTTTCTAATTTTTAAAATTTTATTTTGTAAAATATCTACGCTTTGAGTATATACCCATGAGTATTTTCCTATCCCACATGACTGGTTAGGTGCCTCCTACCTGTTTTATTATTATGATCAAACTGGGTATTTCGTCAAAAATTCATCAAAACAAGATTTTTTTTAAAAAATATTTTGAACACAAGGCAGCAGCATTATTTAATGATTAAATTACTGCAATTCACAATTTTTTCCTGTAACAAAGTATGAGTTAAAATCTGTTATTTTTACAAGCTTTACATTAGGCTAATTTAATTATTTTTGCAACTTTTTTTTTTTTTTACGAAATTCATTACTATGACAAAATTTCGATTAGTTCCTAAACACAAATGATTAAACATTATGAATAACATTTTTTTAAGACCAGTTAAGATTCTTATGGTCGTTTTTAAAGCTAAAGAATTTGATTCCTTGAAAATGTTACTTTAAATAAAAACTAAAATAATAAATAAAGCCTTTTCTTAGAAATCTAGAATTTTTGTATTGAAACCACATATCAAATCTTAACTCTATAACCTTTGATATTTTTTTACTCTTGATATTTTTTTAATGATTACAATATTTTCTCTTTGTATACAAGAAATTAAAAAAGACGAATTTTTAACTATACAATTTTAACTCTGCTAATTTCATAAATTTGCAATCAACAAGTTTAGGGTAGTAATTTTTATTCAGTTTTCTACTGAACAAGCATAAGAAAAATATTTAACATTTACTCTTAAAAATGGAAATGAAATAAGTCAAAGGATACAAATGTGTTTTCTTTATTTAAAAACCAAATTGTGAAGACAAATGTTACAAAATATCAAATTTAAGAAAATAAAGAGAATACTATATGTAAACTTTATTTATATAATAAACAATTCATTTTTATACATTTGAAAAAATTATCAATTAAATTTATTCCCTTAAAGATGCATACAAGTATAAAAATATGAGTAGTCAAAATTTCCTTTATTTGTGCAAAGCTCTCTCTCTTTTAAAAGAATAATTTTTTGACACAGTAACCACAGAGATGGGTATCACAAATGTAGTCTTAAGTGGGAAATATCTTTCAATGCAATTTTGTTTTTGGCACTAAACTGGCAAGTTACTGTCATTATGAATGTTATAACTAGTAACTAGATGTTTGGACAATTATGGTTTTTAAAGAAAATTTATTCTCGCAATAAATACACGAAAAGTTTTTAGACTGTTCTTCAGCAGATTGCTTATGGACGCGGAATAAATGGGCATTTAAATATTATTTTTAATAGAATTCAGCTTCACATAAGTTGCACATGTAATGCATCTTACATTTGATACATACAAGACAAGGAGAGGCATGGTCAATGGCTACGCTTTTTTTACGCCAGTACGGATAGCTTGCCAACCTTCTATGGTTGCTGAGCTTTTAGTGACGTCATTTGAAGCATCCAATCAGTGCTAGGAAGCAATAATTCCGAGCTTCTGATATGGGCGCTTCGGAGGGACACCAGGGATAAGTGTTGTCTTTTAAATGTTGAGTTGTAGCTAAACACTTTTCCCTGCTCAGTTGAATTGTTTTTCACTGAGCACGAGGTAAAACGTCATTGCTTTTGTATGTGAATGTGGATTTCGTTTCTTTTTTTAAAAAACAGTTTTGTTTTCTAGTGAGAAAAAGTAATCTTAAATTTCCTTATATTAATGTTTATTTTTAAATCGTTATTTTTTATCTTTGTAAATGTTGTTTTTGCACTTTACAAAATTGTTCTTGTGATGCATTTCATAAATAGATCACATAAATTTTTTAAATATGCATAAATTACATTGTGAAGGTAGACGTAATGTGATATTGATATTTAAGTTCCATAATATGTAATATGCAAATAAAACAAATCATTATCCATTTCATACATGTTGATTATTTGGTCATTATATTACTCATGTGCTTTGTAGTTTTAAGCAAATGCATGTTGAATTCTTGTAAATTACTAACTTATAATTTTTAAATAACTTAAGGTGATAAACTAGCAGGAATTCATATCTATAATAATTAAATAACTTATTTAATTTAAATAACACATTTTATGAGTAGAAGATATATAATCAAAACTTAATGATTTAAGTCATCATTATTTTTTTAAAAATATTTGAAACAGCATAAACATAAATTTAGAAAAATAATTTTTTGAATGCTAACTATAAAAGCATGATATCACAATTAGCAACTCGGGTAAAACATTTACATCTTTTTTTTTTTTCCAATTATTTACTCTAATTTATTTCTAACTTAAATGAAGCTGCCTGAACAAAACACAAAAGATAAGCAATAACAATCATATGATAGTAGTCTAATAGACATGGCATACTGAGTAAGTAAGTGTGTGTTGTAATATTCTTTGTATATCAAGTCAAGCCTGTATTCAAGAATCAATTTTCTTATATGTATCCTGATTTTATAGAGAGTATTTTAGATTTATTATTTTTAATTAATGTTTGATTGAGATTTACTTTACTATATTCCAATATAGTGCAAGATATTATAAATTTCTAAAGTTATTAAATAAAATTTTTGTTACCGTAAGTTCTCCTCGCACATCTAGACAAATAAAACAAACAGTTTTATTACTTAACTCCCAAATCTTAGTAAATGAGTTATAAAATAAGATTTAACTTTTTTGATGCATGAAATAAAACCATTTTTCAATTTATGTTTTATTTGTAATTTAAGTTCTTTGTAACAAATTAATCATACATAAATTATGATATAATTGTAAATATACTTAAAATGTTTTCATTTGATAAAGTAATTTATCAGCCCAATTAGTGTTATTTAAAAATAAGCTGCAGCTGTTAACGAGTTAAAGTTGCAAAGAATTGTATTTTATAGTGATTTTTTTAAACATAGAATTATTTAAATCCAATTTTCTTATGACAGCTTATACAAGGTTATATTCAGTTACATAAAAAAATTTTAATGTAATCTCCTGCTAGTGTAACAGAGGATATAAGTTTTTTCAATACTGTTTCTCTTTAAATCAGGGTTTGATTTTCTAGCTGTTAAGTCATATTATGAAGAGTTTTATGTCCATACTTGAAGTTTCCTCAGTGTATTTCAAAATATAAAAAATTCTTGAAAGATTAATAATAATGTTGATTTAAAAGTGTTCAGAATATTCATAATATTGAAGCCTGTTATTGACACTCTGAATGTACAAAAGGCACCTCTTCTTTAGAAAAATGAATTTACTACATTTTCCAATTAATAATTTAAACAGAAATGACAGATATGTTACTAATATATTATACAAATATAGAAAGTTTGACTGTTCAACATGTTGTAGTTTCAATATATACATAAGAACTGCCATTTTTCAACTAAATAATATACTTGCAACATAGCCTAATATGGCTGTTGAACAAATTCACACGAATCCATCAATAAAGCTTTATTAGATTGTGGAGATGTCAGTTTATCTATAATTAATTGAAATAAAGAAAGGCAATAAAGTAAATTTCCTTGTTTAGAGACAACTGTAAACTAATGAACAAAATGAAATCAAATTGTATATATAAACTGTAAAAGGCACAGGGAACTAAATTTCGCAAAAAAAAAGTTGACAGTTTAATATATTGTATATAGGAAAGAGTGCCACATTGAAAATGTTTCACATGAGCCTTGGGTTTCTGATGTTTTGGTTCCAGTACCACCAATATGAGTCCATGTGATTTTATTTATTTATTTGCCTTCAAAGAGTGTTAATGGAATTTTGTTTCATTCTGTTTATTTGTTTTAGCTGTAGATTCCTCCAAATAGACAAAGTTGTTTTATGGTCATTCTTTAGTTTCATTATACAATTTTTTTAAATGTGGTGAAATGGAATTCTAAGAATTCAAGAAAAATAAAAATTGTAGCAAATAACTTGCAAATAAATTATAGTTAAGAAAGAATTAATGTTACTAGCTAAATCATGCAGCAGTTATTTTTTTTCATGTTATGGAGTATGAATATGATATCCTGATAAGTCTTTAGTTAAGTAACTAGCTAATGGTGAATTTTCAATGAAGCAATAACACTTGGGGAAAATAGAAATGTAGCTAAATATCGTGTCAATTCTTATTGGTTTAACAGTGTAATATAAATAATGAAATGGTGAACAAATGAATTGACAAATAAAATAAAAAAATGCATAGTACTGTATTATTTCACAATTTTTAGACTAAATGTTAAAAAATTCACATCATAAGTAGGTAGCTTAGAGTGATGAAAAATAAAATGCATCAGATGTGAGCTTTATACAGCTATAAAATGTAAATAAATGTGTTCATAGTAATTTCTTTCAGATTGTTGTTTAGTTTCACGGAATCATATTTGCAGTGTTTGATAATAAAGTAAGGCTGTCTTCTTCCTCTTGGGAATAATTGCAATATTTATTAATTTGTTTGAAAAATCTTGGTTGGTTTCATTGTAAGTGTCATAAAAATAAATAGGATCTATATATATATACATATTCCTTATAAAGAGAACAGATTTTATTCAATAGTCATAGTGCTGCATATTTACGAACTGCATTACCTGAAACATTCAAATCTCCAGCAAACAAAAATATCACTAAATAAAGGAAATTTACTATAAAAAAGAAAAGAACAAAACCAAACTAATTATAATAGAATGAATTTATATCTTACTGAAATTTATCACAGAAATCTTTCATAAATATCATTGATATTTAATGTGTTCATTCACACATTAATAAAATAAATTTCTCGATTTCAACAATATATTCTTGCATGATTAATTACAGAAGATTTAATGCATTGTATAATTGATATTTAACAATAGTGTAAATATAAGAATTAAGTTATCAATAATAGATAATGATTTAATGAATATTATTCAGTTTTTAATTATGTTCAACTAAAAGTTCTTGCATGATTATTCAAGAAAAATTAACAAATTGTTTAAAGACATCTGTATATTAGTGTACTAGCATTTATATATATAAAAAAATTGAGTATAATTTAATTGCAATTACTGAAATGATAATTTTATTGAGCAAAAGAATTTTTCTTTTCAAATTAATACATATTTATTTTAATTTGGGCTTCAGTTAAATATAGAAATAACAAAAAAAAAATGTGAAAGTAATAATGAGTTTTTATAGTTCTTTTTATGGGTTAGATAATGCAAACAAGGATATTTACATAAATACTACAGATGACTTACAACTCTATGCATTATTTGGTTAAATGTTACAAACTATATTTTGGTTCATGTATTATAATTATACTAAAAATCTAGTGAATCTGTAGAATTTCAGATTTTAAGAATTGAGAACTTGGTGATAGCTCAATGATAGTTAATAGATATCTTATAGAAATTTTTAATTTAATGAAGCAAGAGTTTTCCGCATTTTAACTAGGTATTGTGCACACAAGCGACATCTATATCGTTAAAGCTCAACAGTTTGCTTCTCTCATTTCCTTTCCCAACTCCTGCCCTTTTCCTTCCACTTTTAGTTTGGTTTCACCAGCGTCTGCTCGTCTCTGGTTGCTTTTATTTCTCGCCAGGAGTAATGCTTTCGAAATATATATTATTATAGAGGCCGTCGATATTTTGTTCATTATACTATATATCTCTGTAATTTGCTGTCAGCTGCCATTTCAATTTGAAATGGAAGAGATAAAACTTCAATAAATATGATTATTTATTTATTTGCTGAAATCAAGCATATTTTTTTTTAAAAATGACTACAGATGTGTGCCCATGACGAGTTTCCGCACAAACGGTGAAGACGGTCGCCTCGTGCCTTAAAATCTATAGGGTCCTCAAAATCTATTTCGATGAATATCAATGCTGAGCCGATGGCAAATTGAACTGTTCACAGTATCTCATTCGATCAAAATAGCAGAATTTTCTCCTTTTACTTTTTCTTGTACGCAAGAAAGGAAATGAGTGATTTAAAAACAATTAAATGAAATGTTAAGGTGGGGGAAATACTGATGGAAGTAGTAAAAATCAGATCATAAATAATTTCGAAAGCCGCATTCAAGATGTTTCTAAGATAAAATGTGACAAATAAACTATATTATTAAATCAACAATCTATTTAAAATAATAAGGGGGAAATTAACCAGTCACCGAGCCTCAACTACTGGTTCAATTTCGCCAGTTTCATATGAAAGATCATGATAGATAAGTCATCAATAATTTCGAAAGTTATCGAAAAATAAAACTATAACGCAGCCTACCGATTATGTCAGTTTGTTTATTGTGCAGGAATGCTTTAAAATATTTTTAATTTTTTCATGGTAAAATACAGTTCTTATAGTTACATTATTACTATTTGTATTGTGCGTGAACCGCTGCCACCGAAGGCGGCTATTATCTTTTAAACTATTAGCATATTTAGCAGTCTTTAGTTTAACTGAATGGGATTAATTTTGAGTAGTAAACGCAGAGGAGGCGGTACCAGGGGGCCAATTGCATCCCCCGCTCCCCGTCGGCGAGAGATTGAAAGTTTCGTCGGCAAAAGCGTTCACCACTACAGGATGGTTCTAGAGAGCTGCACATTGATTGTTTGTATATGATTGTTTAAAAACCACCTTAAAGTTAATATATTATAAACAGTCGAAATAGCCAAGCGTTTTGACTATATTTGGCAAAATAATGATAGGGTGGTAGGACAATAAGATGTCATATTTTGCAGAAAATTATTCTTAGACCGACAAAGAACTGAATGCAATGGATGTCGATGACGTTAATTTCAGATTTTCAGACATCTCATTCACATGTCGTTCATCCAGCTCATAATGTGTACTACTTTTGGCAATATAACTAACAAGACATCTCGCATTTTGCCAAAAAAAAAAAAAAAATGTCGACTGAGAATTCAATGCGATCGATGTTGACGACGTTATGTCCAAATTCTCAGTCATCTGATTTAAATGTTTTAATGTTCATTCAGCATATCATTTATACTACAATTTAACAGAATAATCAATAAGCTGGCAAGTGAATAAGACGTCACATTTTCCCCAACTAATCTTTGTCCGTTGGTTAAGATTTTATTATGGGTTGTGTTAGAGTTTTGATTCCCTCCGGTGGAGAAGGGGTGGAATTCTGTTCCCCTGGCCGGATGTATTCGAGACGCCGACATGTACATTCTTTCTCTCTCTTGTCTTGGTGTTATGATGTGTTTGTGTGGTAGCTTAGAAATGTCCGTGTCCATATATATGTGAAAATAAAACCTATGAAAGTTTCAACTCCTGCTTCGTCATTAACGGAATTGTCATGCACTGATCGAACACCGTGGTGTACCCTGGACGTGATATGTTGAAATTTGGAAATTGGAATTTTTTTGGAAAGCACGACAATTTGGAGGAAGCGCAGTGAGGAGCTGAAACCAGAGGTGGGCATATTTATTATTTGTTCTAATCACTTTTGAATTATTTAGTTTAAAATGGATATTAATAGATTAAAGGAAAGGATTACGAACTATCTTCACGAAACATTTAACTAAAATAAAAAATTCTTTAAGCAGAGAAATTTGTAATGAATATACGAAAGAAACAAAACTTAATGAGCTTGTGAGTTTAAAAGCTCAGCTCACGGAAAAATTGAAAGATTTAATTAGCTTGGATGACAGTATTCAATTAATTATAGATTTAAGCGAAATGAAAGGAAGAATTGAGTTATGCGAAGATTACAAAGACAAAGCAATCGAACTAACATCTAAGCTAGAAAGACAAATAGAAAATTTGAGGGATATCCCACAAGTAAGGGCAAACAGTCCAGTTGCAAATAATGCGGAAAATGTTATCCCCTTAAGAAACCAAAGTGTTAATTTACCGAAATTAAATATACAAACTTTTCAGGGCGATTGCAGTCAATTTATAGATTTTTGGAATTCCTTTGAAGTTGCGAGTCATAAAAATGATTCATTAACAAAAATTGAGAAATTTACTTATCTAAAAACGTATCTTCGTGGAATTGCCTTAAATGCTGTATCGGGATTTTCATTAACTGAGCAAAATTATGATGCGTCGATACAGTTATTAAAAGAAAGATTTGGCCGAACAGATATAATCATATCTTCTCACATGCATAAACTTTTATTGATTGATCCAGTAAAAACTTGCTTAAATATAACAGCCTTAAGAAAAATGTATGATGCAATAGAAACTCAAATTAGATCGTTGCAATCATTAAATGTAGCTACAGGTACTTATAGTAACCTATTGTGCCCTGTAATATTACAAAAGCTACCCGAAGAATTAAATTTAAACTACAATCGTCACCGTAAGACAGGTGAATTATTTGATATCGCTAATTTAGTAGAATTCTTAAGAACAGAAGTAGAGTGCAGGGAAGCTTCTTTATTATTAGCAAATCCTAAAATTTCTAATTTAAAGGAGTATTCTTTTAGAAGCAAACCTGATCAAGCTTACAAAAATAAATATTCTTCGCATACGAATGCCTAAACGACACACGCTGATTCATTTCACCATAAATCTGAATCGAATCGTAAATTTAATTCAAAAAGAAACTATTATCCTTCTTCTGATGATAGAATGAGTAATCAAAAGTGTATCTTTTGTACTGAAAAACACATGAGCCATGATTGCTCAGTTAATATTGATGAAAAGAAAAAATCGTTAATGGCTAAGGGAAAATGCTTTATATGTTTTCAGAATCACATAAGAAAGTTCTGCCATAGTAACTATCAATGTAAGCTCTGTGGTTCTTTTTCGCATAATTCCTTAATTTGCGAAGGACCGCAACCCGATACCGTAACTAAGAATATTTCCCCTCCAGTCCAAGAAGGGACTTTTATCCCCAAAGAAAATAATACCGCTTCTACCATGATATCTTTCAATACCGAACAAAATAAAAGAAAAAATAGGGTCCCTGGATCGGTTTTACTACAAACATTTTCAGCTGTGGTGAACGGACGAAGGGGGAGTAAGACGCACCTGCGTTGCATGTTGGATTGCGGGGCCAATAAATCCTTCATCTTGAGAGGGGTGGTCGAGGAATTGGGATTGAAAACAGTGGGCAGGGAAGTTCTAGCTATTCACACTTTCGGAAGTGAAACCGCTGAGCGTCGTGTTTACGATATAGTGGAGATTACGTTAAGGAATGTACAACACCCGACTCGGTGTGTTGAAATACAAGCGGTTGTTTTTGACTCGATTACTTCGGCGAAAATTCATACTCCATCGCAGTTTGTTAGAAACATAGCGTTGGAAAAGGGAATTGAGTTAGCAGATGTTAGTACTTCTGAGAGGATTGATGTCTTGATTGGTTCGGAGATTTTCAGAGATTTTAGGCGAAAGGAATATAAGGATTAGTAAAAGATTGATTGCAGCCGATAGTATTTTCGGATATTTGCTTCTGGGAAAGGAGATGGGAATTGATTGTAAGGAGATATCTGCTAACCATTTGATCGTCGAGGGTGAGGAATCGAGCTTTGATAGGGTAAAAGATTTTTGGTTATTAGAAACGATTGGGATAAATGCGGATAAAAAAGTGTCTCTTTCAGATAAAGAAACTTTAAAATCGTTTCAACAAAATACGACGTATAAAGACAAAAGATACGAAACTCGTTTGTTAGGGAAGGAGGATAATAAGGCATTACGCAGTAATTATGAGATTGCAAAACGTCGTTTATTCGGTTTAAGCAAAACATTAGATAAAAACAAAGAATTATTCGTTAAATACGATGGCATCATTAAGGAACACTTAAGAGAAGGTATTATAGAACGAGTAGATTTGAATTTAGACCAAAATATAAACACAGGTTATTTTCTTCCACATCATGTTGTAGTGCGAGAACGGAAGGATAGTACAAAGGTTAGGATTGTCTTTGACGCATCATCAAAGGGAAAAGGCGCGTTATCATTAAACGATTGTTTAGAGAGTGGACCGAACTTAAATCCTGATTTACTTGAAATCTTGTTACGGTTTAGGTTACACAAAATTGCATTTAGTGCAGATATTCAGCGCGCGTTTTTAGAAGTAGGGATCGCCGAAGAAGATAGGCAGTTTTTAAAATTCTTATGGATGAAAGGGGATTGTCCTAATCTCGGTTTCAGTCCTCACAATATTGAAACATTCCAATATAAAAGAGTCACCTTTGGAGTGAAATGCAGCCCATTCTTACTTGCCGCAGTTATTAAACTGCATTTAGAAAAATTCGGAATTGAATATGAAGAAGCATGTATAATGTTGAGCTATTTGTACGTAGATGACCTAGCAGCTGGTACGTCAAGCGTTTCCGAAGCTATAAAATTGAGCAAAGAAATGATTTACATTCTAAGTCAGGCCAGCATGAATCTTCGAAGATGGGCTACGAACTCCCCAATTCTAAATGAAGCTTGGAAACAAGCTAATGTTGACCGTCGTGAAACATCCGAAGAATTAGGTGTGCCATTAAAAATTCTTGGACTCATTTGGGAATATATCAACGATAAATTTACCATAGACATTCATCAAATTTCTAAGATGAAGGACAGTAATCTTTCGAAGCGATTGATTCTGAGCATCTGCGGGATGCTGTTTGATCCATTGGGGATGATAACCCCTTTTACTGTCAGAATGAAGTTGTTACTACAGAACACCTGGGAACGGGAGCTGAAATGGGATGAACCACTACCACCGGACATTCAAGAGACATTTCTGTCGTGGCTGGATGAGGTAAAAACCATCCCTCAGATTTCTTTGCCTCGTCCTTACTTCCTTGATGCAGAGACTCCAATGGCTGAAATTTACATTTTCTCTGATGCAAGCCCAAAGGCTTATGGTTGTGTGGCCTACTTCAGGAAAGTGACCAACGGGAAGGTGAACTCCAGTTTCATAGTGGCGAAATGCCGCCTAGCTCTATTGAAAAAATTGAGTCTGCCCAGACTCGAACTCATGGGATCCCTTGTTTCTACCAGATTAGCAGAATACTTAAAACAAGCATTTCCCTGGATTACATCTGACCACATCTTCTTCTGGTCGGATTCGCAAATCAGCCTTCATTGGATAAAAGGAGACCCTCTACGATGGAAGGAGTTTGTGAGAAATCGCGTACGGGAGATCCAGGAGAAAACCAATCGAGAAAAGTGGAATTACTGCAGAGGAAAGACGAACCCCGCAGACAAGTTAACCCGATGACTGTCTATCCGAGTGTTAGCGGAAGATGATGTTTGGTGGCATGGTCCAGACTGGTTGTTTAACTCAGATCTATGCCTTGACAACACAGTGAACAGCGAATTCAACGAAGTTGAAGTAGCAAACGAATTAAGGAAAGACTATGTTCCAGCGAGCAACCTAGTAATGACTGTAGCCGGAACTAATTGTGATGATTTTCTCGATAAACTTCTTAAAGTCACAAATGACTATGTAAAACTTATTCGTATTATTTCATATATTTTTAGATTTTCAGCTAATTGCAGGTACCCTCAGTCAAGGACTGCAGGGCCCATTACGGCTGATGAAAGGATTCAGGCAGAAAACCGATTAATCCGAATAGTTCAATGTGGTAAGTTTAAGGAAGAAATTAGAGATTTGAAAAGAGGTAAGAATGTTTCAAGGAAAAGTAAACTGTCAACCTTAAATGTATTTTTGGACGAAAATGATATTCTAAGAGTGGGAGGCAGGTTAAAAAATTCCAAATTAAATGTTTATTCAAAATATCCTATTGTGTTACCATCGAATCATATTTTAACTTACAATATTTTAGTGCATTATCATAAGAAATATTTATATTTGGGAGCACAAGCTTTGTTGTATCAAGTACGTCAGAAATTTTGGCCAATCAATGGTAAACATAATTGTAAAAAGGTGATATTTAATTGCATTATCTGTGTGAAAAACAAACCTGTTTTAACATCCCAATTAATGGGTGATTTGCCAGCTGATCGCGTAACCCCTAATCATGTATTCAACATTACTGGTATTGACTTTGCTGGCCTATTCATCTTAAAATTCAAAAATCAGAGAAAAGGTATATTAAACAAAGTTTATGTTGTAATTTATGTGTGCTTATGTACTAAAGCCTTGCACCTTGATTTCGTAACAGATCAAACATCTGACTGTTTTATTGCAAGTTTAAAGCGTTTCTTTGGAAGGAGAGGTAAATGTGCAAAAATTCTCACTGACAATTCCAAAACATTTGTCGGTGCAAACAAAGAATTTAAAAGGCTGTATAATCTTGTCAACTCTCCTGATCAATGTTTAAGTGAATTTTTAATTTCAGAATCTATTGAATGGAAGTTCGTTCCACCTAAATCACCGAATTTTGGAGGTATTTGGGAAGCCGGAGTAAAATCCTTTAAATTCCATTTAAAACGCGTACTAGGAAATCAAAAACTAACTCTGGAAGAATTTCTAACAATTTTGGCTGAAATTGAAGGCGTCCTAAACTCTTACTCCGCTATCTCCAGAATTCGATGATTTTGAAACTTTGTCACCTGGTCATTTTTTGATTGGCAGACCAATAAATGGAATTGCCGAACCATTGTTAATTAACTTAAATGAAAATCGATTATCAAAATGGCAAAAAATTACAAAATTTTCTCAAGGCATATGGAAAATATGGAAACGTGATTATCTTTGCAGTTTACAACAACGTTACAAATTGAAATTCAATAAGAATGATATAAAACTCGGAACACTTGTTCTGATAAAAAATGAAAATTTACCTGGAACGAAGTGGTTATTAGGAAGAATTACTGAAGTTTTCCACGGTAATGACAACCAAATTAGAGTAGTCAATATTAAATTACCAAATGGTAATATCCTAAAACGAAATGTTCGTGATATAGCTATTTTACCCCATGGGAATGAAGTGTATTAATGTTATTGTTATTTGTTTTAGTTATATAATATATATAATGGAATTTAATAATCAGAATTGTGTATTTATACTAATTGAATAATTTGTATTATTGTGAACTTATTGTTCTATTGTAACTATAGTATGCAAATTTATGAATGTCTTCATCCGGGGGGTGGATGTTAGAGTTTTGATTTCCTCCGGTGGAGAAGGGGGGGGGGAATTCTGTTCCCCTGGCCGGATGTATTCGAGACGCCGACACGGCGACATGTACATTCTTTCTCTCTCTCGTCTTGGTGTTATGATGTGTTTGTGTGGTAGCTTAGAAATGTCCGTGGTGTGGTAGCTTAGAAATGTCCGTGTCCATATATATGTGAAAATAAAACCTATGAAAGTTTCAACTCCTGCTTCGTCATTAACGGAATTGTCATGCACTGATCGAACAGGTTGTAGAGAAAAAAAAATGTTTGCATCGAGCACTTCGATTACCTACCAATGGAATTATTGCAGAAATTGATACTTTTATATTATTCATGAATAGGACGATAGAATTGTTTTCCATAATCCATCATTTAAATTCAAGTTCTAAAATGAATCGTCATCTTATTCATTTAATTGTTACTTCCTCGGTAACGAATTGATAAATTTATTTTATTCATTTCACTTTGAGAACTGTCTGACTAAAATCTAGTTAATAGTTAAATAAAAAATTTAATAAAACACTCTTTTGTTTTGACACTCTTGTGCATATGCATGCTAAGAAGAGTTACTTTGCTGCAGCCAAATTATGTGAATCCATTATAAATCACTGGAGTAAGCAAATTGTATGGTTTAAAATAAGTTTATTCAACAGTAAAAAATCTGTTTTTTAGTGCAATCTAATTTATAAGGCTACGATTATTACACTGAAGAAATATTACCGACTACAATTGACGACAAAAAAAAAATATTTATGATATGTTAGCTTTTTAGCTACACTAAAGAGTTTAGCCAAGTATGCAATAAATTTGTTAAATAAATTACTACCTAAATTCTTCTGATTCTGCATTCATTATTGTGACTATGTAATCGGGGAAGATATCTTTTATATTTTTTCTTTCAATTATTATTCGACGAAAAAAACTGTATAATTTCAGACGCATCTAAATTTTTAATAGACTTTTAATAAAGATGTCTTGATAAAATGTTTTAAAAATTTATTCATAGATGGCAGATCTTATTTGGGACAATTATTATTATTTTAATTCCTAAAATAATATAAGGGCATATGGGGTAATGATGTGTTTTCAAGTAATTTTTTCATTTTAAATTACTTAACACTTTTATTTAATTACAGAACTAAAATTAAAAATTTAATTATTCGATACGCGAGTCAGACTCCTCTTTGTTTACGAAGGAGTTAAGAAAAACCAATGCATGCAACTGAGGTGATAAAACTCACTTTTTGGGAAAAATATTAGCTTGCAATAACTTCGAATTAAAAAAGTACTTAACCATAAGAACGCATGCTTAAAAATGAAGATAGAGGAATTCATATATAAGATCTAATTATTTGTTTCTTAATAAAATGCACTGGTTTTAAGGCCTAAATATATTTTGAAAAATAAATGCATGGGGTCTAATGTTTAAGCAGTCCATTTTTCATATCTTACATAAAATAGTAAATTTGTACATATATTTACAAAATATTTTCTCCAGCCTTCTTAAGAAACAACAACATTGTATCTTTTCCGCCTTCTATATTGTTCGCATCCGAATTATAATAAATTTTTGTAGAGCACGCGCACTTATTCTCATCTGATTAGTAGCACATCTGAATTCCTGCTCGTTACTGCAATCTTGACTTAACAAATATTTTAGGCAGGGGACTAGGCTGACAAATCGGTTTTTAGCGAAATATCGAATTCTTTTATATTATTCTGGATTTCTTAAAAAGTTTCTTTTATAAAACTTTTTGTTTCAGCATTTATTTTATATAACTTCTGATATAAAATGGTAAGAGTATGCATTTGTTCATTTAGCGTGACACGCCATTCTGACGCAATCTGTGTTTCTATATGTATAATACAATCTAGAATGCAAAATAACCATATTTTTTCTAAAATTAGATTTCAAAGAAATTAAATCTCAAGAATCTTATAAAGAAATGGACTCAAATATTGACAATCTTTTGATGGTCAGTAAAAGAAACTGAGAACAATTTTTTACAAATTCCTTTGTAAAGTTTTAACAGTGAAAGAAAGGATCAGCATTTGAATAGAAAATAAGCTAAATAATACTTGATTTTCTTTAATTAAATTCAAAATTAATTATTATGAGTTATTTGAAGCCTAATTAGAGATATTGTGCTTGTCCCCTTGTCGCTTTGTCTTGCCCAACCGGCGGTAAATCTTTGCCGTCTCCTCTGATTTTTGATGGTACCTACCCTCTGAAGTTTCTTATCTACATTAGAAAAATTGAAACGTGATACATTTAATATTCATTTATGGTAAATATCTATAGGAGTAGAAGGCGGGGTTTAAAACAAACTCATGATGGATAATCCAAAATCGGAGTTAAGATATATGTGATTTGAATTACATTACTGAACCTAAATAATATGCGTTTGTCAGACACAATTTTAAATAGTAGCTCACTTTTTTCAAGTATCGATTACAATATATCTTGCGACGTAATTAACAAATTTCGTGAGCCAGATAGAATTTTTTCAAATATTAGATAAAATGTTTTAATTAATTGAAGTATCGTTTAGTAACATGATAGATGAAAATTAAAGAAATAATGAAATAAGATTTTTAAAAAACTAAATAATTGTTTTAAGTTAACTGGACGAGTTTTATTACTCCAGTCAAAATACTAATGTCTTGCTAAGGGTGAAATGTCAAGTCTGCAAGTCACATGCGTCTCTCCGATGAGAGATTCAGAACTTCTTATAGAAATTTTGATAAACATAATCATTTTTTTATATACAAGAGTTACTTTTTAGGCAAGGTGTGTTAACTAATACCATTTCAAATCTCGCACATGTCTGAGAATGCGGTTAAGCTTCCGGCATTCTTTGCACAAAACTCGATGCCATTTCTATATGCTTCTTAGTGCGAATTTAGAATACTGAAGAAAATCGAGGGTCTCGCCAACTGTGAAAATGATCAGGTATCCAGTTCCTAACAACAAAAGACATGAAATAATATGAGTTCATCCAATTCCTAACAGCAAGAAATATGAAATATGATCAGTCATTCGGTTCCTAACAGCAAGAAACATGTAAGTTGTGAGTATCATCGCTAGGTAGGCAGAGTCAGCCTTTAGAAATGAGGATCCAATTGGAAACAATTTTCAATAGTACCTAGTACCCAATCATCTTTTTACCATTGTCCGTAGAGAATTATAAAAATAAAAAATAAATTATGAAGTTTCTTTTTAAGTAAATGACTCTTGTAAATAATAAAATAAAGTGATAAGTGCAAACCTCTCATTTCCCTCTATTTTGTGAGACATGTATGCATTATGAGAGAAAAGAATTCTTGAGCATTAACATTTTCCTTTACATTTATTTTAATTCTCTCTAGTTAAGCAACTTCTAAGGTCATTGATTTTTGTAAGTACATTTTTAAAAATTTAATCAATCAAGATCATTTAAAAATCAGAAACTTTTTGTATTATAAAAGAACGATTTGCACTACGTACCTTAGCTTCTCAAATTCTTTTTCTTTCTCAATTCTTTTTTAGTCCAAAATATATATAGCAATAAAAATTTATTTTTACGAGAGATGTATGTGCAAGGGTAGAAAAGATTTCCATGTGAAAAAGTAATAATTTATGATATTAGAAAAACAATTCCTCATTGATATCTTTGTTTGAAACTGTATGAATGTCTGAATGAAAAAGGTCTTTTTAATTGCTTTTGATTGCCATTATTGGAGAATTAAACAAAAAGAATATTGTCAAATTTTCTGAAGCGTCATATTTAGTCACCAAGACCCCATTTCGGTTAGGGAACCATAATTTAAGAATATCTTATGTATATTAATAATTCCAAATATAGAAGAAAATGATATTTTTAATGTGGTTGCTGAATTTATATACTAAAATAAATCTTAATTACAAAATTGAATAGTATGATTTTTAAATATAAAAAATCATTTAGCCATTTTTGTCAAAATAATTAAATTTATGAAAACATAATTTAAAAAAATATTTTTAGAAATTAGCTCTGTTTTTTTTTAATTATTTACAAGTGTCATTTAATTATTTTTTACATTAACAATCAAATACAAATTTTAAAAATTTGTATTTTAATTTCAGTGCTCAGTCAAAAAAAAAAATTATTGAAATTTTTTCGATTGTATAAAATATTTTTCCGTATAAAAAATATATCAGTATTGATTTGCTTGTTGTTGTTATGTGCTACGATCTGTCAGAAATGCTACTTTTCTTTCGATTGTTTGTAAAATAATAATGATGACCGATGTATCAGAAATACTTTCACCTGACATAATTGCAATCATATATTGATAAAACTTATTAAGTGGTTTATTGAAACAATTCAAATTCTATCTTAACCGGATTGAAAAATAATTTTTGTATTAACATTAAATTGCGTCCTTCTTCCTGTATTTTTTTTTTCGCTTACTCTTCTTGTAGGAAAATCATAGGAGGAGGAATTTTAAAGATTTAAATAAAATACTAAGAATATTGCTACAAAAATGTCTATGTCTAATGTCTACAAAATGTCTAAAAAAAACATGCTAAGTTATTGAATTTTTAAAATCTTCCCATATGGAAAAAAGAGCAAAGGAAATGAACTAACTATCACGAGGGAGGGGATCTGAGTTTTGCCGAACGGCGCCAAATTATTAAATTGCATAGTCCATCTTATTTAGTCTTATAGTCTGGCTCTGAGCAGATGGTTGATCTTATGTAAGAATTGTGTGATATCAAACAATTGTATTTTGATTTATATCCTATATCTAATTACTCAATATTTTCCAGATTTGTTCCTTTACAAAAGTATATAGTAGATATATTAAACATTGTAGCAGTTGCATCACGTTATCTTCTCTTTTAGATAATTGATAGCGATACCTAATTAGGTACGAATCCCATAGTGCATTGCGATTGTAATTACAATGACATGAGATGCTGTTCTGTTAAGGTGTGCGTGCGTTAACGTCTTGTCTTGTCTTTCGTGTTTGTGTTTGTTTTCTGTGAAATGTAATCACTAAAGAAATGTTCCCGAAAACATATTTCCTCTTGCTTCCACTGCACGGATCATAATGATTTTCATTCCACCACATTGGCGCCCAACGAAAAAGAATTTCTGATGCAAATGATGAAACGAAAGTGAAGTCGTCCCGCCGATCGCAAGAAAATTCCTCCCCCCCCCCCTAGCAGCACCCACAACAGTTCCAGCAGAGACATCCTCAACAATGTCATCAAGGGCAGCCACAACAGTTCCTCAACAGTTTCAACA
>JAPMOR010079005.1:365920-411652 GCA_026543865.1 Argiope aurantia
GCTGCAAGCGCATAATGTGAGGAAAAAGAATACATAACTGCCAATGGAAATAATAAATAACAACACACCAATGGAAATAATAAATAACAATACCAAGGAAAAACGTTTATTATAGCAGCTTACAAATTTGACTCAAGGTGACCGCCAGCCTGATGTTCCAGTAATTAATTGCATGTGGTACACTAAGTTTTCGACGGTGGCTCGCAGCATATCGGCATTTATTCGTCTGACCTGTAAAGTTATTTGTTCTTTTAAAGTAGGAATGTCAGGAACATGACCTTGAAACACAACGCCTTGCAAGCTTTCAAGTAGCCAGACCAAGAATTCCTATTGTTTCAAATCTTTTTACCATTCTTCGTAAGTTAGTTATGGTCATCGGTCCTCTACGTAACCGTTTTAACCATCGGTATTCACGAAGAGCAGCACTGGCATTTTCATCTCGCTGATAAAACAACTTGAATAATAAGGCACGTTCGCGTAGTGACAATGTCATCTACGGGCGAATTCTTGCACAATGATTTAAATTCCAGCAACCCTTCCTTTTGTCCTCGATATCGTGTCACAAAGTACCCGTACATGCAAATTACATAATGAAGTCTTCGATTGCAGAGACAGAATTTTCACTATCGGCATTTTTTGGTACTAATTTTGTTTTCTTGATAAATCGAAACCGCATACCTTAATGTGTATAGTGACCAAATTTTGTTATATTTCGTTCAGTACATAACACGCTACAGGGCTCCGAACACCTCCTGTTATTTCTTAATCATCCTGTATATATATTAGATAATTATCTCTTTAGATATAAATAAACGTGTTTAATTATCACAGCATATTATAAGAAATTAATTTCACTTTCTTTGATACTTTCAACTATCATTTACCATCTAAAAGTTGATACATTCAGAAAAATACACAATTCTTGAATAAACTTAAAGAATTTAGTTAACTGGAGAGAACAACTAGCAGCCTGTGTACCGGCTGAATTCAATGTAAGATCTGAGCAAGAAATGTATTCATCCAATATGCGTATTTATAATCAAAGGGCAAAGTCCATTGTACTGACCAGACATATTAGCAATATAGTAATCTCACTTCTCTACATATGTGTCTCTGAAATTAGATTCTTCATTTCAACTGTTATACAATTTGCTTAGTTACATGAATTTAATAAATCATTCACTCAAACTTACTGAACTGTTGTTGTTGTTGCTTATCTTCAAAAGATCTGACACATGTCAGATCAGCTCCAGTAGGTAGCTGACCGTCAAAAAATCTATAATAATTATAGAGATTGGATATTAAGTCTCCCTTAGAAAGTCCGGTGCAACCTAGAATGGGATACGGTGAAGCTGGATGATCACAGTATTTTTCACAAGTGGAATAGATTTTTTCTATCACTTTTAAAGGAAAGACACTTAAGGTGGCCCCTTATTAGTCTAGCCAGAGCAGTCTGTAAGCCACAGTCACATTTGATTTTCAGCAGAGTGCCAGAGGATGTTCCCGTGTATCATTGGTGCGCAGGTGGAATACGCCATATTAAATTGATTTCATTTTTCAGTATTTGAGTATAGTTCTTGGTAAGTAAGCGAAGAGCCAGTGGCCGCTTCATTCTTGCTACCCTCTTTGGCCAATCTATTAGGGACCTCATTACCACTAATGTTAACATGTGATGGGATCCATTAGTAGTGGACGTCGTAGTTCTGTGAGATCCTCCTCAGTTTGAGCAAACTAGATACACTGCTTTCATCGTTTGCAGAGTACTGGCCTCTAAGATGTTGTAGTGCACTGCGACTGTCCGAGAAAATCTATAGTTCCCTAAAATCACAATCATAAGATATGATAGCATTAAAATGATAGCATTATACCTACATTAAAAGTAATCAACAAAACCATAAGGAGGAGGAAGTGAGCAGCTTCTGTTTGTCAAAAGGACTGGAGCATTCTTCGCAATGTCCAAGGATAAAAGTCTGTCTTTGCTCCTCCAGTAGGTTCCATCATTCAATCAGACTTACCGAACTGCAAAGGCTAAAATAGCTAGAAAAATTATACTTGGAAAGTGTTACTATTATCTTGTATTTCATGATTCACAGTATTTAGGGATTGCAATACCGGGATACCGAATACCGGTATTTTGAGCCATTTGTACAATTTTGTAATACCGGTATTCACAAGTTTAAATACCGGTTTTTCGGCATTTTTTTTTTAGGCCTAACAGTTTACTCCTAATGATGGAACGATTTTTGAAACTGAGAAATCCAATCCAAAAAGCAATAATAGATTTAAACCTGCAAATTAATTTTTCAGATAGTGAATTCGACTTAATATCCAGAACTGTATCAGCTCTACTTTCAATAAAACTGGCTGTTGAGGCATTATGTCGGAGAGATTCTAATTTATTAACAGCCAATGCAACAATAAATTTCATGTCGCAGTCACTGAAAGAACAGCACACATCACAATCTGAAGAATTATATGTTACATTGAGAAATCGCACAGAAGAAAGGCTTGCCGAAATAGAAAATGTCTTACGGTATTTACATAATTATAATAATTTCAAAAATGAAAAAGAAGAAAAGAGACTAACCAATTCAAATCTAATCAAGTTTATAGTAAATTTTCTTAAAATTTTTTACCTACAAACCTATCCGCATTCAGAAGAATTCTGTACAGTTATTCAAGATTATGATGGCACTAATGTCGATAGTGAAAAGGAATTGTCTCTTGAATAAAAATTAGAATTAGCGATAAATAAAAAAAAATTTCAATAACCCAGAATATAATACAGAAATCAGCTATATTCAAAACCATCCGACAAATAATTGATTTATTTGAAGATGAGGGATTTAGAGGTAAATACTTGGGAAAAGTATATCGCGCATTGCTAACAGTACCACCAACTACCATAGATGCCGAAAGAGCGTTTTCGATGGCTGGTAATTTTTGCACAAAATTACGTTCCAGGCTTAATGACAGTACAATTGATGCATTCTGTTTTTTAAGATCACATTTCAAAAATTTGTATAGTACCGCAGGCTGAATAGTGATATTGAGACATTTTAGTGATTTAAATAAATAAGATGTTCCTTTACTTTTCTGTGATTCTTTATATACTGTTATCTATATTTATAATAAAGCTCAATGTGTGTGTGTGTGTGTGTGTGTGTTGGCGCTCTACAGGCCAGACCATTCAACCTACAGCTACCAAATTTGCACGTGTATACCTTGGAGGCCGGGAATGTGCACCTGGGGGTTATTTTTTTCGAATTTTTAACTAGAATTTTATTTATTTAAAAATTAAGCGAAATTTTGACGTGTTTCTGCTATAATTGCCGAAAATATTACCGCACAAAAAAGATTTTTACATGAAGTTAAAGATAAAAAATGTATCTTTTAAATGATACTACTGTTTTAATCTTAAAATTAAATTTCTATTTTTAATGAATTTTTAAATAAATATTTTAACTATCTTTTTCAATAATTTTTTTCGTCAAAAATAAAAATTAAGATTAAGCACGTTTCGCATTCATGGGAAAAAAATAGCTTTTTTCAAAGTGTTGCCATCACATTGATTAAAGATTTAACTGAAAATAAATTAAATCTTTTTGGAAATGAAATCTGCAAAAATATAATTTTCGGCACGTGTCTGTAGGAAATGAAACAAATATGAAATATTATTTTTTTTAAAAAATAAATTCAAGAAAAATTATTTTATGATCTTTTACACTCTCTATACAGGGTGTTTATTCAGTCCCGGATCCATTTTGATATTTAATGACTCATAAAATAATGAAGATGTAAACAAACTTATGGCATTTATTGATGGAATAACTCATATATTTTCCTTTTCAGGTTTGAATATTTTTACTTTTGTAAATATTATCTGCGCGTGTTTTTACTTTCAGATAATTTCATTTTCCAGTCTAAATATCTGTACTTTTCTAAATATCGTCTGCTTATTAATTGCATTTTTCCCTTTTGTTTTTGGCAACTATTGAAATGTTATGTTTACTTTTGATGTGTTTGTTCTATGTAGTACTTTTGTATGTGATGTTTTATTCGAGCGGATATTAAGGAGAATGCATACACCACAAGAGAAAGCACAGATTTTATGGTGGTCATAGAATTAATTTTCAATCAACTAAATCACTGACTTTTAAGAGTTAATTTCCAGTCACTTAAACTGACTGATTTATGAAAATTTGAATATCACTATTCAATAAAAAAAGGATAATTTTAGATTTTCCATCGATCGCTTCAAAGAAAATACGCCAATCAGCACGCAGGTTTCTCAACATTAATTGGCCTAAGATTATGAAAATGTTGAGTTTTTCTAAATTTTTAACATTTAAAACTTCATAAATAAGTCTTAGTTGATCGTGAAAAATAGAAACATTCATTCATTTATTTAAAATTTGGTGTGTCCAGAATATTTATCAGAATATGATACCTTACTGCATTAAATTTAGACTTCATAATTTTTGAAATATATTTATAGTCAGGAACAAAATATTATTATTGATTTCATTTCAATCCTTTTGAAAGCAAAACTAAAAACTGAATTTTATGCTGAATCTGTGAAATTTTTGGTGAATTATTCTTTGAGATATTACATAAATTATGAAAAATATTTTCTAGTTCACATAAGACTTAAATACCGAGCGATTCTGTTTGCAATACTCATATTCAATAATAATCATATTCAATAATAAATAAATAACAATAAAGATGATAATTAAAATAAAACGCTTGGTTTTATTAAAAAATATCTTTATACTAATTGCAATTTCGTCATTTACATTTTAAATTAAAGTTGAAGTTTTACCGGAAATGGCAACAAATTAGCAAAATATATATACTAAATTGAACGAAACGATCTAAACAGTATAAGTTTGGTATGACTATCAAAATTTGAAGATAAAAAAAAAATTTTTTTGAGAATCTATTAAGAGACCAGTTACTTAAAATATTTAATTGAAAATTGTAGCGATCAGTAATACTGGCGAACCGGCTGGTCGCCAAAGGCGGCTAGTATTTATATAAAAATAATACATAAATTAATATGTCTGCTTTTTAACCATTGAATATTAAAAAAAAAGCAAATTTCAAAATGCATACATTTTTTCACAATTTAAATTGAAGTGGTCAGGTTTTGTAGAAACACGTTTTATTTAAATTAAAAGCATTCTAGAAAACTACAGTTGAAGAGAAAAAATAATTGCCTCCAAAAATTTGTGGAAATTAGTAGTAGCCTCCACAAAATTTGAGAAGGGTATTTTTTGTTTCTAAGATTTTTTCCTCTTCAGATTATAGCCTATAGAAAGAAAAAAAAAATAGTAGATGAGACACAAACAGTTTTACCTGAAACATATTAGACTCATAAATTATATACATATATTCAGCAGAAGGGCATCAGAAGTATTTTTCTAAAATAGAAACTGTCATGAAAGGCAGATACACAGTAAAAATTCAAATTCCATCGTAAAAAGAACAAAACAACTCAAAGAATTTACAGAGTAATGACAAACAAACAAAACTTAAAATAAATAATTAAAAAAAATTTAAAAGAAGGATACAACAATAAATTTGTAAAAAAAAATTTATCATGTTTAAAAGATTTATATGAAACAAAACTAAGATGAAATAATCTAAATTATATAAATCTACAGTGATAACATATATAATTTCCCAAAAAGTAATAACACATTCAAAATATGTCTGAAAATTCTCCAGTAAAATCAAAACCTAAAAAAAAAAATATTTGATGATATATTTAACTCCATCAGCGTCAAAGAAAATAATAAGGAATACAAAGAGCAATTTTACCGGCTCATAAATAAAGGACATTTTAACTCTTCTAAACACAGTGGATGATACAAATTTTTATGCATGTTGTGTATGCTGTGTATATGGTATTTCAGGTTAATAAAACCTTCAAAGATTATCATTATTTAACAATGAGGCATTAAATGCAATAAAAAAATTGAAAGCATTTCTTTTACATTTCTAAGACCAAAAATAACCAGATACTAAGTTACTAAAGAATGTGGTAAAAAAAGGCTTCTAATCCTTGCTTACATCGCAATATGAATAACATTTAGCCTGTAATCGGAACATAAAAACAAGAAATTTTTCAACATCATAAGAGAAAAGTGTTAAAAATGTAGAAGTTTAATTTGCAACCCACAAAAACATATTTTATAGATTTTACTAGTATTAAAATAAAAATAAAAATATTAATTAAGAAAATATAAAAAAACATTAAAAATTTCTGAAGATTGATATATCTTCGAATAAAAGGCAATTATTTCATATGAAGCAAAAGCAAGTGATGTAATTTATGTTTAGTTTATGAAGAAACAAAATTAACAATGTAACTGGTTAATTAATCTAATACCTGTTAAATAATTATATTATCAATCATTTAACAATTAGAAGAACTCACAGGTAAATTAAATTTACTGCAATATACTTCCAACAATACTTGATGAGAAAATTCAATTTCTAATAATAACCAGTATTCAAAATATATCATTAAAGGAAAAGGAAATTTTCAAAAATTCCGAAAGAATCATTGGGAAAAAAATTAAGATTTTCAAAAAAAAAATCATGAATAAAATTCAGTATTATCTCAAATGTTATAAATTCATTCCAAAAAATCGTGACATAGCATAGCAGAATAAAATTTTCATGATCAACAGAAAGGATAATAAACCATAACAAAAGAAAAAGGAATAAATGCTGGTTTTTTCCCCCGGTAAGCTATATCCTATTTTACACTCTCTGCATAATTTTACTCTTAATTTAACTGAAAAAGACATTTTTCTCTCTATGTTTGTATTTTTGAATAATTATCCGGGTGGTAAGGTCTCGGCTTCGGAACTAGAGGACTTCAGGTTCGAGACCCGATTTCTACGGAAAAGCGTCTTGTAAGCTGGCCTGGTGCACGCCACGTTCGTTGGGCCCCCAGTATGGTGTGGCGTAGAAGCTTGGACAAAGGGTGCCAGCTCAGCGTCGTCCTCGCCATCTGTCAGCGGCTCAAATTTACGAAGACCGTCCTAAAATAGCCCTAGCGTTGCTTTAAAACGGGACATTAATATGACCAAACTAAACTTGAATAACTTTCCACTCAAAAATATCCTTATTTTAAAAAACTTTTCAGTTTTGGAATTTTTATTTCATTACATTTTTCACTCCTCGAGTACTCTCAAAGTGAGTGTCAACACAAACTTGGATAGTTATTTAAACACATTATATTGAATTATCTTTTATCTACCAAAAGGAATATTATACCTAGAAATGAGCACTAGATCTGAAACCTTATGGAACAGAAGAAAAGTTCGTGGTAACTTACACAAAATTATGATATCATTCGTTTCAAATTTTAAAGACATTTTTTTAAATATTAATTAATCAATATTTTCTAACGTGAATGTGAAAATGGTCATTGAATACAATTTCTTTTAATAGAATTGTGTTAAAATGTCAAAAATAAAAATTTAATTGCTTTAAAAATATTTTATAATTTTGCAATCAAGAAATATATGCCCACTAAGAATTTATATACAAAATCTTTGCTTTAAAAAAATCTGGAAGCACAAGACATTTAATGCAAGATACTATCTCTAACATTTCAGCAAAACTGAATTCATTATTTATCTCTTACAGATAATCGAGAGCTACGCAGAAATCTTGTGCACAGGTTGTTTAGAGACATGAGAGTGAATTAATCTCCATTAGAGCTGTTTTAAGAATTTCTGAGTTATTGCTGCTCTAACATATCCATATCTCTTTTGCTGATTATTTTTTAGCCCAAATTTCTAAAATATATATAAAAAATCTTCACTATTATCCAAAAAATTCATATATTTTTGTACTTATTTCTTATATACTCTTAGAAGCGAAATTTAATATATAAATAAGAACTAAAAAGAAAGGAAATAAAATTTATTTTCATAATATAATTCAATATATTAATTAGTGTTTAAATAATTTTTTGTATATAATATTTTGTCGTAAATGCATTAGTCAATTTTGTCTGTTTCTTTTGGCAGTAACTGCCAAATTACGGTCCTCATTCGGCGTTGTGACTCGGGGGCGACCTATGTTGTAACGTCTACTCACATTACCATCATCTTGGAATCGTTGCCAAAGCCTGGAGATGACACTCTGGGCGATTCCAAGTTCCTCGGATACTTCCAGCTGGGTACGCCCACGTTCCATATGGCCGATAATTCTACGACGTAAAAAATCATCCAAACGCTTCCTTTATGTCATAACTATGCGGTTATTGCACTGAAAGGCTTATAAAGCGCTTGCGAATGATTTTACTTCCTTTCCTGTATTTTTTATACATCACTCTCTTACACTCTCGTCATTGTGACGTACAATCGGTGTCATCTGGTGGCTTCCTGCAATTTGCATATGATTTTTGAAGATGTGTGTAGTCATTTTACGGGTGATATATGTATTTTAGAGTTCGATTTCTGCGTGACTCTGAATTATCCTTAATTTATGGACATGAGTGTATATAACGATATCACAAAATAAGCTTGAAAATAAAGCTGAAAACTCAAATAAATTTATCCGTACTTCTTTCGTGTCATCAACAGGATTCACCTAGGAGGAGCTCAAAATATTTCAGCTTGTGTGACCTCATATTATCAAAATCTGCCGCTGCGTAAGGGGTGGGGGTATTTAATTAAATGCCTGAAAATGGCGATAGGGACATGAAACTGTTCAATTTTATAAATGTTAATGCTAGTATAATGCAATAATTTTAATTATTCTTATTAACATTCGCACTGTTCAATATAGTTAAAAATAGTTTTTATACATAATTTCGTCTATATTCTTTATTCAAATATAACTTATTAAAGATGACATGATAGATTTAGTAAAAATGCTATTAGTTTATTAGAAAGTAGCAAGAAAGTTTTGGAGAGACCACTCCTGCTGGTATTTTATATAGTGTGAGCCAATAAATATTCTGATCCCCTACAGAATTTTTAATTTTTATGCAGACCCTCGGTCATATGAGATTTTCTTGAAACACTAATAAAAAGAGTTCCATTCTCTTACAACAAAAACTGATTTGCGTTATGAAAATCTGAATATCACTATTTTATATAAACGGGCGATTTTAGATCATTCCATTGACCGACTTGAAAAAAATACGCCTATTAGCGCTCGGAATTACTCCACGGCCGAAAATAATGAAATCGGTGATTGTTCTAAAATAATGATATTGAAAGCTTCTGAATTCAGTCAAATTTGGTAGCAGAAGACTGAAACTTTTTTCATTTAAAAATTGGAGTGCCAAAAAGGCTTTACTGAATATGATTTACAGGATCGAAGGATTGTAAAAAATTTAAATTTCATAATTTTTTCTGAAGTACATTTATTAACTGTAACAAAATAAAATATTACTATCTATATAATTTAAATCCCTTTGAAATTAAAACAGAAAATTTTACGTTAAATCAGAGCAATTTTTACAATAATAATCCTTTGAAATCTAGCATATACAGGGTGGTTATAATTAAAGTTACCCTGTTTAGACCTATGTAGTGTCCGCTCTAGTGGAAGGATGTCGAAGAAACTTGATATTTAGGTTGTATGGATCATGGGGAAAAGAAATCTGCAATAAAAAGAATTAGTTCAAATTTCGGCCGATAGATGGCGGTTTTCATGTACGATAAAGACGTTATGCAAATTTAGAGTAATTTAAAAAGCCAGTACTCACTGCCGCAAAATCATTCTTCGCCATATCGTTACAGAAGAAAGGAAGAGCTTTACTGATAAAGTTGTTTTATCAGAACAGCATAATTTGTCAGCTGCACTGCGAGAATATCGACGCTTGAAAGACTTACGAAAAGGGTCTATGTCCAGGCAGGCTATGAAAAAGATGATTATTAAATTTGAAGAGACTGGTGAGTTGGGTGTAGTACAAGGAAGAGAACGGAAACGGATTTCAAATGAAATTGCGGAGGATGTCGCTCTTGCCTTGTCGAAAGAGTGTCTGATTCGTAATATTCTTCATCAAGTGCTCAAGCGGTGACACGTGATTTGTCCCTCCCTTGGTCTACAGTACGAAAAGTTCTTCGACCCATTCTAAAGTGGTATCTATACACATCCATCATGTGCAAGCGCTGAATCCTGCAGACCCGGAGAAATTTGCTAGATTTTTTTAGCCAGAATAGCCGTTGACAATTCATTGTCTTGGAACATTTTGTGGTCGGACGAGGCTCATTTTACCCTAGGCTGAGCAGTTAATACTCAGAACTGTCGCATATGGAGTACTGCAAGTCCTAATGATGTGGATGAACAGTCTCTACATCCTGATTACATTATAGTATGGTGTGGTTTTACTGCTGATTTCATTCTTGGTCCCCCCCCCTTTTTTTTTTCTTGAGGAGAACACGCCTCATGGCCCTCAAAGGTGTTCTGTTACGGGTGCCCGTTACCGCGACCTTCTTCAGCAGCAAGTCATTCTTGCGTTACAAGAACGAGAATGTTTAGGGACTACTGTCTTCATGCAAGATGGTGCACCACCTCACATTGCTCGACCAGTGAAGGCATTGCTTCGTGCCAATTTTGAAGATAAACGGGTAATTTCAAGAAGTTTTAGAACTGCCTGGCCTCTGCCTTTTCCGGACTTGAATCCCTGTGATTTTATATTAATTGAAATTTATAGTTTCAGCTTCATATTAAAATTTAAAGGAAAATGAGAGGAAATTAGGGGAATGCATAGAACGGTGTAAAGCTTCCTAGCAGTATGAGTTAAATGTCATTTGAAGCTTTAAAATATTTTGCTGAAGAACCTGTTAAGATCAAGTTACATAAAGCAGTTAATTGAAATTTTTAGCGCCCATTAATCCCAGCATACTGATTGATCGCCAAATCTGACTAGTAAATAGATGAAATGAAATAAAATTTATTCAAAAATAATAATTTATTAAACGATTTTAAAATTTCAAAATCCAGGGGGAGATCAAGAAAATGTGCGCATTTTAGGATTCAAGTCATTATTTTTTCCTCCAATGGACTTTGTTTTATTTTCGTTCCAAACTAAAACTATTTAGTATTTTTCTTTAAAAAAAATAACTTATTTGCTTTTAAGTAAAATTCGAGAAAATCAGGGACATTTATTTAAAATTCATCAGCAGTTGCAAATTATAGAATGGAAGGATAAAACTCATTCGTAGGGGGCGGCCTAAGGCCTTACAGTTACATAAACACACAGACCTTGCTACAGGTTGGTGAACTAGGAGTGAAAAATTAATAAACGAAGTTATAAAATTAAAATTATATCAAAAGAAATGAATGCTGAATGATTTCTTCATTTCTTTAAATTATAAGATCTTTTAAAATCAAATAACAATTTTATAAAGAGCAATCAAATGTCTAAAAAATGAAGAGCTTCAGTAATTAGTTATAATTTTTATGCTCTTAAGGTCTTTTGTAACGTATGCTGCTGGGCTCAGTACTGTTTAGTTACAGTCACTTTTCTGTGTAGTGAAAATGTGAAACATCAACTGAAAGAGTATTTTTTCTCAGAGTCTGGGTGGTATATTGTTTGCGATCCTTCTCCTTTGACGTTCGAACCAAAGAAAGTGTCTGTTTTCTGAATGGTGCTAGACTTCTAAGAATAAGCGAGCAAATAAGTTTTCTAAATAGATTGACCGCGAGTTTTTCGGTGGTGACGAGATGTCTTTCTGAAGGTCATATTCTCTCACAATTCCCTTTTCGGGAACCAGGAGCTACTTTCTAGTTGAATATTATTCAACTTGACAATCAAACCTTCCTTCCTCGATCTGGGGAGCTTTCATTGACACAGGCACACAAACCCTTTTTCCCTTTTTTTTTCTGTGCGCATGAGATTTTTAATGAGTTGATATGCATAGAAAGACACCGCTTAGCTGACGGCTACTAAGGGATATCCTTTGATGATAGAGTTTCTTCTCCCCGGAATTAATGTTGTGATGGTGCAGGTACCAAACATGTTACTGAAAATCAATAATGATGAATACAGTATATTTATAGGTGCGAAATTAACGCAGAACGGAGAGTTCAATGGTCTTTCCTAAAATACATAATTGTACTTTACACAAAATTATTGCAGAAGTTCGTTTGATTTAATTCTCCTTCAAAACTCCAGTGTTCCCCCAAAATTAATACAGTCGTCTTTATTAAATCTTTTAACACTGCAATTTTAAGCACAAATGAATTTGAAGTATATTTATGGAATTGATTATTATGTGTATTCGATTATAATGACAGAAAAAAAATGATATCCTGAAATATAGAATATAAACTGTTCTTGCTATCCACATAGTCTTAGTAAAAAGTTTTTCCATTTTAAATTAAATATTTAAAAGTGGGAGACGTCTTTCTTTTGATTCTTGCATTTATTTGCTTTAAAAATTGGCAAGTGGATTTGAAAAAAACAAAAGTTTTCAAAGAGCTATTCATATAGTGTATTTTCAAAGTTCGAATTAATGAATCTAAAACTAAAAAATTTCCTTTTTCTTTCTTATTAATTTTGTATAAATATGAATTTCATCAGAACTATATTTCTCTTTGTCTTTTAAAACATATTTCTGTATTTAATTGGGTTTTTTTTTCCTTAAAATTTTACTTGACTTATAGAAGTTATTCATATGAAACAATTTTTTCCCCTAAAACTGTTGCTTCATTTGGGACAGTAGTCTTAATTTCAGAATAGTACATAGGATTCCTTTAATGCAAAATAACAAATGTCATCTAAAATATTAATTATTTTTTTAATAATGCGGGCAGTTTTTATTTGATTCTGTTTTACTACATCACTTTAAAGAAAGAATCAGCGAGAGGCCGAAATCGGGTAACTTTAAATTAATTTCTGAAAATGGCACAAGAATATATGAGCAATATATACTCAGATAAGTCGGATGTAACTCATAAGGATCTTGGGTTAAAATGAAGAGAAGAATCGTTGTTAAAAAAGATGGGTTTCCGGATTTTATTTCGAACATTGTTTTTCATTTAAAAATTATTTACAAAGTTAATTTATAAAAATCTATTTTCTTTTTAGGAAAATGAGTTGAAGCATTTTAGCTTCAGATATCAGGATTTTTTGACCTAATATACAAAAAAAATATTAGTGAAAAAAAAACCTTTACTTTGATTTTTAACACTTCACTGAAAACTGATTTTACAAAAATTATTCACAGTTCAATCTATGGTACAGTTCTAGGGACGGGTACGATTTGGCGATTTCCCACCAAATTTTTCCAGCCAAGCCCCGCGGGCTCTGTAATCTTCAGAATTGTCTTTCTCAATATTATGACTATTTTCAAGAGATTTTTTTTGAAGATTACAGCGTCCATGGGGCTATGGCAGGAGAAAAATTTGGCATGAAGTATACAAAAAGAACAAAAACAAGAATTAGAAATAATTAAAAATGGCACAATTTAAACAATGTTAAATTTTAAAAAATGCACAAAAATAACAATACAATTTTTTTTAACTCACCCGATTTAACGATGTGAATTTCGTCGGTATGACAGCTACTGCTCTTTTTGGATTTCTTTGTCAGGCGGGTACACTTTTATGATGGATTCAAAAAATTGTCGGGTGATAGATTTATCTCCGGAGTGGTGACACCGCCTCCATATGTATTCAGCTAAATAGCCGTCCATACCTTCTTTCACTTTTCGTGTTCCTCGGAAAGATAGCTTACATGCTCCCCAAGTCCCCTCTATTGAAACCATGTGGGCACCTGCATCCGGATCCTTGAATGTAAGACTATGATTAACTGTCAGGTGCACAAATGCCTCGGATGAAAGACAATCGTACGCCTTCCAGCAGTCAGACATTACTGTTGTTGTAAAGCGAAGCGAAATGTAACCGCCACCAGGCGGCGATGTTGTGACGTCAGCCTGCGAGCTGCGTGATATATTCAGTACGGATTGTGATCTCGGCGTAGCCGTTTGAATTTTATAAGTGCATCTGTGTTTGTGTCGTCCATTTGTCAATAACCGTTATGTGTCTGAAAAACCTTTGAACTTATTTTGACTTAAGTACCCCGCATCTGATAGATGCAAACCTATTTGATTTTTGAAAGATTCTATGTTTAGTTTTGGTTTCCAACCATAGTGGCATCATTGAAAAATTCATTGATGGTGAACTGTTCATTAAGCATCTTCCTGGTGAAATGCACTTACCAGACATCATGACTAAACCATTGCCTAGTGTTAGGTTCAAAGAACTGTGTACCTTGTTAGGACTGATTTCATTTAATAGTCTTGTGAATGAATGGTAATTTAATCTTAAATAAGTTGTGGCTTGTGGAGGAAGTATTGTAGTAACAACTCAACTTTGTATCAGACAAGCGACAACTCAACTCGTATGTTTAATCAAGTTTTTCCAATTGTAGCATCACCGACTTCGAAGGCTTGAAAAAATCTGTATCAAAGCTATCAACCTAAGTCAGGATTGTTGAAAGGAAAATAAGAAAACATTTTATCATGACAGTCACTCTTGTGTTTCGCATTAAAGCATGCATCCATCAGCACACCAGTATGTCACCTGTTAACACATAATAAGAGGAAAGAAAATGACTAAAAAATTCTAATTTCAAATGTAAACAAAAAATCCGTTTCATACTTGGCGGAGAACGTTAATGGCAGACTGATCGACGAAAGCGGTGCGGATGAAACTTAAATGCCATGCGCAAGAAATACATGACATGTGACTTTTACGTCACATGAATTGATCCCATTACATTTGTACATATAAAAAATTTTCATGCAGGAATTCAAATGATGCAAAGTTTATTAAGAAAAAGATATTGGATCATAAGATCTAGGAAAGCTATTAAAAATGTCCTGAATGATTGCGTAATTTGTAAACGTTTTAAAATAAAATCTATGTCAAGCGAACCCACGCCTTTACCACCAGATAGAGTAAGATTGTGCGCCTTTCGAAATGGTGGGAATAGATTTGTCAGGGTCATTGTTTTTGAAATATAAAGAAAAGGTGTGGATAGTTCTTTTTACTTGTGCGGTCTATAGCGCCATTCACCTTGAACTTGTAAATTCTCTGACTCTTTCCTATTGTCCCTTAAACGGTTTATCACAAAGACGTGTCCGGCCACGAACAATTTATTGCGATAATGGAACTAACTTTCTGGGTGCTTCCAGTGATCTCTCAAAATTGAATTGGAGTAAAATTTTGAAAGAAACAAGATTTCCTAAAATATTTTGGAAATTTATTCCTCCTACCGCAGCTTGATGCGGAGGCTGGTGGGAAAGGTTGGTTCTCACTCTAAAAGATCTGTTAAAACGCACCTTAGGAAAATCTAATTTAGCATATGATGAACTGTATACCATAATTTGTGACTGTGAATCCATCATCAACTGAAAACCGTTAACTTATGTTTCAGAAAATGCAGAAGAATTGATTCCTCTTACTCCTAGTATGTTCCTTATCGAAAACAAAAGCTCAAACACTGAAGATATTGAAGAGTTATGTTCGAAATGTCTCAACAAAAGAAAAAAATATCGCAACAACTTGTTGAAAGACCTACGTCAGCGCTTTAGAAAGGAATACCTTGGCCAACTTGTGTAAAAACATAATGAAAAGCATTTGCGTAGTCCTCAGGTTGGAGAAATAGTTTTAGTAGGTGATGATAACAAAAAGCGCATGTTTTGCGTTTTGGCGAAAATTATCGAATTGATTCCAGGGCGCGATGGAAAAATTCGGACAGTTAAACTTAAAACGCAACATGGGACAGTTTTATGCCCTATACAGCGAATTTATACTTTAGAAATTTATTCAAATCAACCTATTCACAAGGAACCTACTGGAGAGGAATCTAATTCTCATGATGTGTGTCATAATCAAAACAAATCAGCACCTGCTGATGATGTAATTATGAGAAAATACACCTCCTCTGGCAGATGTGTGAAAGCACCAAAAAAACTCGATCTCTTGAATAATGTATGTTATGTACTTGAGACTCTTTCTGAGTCTCAAGGGGGGGATATTGTAAAGCGAAGCGAAATGTAACCGCCACCAGGCGGCGATGTTGTGACGTCAGCCTGCGAGCTGCTTGATATATTCAGTACGCATTGTGATCTCGGCGTAGCCGTTTGATTTTTATAAGTGCATCTGTGTTTGTGTCGTCCATTTGTCAATAAACGTTATGTGTCTGAAAAACCTTTGAACTTATTTTGACTTAAGTACCCCGCATCTGGTAGATGCAAACCTATATGATTTTTATAAGATTCTATGTTTAGTTTTGGTTTCCGAACAACTGTGGAACCCGGAAGAACCCATTCTTTCAGTACCGAAATCAAAATTTCGCTTGTTCGATCCGGTACCACAGCCATAAAACATTTGTTCGAATCCCTTTCAACTCCTCCGAAAATCCATGCACCCTCAACCCTCTTTCCCTTATTATATTTTCGTTTCCCAAATTTTGAGTCATCAATCTCAACAATTTTACCCGGGCCCCCAAGTGTAACACTTTCATTCACAAGTATGTAAATACATACCTCCCTACAAAAACTCATCCAGTCTGTCGCGGTTTGCCTGGCGATATCGGTATCTTCTATTTTAAATGAGTGATTACAACCCTTCCGCCACATGGCCGTAGCCAATAAAACCTTCGACAGATCCATTCGAGAATTTTCAAACCAAGAATTAGCCCGAATACTTAATTTACAATAATGCCCTTCCCTTCTACAAACCCAATTAACGCCATTCCCCTGATCTTTCCTTTCCTTTAATACCATATCCCGCCCGCATTCACCACACTTCCGTCCATCAGCAATTAAACCCATTTTCAACACACGCTTTCGCTCCCAAACGTTCTAAATAATAATAATAAAAAAAAAACGCCCCAATTTAATTGATTCCTCATTTGTCACATTCGTACCAGCCATTTTACACTGCAAGAAAAATCGAAGTAAGAAAAAAGTACGTTACAAGACTTGGAGAGCAGTAGAAATCCAATCGTCAATTAACTGACGAGAAAATCACGAAATGGCTAAAAATCTTGAAATTCCCCACGAAAAGCTGACACCAGAAGAAAAATCGAAGAAAGTAAGAAAAAAATACGTTACAAGACTTGGGGAGCAGTAGAAACTTGAAATTCCCCGCGAAAAGCTGCACTTATACCCGATTGGTTGATATTCAAAATCAATTCATACCTGATTAGTTGATAATTACATCACTCCACTTTCTTTACAGGGTTGCCATACATTGGAGGTTGGAGGCGTAGAGTGGTTGCCGTATTGGCGACTTTATCTTTAAAATTTGGCGCCAAACTTGGCGGTAATCATCCCTAGGATTTAGCCCAATCTATAAAATACCAATACAGACGCATTGTGCAATCATGCATTTTTTTTTTTTTTGTATATAAGCCTGTCATTATCACTGAAAATTGAATAAAATTGATGGAATAACAATTTTTCACAGAAATAATAACAAAAATAAAACTGTTACTAAAAATAAGCATAGCAAATATAAAAAAAAGAAAAACTAAAAATAGCAATATAAAAATCTATTTTAAGCAGTAATGTACAGAACGTTCGAACAGGAATCCCCCAAAAGAAACGAGAAAACAACAGATATTCACTAAACAGCAGCAGCGAATAAAGAGCGATAAATTAACCATAAAGTTCACCTGTGTTTTTGGGATTTCTATGCAGCAATGCCCACGTGACATTACTAAGAAAATTTACTTCGATTTCGTTCGGGCAGAATGTAACAGGTAAAATCGACGCCACCTACTGGTAGCGTCAATAAAACACGAGTAGCGCAACTGAGCTTTTATTGTTGTTACTTTCGTTCTCAATGGTAGATGCAGAATGTTTCAGTTCTCTTTTCGTCCGAATCTGGTAAGTCACAAAAAAAAAAAAAAAAGATTCAACTATACAGTTAGTTTCTTATATCAGGAGACATATTATGTTTTTGTTTTTTAGTTAGTTACAAAATTTCAATTATGTCTTGTAATTTTTTACTCCATACCTAGTTGAATGTCAGTGTTGAAAAATTGATTGTTTTCATGTTATATCTGATGCCTATCCTTCAAAAGATTTTCAGGTTTATTGGTTAATAATTTAATATATATGCTTGAAAACTATTTAGTGCTTCCTTTGTTAGTATGGAGATTTTATATGAATAATATAATTCTAAGTTTTTATAACATCAATTAAAAAAAACATAGTTTTTCACCAGATTACGTATTAAAGCTAACAATCTGTATGCCATTTTTAATTTTCTTTCTCTCTTAGTTATGGTATGTATTGGTATAATGAATATATATATACCATATTCTTGTTTGCTGTGCAATTAAATTTGTGTTCGTACGCCTAAAATGTTTCTTTTATATTGTTTCGTGTATTTATGTTCAGCTGCATATCCCTGTTCGAACATTATTTTGGGAATCCATATCGATTGATGTAGTTTTAGAATTACAGCTGCTGAGGAAATATAATAGTTAACAGCTTTTTTTTTATTTGAACTTTTATAGATTAATGTTGTGACATGTAACTTGAAAATATATTAGAGATTTAGGTGGATTATTATTTTTGTTGTTAATAGGGATACTTTGTAGACTATTCCTGAGTAGTTTTGTTGTCTGCTTTTAGATTTTAGTTACCATAAGCCTACATTTTATAAATAAAAGTACAATTAACTTTATTTAAATTCTAATTATCATACAATATAACCCCATGGCTATAAATTTTTAATCAATGAATTTAAAATGTGCGTACGACATATGTCACGTTAGTAGTCAGAGGCAGGGGCATACGGGGCAATTGACCCGGGCCCCTCAAATCGAATAGAAAGTTTATTTTAAATTTTCTTCTTTAATGAACTTTTTTAAACAAAATATGAGTACAGTATAAAATACGTCATTTTTATGTTAGCTTCTTCGTTAATCTAATGTATGAATGCAGAAAAATCTATATTTCGTAAATCCATGGCTTTCTAGTCCAGAATTCATCCCACAATATTCATAATAGTATCACCATAATTTGAATCTTTAATAGATTTTATGCAGTCTGTTCGAAATGAATTTGAGAAATATGAAACTGAAGCATTAGAAATTTTGCCAGAAGTTGAGGTAAAAAGGAAAAAAAAACTATACCTTGAAGTAGGTTGTTAGATGATGGAAATGCACCTGAAGTAAATCTTGAGCCACATGATCAATATGTTAACTGTTACTACATGTTATGTGATACATTAATGTTAAACTTAACCAATCGTAAAATTCCATATGAAAAATTACAAAATAAATATTCATGTTTGATAAACACAAAATCAAACTTTCAAAAAACTGAAGCGAAGACATTGGTAAGGCATTATCCTTCTGATTTAGATTATGATTTCCCTGATGAACTGCAACATTTCCATTCCTTAGTAGATAAGCAGGCAACTAACTGCATTAGATATGATAAAAAAAATTATCATCTTAATTTTCTAATATTGAGACAGCACTCTAAATTTTTTTTATCATTATCAATTTTAAACTGAACTGTGGAAAGATCTTTTTCTTTGCTGAAGAGATTAAAATTTCCCTTAAGATCATGTATTCTTCGCAAAAAGTTGTCTCAACTTTCTATATTATGTTTAAATTCTGATATAACCAAAAAATATTGATTATGATGATGTAATTGATAGTTTTGCATAAAGTAAAATTAGAAAGAAACCACTAAAAAAGAAATGGGAAGATATATATTATAATGCAACTTAAGTATCAATTTATAAATAAATAGTAAGTATTATAAGCTCTATTTTTACATAATATTGATTTATCATGCAAAATTGTCTCGTAATATTATATGTAATTGCAAAATTTAATTTATATTACTGTACTATTTATCTTTCTGTTGCATTGAATTTCTAATTATGTATGTTTTTCTTTATTTATTGTTATTTTGAGAGAATAGTAAATCTTGGTTAAAACTGCATTAGTAATAAACATGTTAAAATTTGGTAGATTTAAAAATAAGCATAATCATTCAAGTTGAATGTCAATTTCATTATTCTCAGTTTTTATTACATAGTAATAATACAGCCTAGCATAATATTGTGTAATAAGTTTAAAAGAAAACTTTATTTAGTGTTATGATATGAAAAAATGATCAAAAGTACAAATACATATTTACACAAATGATACTTTTTAGTCTAATTTTTCATAAAATGTTCTGCAACAGTAAAGAATACTTTATTTCGATGTATCTATGAAGTAAGATGTAGAAATGTTTTAGTTGTTTAAAATTTTTTTTTGTACTGTGCTTTACTGAAGACTATAATATTAATGTTTTTTTTTTTTTTTTAATTTTAAAAGAAAATTATTTTCTTATCCTATTGCTGATTGTTTTATGCATCTTTAATTCAATTAATAGAAAGAAAATAATAAATTAGTTAAAATAACATTGCTTTTCAAAGACAAAAAAATAACAAAAGTATGGAGCATTCCCCTCCCACTTTTTCTTTTAAGTTTTGCATGCAATAATTAATTGACTGTTAGGATAAGTATTTGTTCATAATAAAAGGAGACTGATAAAATAATTATCTTTCTTAAATAATGAAGTTTATTTTGTGTGTATGCAATAAATGCAAGAAATAATTAAATACTCCTACATATGAAAATAACTGTTGAGAAATTTGCATATTTTTCATTTAAAAATGGACTAATATTTAGTTTGAGATTTAACAGTTTCTCTTGTAGACAGATGCTTAAGATCGTTGTAGAAAGCATTCTAATATAAATCTTGCCTTAGCATTTTGTCAGATTGCATTTTAAATTCAATGCCTAAATGTGGTACTTCAAGACTAGGAGTGTTTTTAGTTTTAAGGTTAAATAGCATTTTGAATTAACTACTGAAAAATACCATAGACAAGTTCTATGCACGGTTCTTCATTAGTGAAGTAGGGGGGTCCAAGAAGTTTTTGCCCCAGGTCCCAATTAGGCTAAGTGGGGCCCTGGTCAAAGATACTTCTTCAGAAGTTACCAACCTATGTTTTATTCTAAAATGAATGGGCTTTCTACTATAATCATTCTGTTGAAGTATTTTCAGTAATGGAATTAGAGTTAAAAATAGATGTTGGTAATTCAAAATTAAAGCTATATTTTGAATTTAGAATATTTTCTGATATTTTACATTTTCTGCAGTTCCAATTTAAAAATACTTGTATCTGGCCAGTTTATTCTGAAATTAAAATCCCATTTCCAAAAACGATAGCATGTTCTTATATCATAAAACCACACATATTTAAGATATTGTGAGGAAATTTATATGTTGCATTAATTTTCTTTTAGACAATTGCAGTTATATACATTTTAAAAGTATTCATGCGATTAAAATTTCTTTGTAAAAAGAAGAATCTATGTAAAATATTGCATGCATAGGGGCTATTTTAGAATGTACTAAGTGTTCAAAAGCAGTTGCAGTATTGGCAATTTGAATCTTAAACATTTTTTTTTATTATAAAAAGTAACATACTGTAGCATTTATGGGCTGTAGTTGAAATATATTTTTTAAATTGCTAATCACATATCAATAAAATGTCTAATAGGCTTTCAGTTAAGTGAATTCCTGTAGACATCAATCTAAATATTTTTATTTGATGCTTCATGTTAGGATGTTATTTAAAGCAATATCCCTGTATTTTATATTAATATTTATTCTATACCCCATAACTGAATCTGTACAATAACTTCCATGCTAATAGAGAGTATATTACAAGTCATATGCTCAGCAGCCATTCAAACTGTTCGTTTCAGTATTCCGAGACTACTACCTTTTTTCAATGATTCTATCTCGCTAAGGGATGAGTATATTTAGGGAATTCGTCCTTCTTTAACCTTGATTTCTGACCTATTTGATACTATTTTATTCATTTTTTTTACTCCACTTGTATGTGAGTATCGTGTCGTTTGCGACCGTACTGCTTTATTTTACCTCATACTTGTATATTGATTACTTAAAAGATTAATTCAAGTGGCAAAAAAAAAAAAAAAAAAAAAAAAAAAATAATGCAAAAAAACATTAAATTTGAATGACATTGTTAATCTCAATGTTATCGGAAAATTCAATTACAAAAAAAGAAGAGTTTTAACATTAAAACAATTATTTTGTAAAAAAAATTTTTGACAAATTTCAAGAACAATCTTCCATTTATCCTCCGTAATTTAAAGTGTAGATTTCTTATAGCCAGTAAAAATTATTTTAAAGTATTTTATTATGAATTGCAATCTTTTCCTGACAATAGTAGTTTTTTATTTGTTTATTTTTTGTTTCTAAGTTTTTATGTTTCCTAAGTTCATGTATAATGCAAGTTCACCTTATTGCTCAATGTAAATATCTCCGTCTTTCCTCACACCGTTATTTTTAATAAATAAATGCATCCTGAACAGGGACGGCAGCAAAGGTTTGCCGACAGGTGGACAAGCCAAATCCGACAGGGAGGCAAGCAGTTTCTCTAATTTGGCTCAGAAATAACTCGTAACTAATTTTTACATTTAATTAAAGAAAATTAAGTATTATTTAGCTTTTTTTATTCAGTTACTAACCCTTTCTTTCATAATTAAAAAAATTGTTCTCAGTTTCTTTTACTGCCCATCAAAAGATTGTCATTATTTGAGTATATTTTTTTTTTTAGTCTCTTGATATTTACTCGCTCTAAGATCTAATTTTGGAAAAAATATAGTTATATTTCATTCTAGATTGTATTATATAGAGATAAACATAGATTGCGCCAGAATGTCGTATCATGTTAAATTAACAAATGAATACTCTTATCACGGAAACTATATAAATTGAATGTAGAAACTAAATTCAGAATTTTATAAAAGAAAGTTTTTAGAAATCCAAAATAATAAATTACAAAATATTCGGTGTTCTCGCCAAAAAAAAAAAAAAAAAAAAAAATCGATTTTTTTAGCTCGGTTCCCTACCTAAAACAATTTTTGTAAGAATTGTAACAACGAGCAGGAATTCTGATGTATTTCGAAGCTGAGGCGAATAAGCGCGAGCACACAGCGAAAATTTACTCTATTTCGGATACGAAAAATATAGAATGCTGAAAAGATCCATGTTGTTTCTTAAGAAGGTTGGAGAAAATATTTTGTAAATATATGTACAAACTTGCTATTTTATGTAAGATATGAAAAATGGACTGAAATATTAGATTTCTCATGTATTTATTTTTCATTGTATATTTAAGATTAAAACCAGTGGGAGTGGCTTCACCAAAACTTTCCCGCTCATTCTCTAATAAACCTCTCATGCCAAAGAACACCTTACATGGCATTCGTGTACAATAATTACGAAATATTTACCTTTGGTGTGAAGTTAGCATTTTTAATCAATCTATCGTGGCATCCTTGGCGAGTTATTTGACGATTAATCCCTGGCATGCTTTAATAGTATTCAAAAATCGAAGTTGTGTTTTAGACGCGTCTTTCTCAACCGATTGAAACAAAATTGGACTTGTAGTCCCAAAATCACATAGCAAATTTCATATATTAATTTATTATAATATTTAAATCATAGTACTTTTGAATAATCGAGCTTGCATTTTTCTGAGTATACAGATCGATAGACAAACAATCTGTGGTTGGATTTAACTCAAAATTTGCAGGAATTGATATTATAGATGTTGAATTTGAGTTCCGAATTTTACTGATCTAGTTTCCTTCGTTTTGTAATTATTCTGTTAACTTATATTCGAACAGCCGGATAGACTGACTTCCTCTGAGCACATTTTACTCAAAATTTGATAGAAATCTGAAAATTTGGTGTAAAAATCATATAACAAATTTCAACCGTTTAACTCAGTGTTTTTCAATTATCTGTCACAGACTGGTGGATACTTTCTGAAAATGTGTTTTCGGGAGATCTAAAACGTAGAGATTCGACAAAATCTAGGGTTCAAATTTTTTGGCGATTATTTTACTACCTCTATACTATGTATACGACAAAGTAAAAATCAATGCATTTTATTAAAAAACCATTAGATCCTAGATATGAATTCCCCTATTTTCATTTTTAGGCATGGTTCAATACTTTTTTTCCCTCGAAGCTATTGCAAGCTAATATTCTTCCGAAAAATGAATTTTTTCCTCTCAGTTGCACGCATTCATTTTTCATAACCCCTTCGTATACAATGACGAGTCAGAATTGCGCATCGAATTACTAAATTTTTAATTTGCAATTAACGGAAAATATTAAATAATTTAAAATGCAAATATCACTTGAAAACGTACCACTACCTCAAATGCCTTTATATTATTCTAGGGATTGAAATAATAATAATCGTGCCAAATAAGAGGTGCCAATAATTAGGAAGTTAAGTAAATTCGTATGCGGAGGGGTTATTGTGTTATAAATGAACATTCTATGAATAACTATTTTAATCATTTTATCAAGACATTTTTATCCAAAGTCTATTAAAAATTTAGAAGTACCTGAAATTATATAGACTTTGCTGCGAAGAATTATTGAAAGAAAAAATGAAAGAAATTTTTTAAAAATGCGTTTCCCGATAATATAGTTGCAATATTGAATGTAGAATCTGAAGAATTTAGGCAATAATTTATTAAATAAATTTAATGCGTACACTGATAAACTCTTTTAGCATAGCTGAAAAGCTGCCATACCACTTTTTTTTTTTGTTTTTTTTTTGTGGACAATTGAAATCAGTAATATTTCCTTAGTGTAATATTTGCAGTCTGTAAATTAAATTGCAAAAAACAGATATTTTAATGTTAAATAAACTTAATTCATGGTTACAGAATTTATTTATTCAGTGATTTAGAATAGATTCACATAATTTGGCTACAGCATAATAATTCTTCTTAGATGCATATTGCAAAAGAGTGTCCAGAGAAAAGAGTATTTTATTAAATTTAATCTAACATGAAATATTTTAGTCGGAGAAATCTCACAGTGAAATAAAATAAATTTACTAATTCGTTGGCGAGGAAGTAACAATTAGTTGAAAAATTTACGATTAAATTTAGAACTATTATTCATTGAATTCTGAATTAGGGAAAACAACTCTATCGCCCTATTTGTGCATAATATAAAAGTACTATATTTCTCTAACTCCACGTGCAAGTAATCGCGTTATTTGATGAAAACGATTTTTTCCTCCTAACCTATGATAACAAATTAGACGAAGGCAAAGATTAGCCGGCAAAAATGCGACGTCTTATTCATTTGTCAGCTTTTTGATTATTCTGTTAATTATAACACATATTATAAGCTGAATGAACGGCATTTAAATCAGATGTCTAAAATTCTGCGGACTTAACATCGTCGGCATTCTTCGCATTGAGTTCTTAGTCGATCGATCAAGATTTTTTGGCAAAATGCGATATGTCAACTGATCTATTATACTGCCAAACATAGTACAAAGTATGATCTTAATGAACGATATTCGGATCAGATGTCTAAAAAACTGCAGTCTTCCATCGCGTTTAGTTCATAGTCGGCAGAATGCGATATCTTATTCACCTTGCCGGATAATCCTGGATAATGTAAATTATATGCTTGATGAACGATATTTCAATCAAAAGCCTAAAAATATGCGGATTTAACTTCTTCGAAATAAACTTCATTGCGTTCATAATCGGCCGATAAAAATTTTTTCGCAAAATTTGGCATCTTATTGACTTGCCAAATATAGTCAAACTGCTTTAACCGTTACCTGGATATTTTGACTGTTTACAACATATTAACTTTAAGGTAGTTTTTAAATTATTATATTAGAGAATGTGCATTTCTCCACAACCATACTGAGGTGGGAAAATTTTTGCCCACTAAACTGATAGTCTCTTACCGACGGGGGGGGGGGGGGGGGGGGGCCCGACGGGGGGGGTCTCCCCCCCCCCCCCCCCCTGCTGACGCCGCCTCTGACCCTGAAGCATATGCAATGGCACGGAGGGTTTTCGAATTGGAGAATGAATAGTACTTTGGTTGACTTAATGGTTGATAGCTATAAGGAAAACAAACATATAATTTGCTTAACCACTTGACAAAAATCAGTTGGTATGTAAATATTTAAAACGAAGTTTCAGTCGGAATTACTTTTATTCATGTTTACTTTATTTCCTTAACTTTTTCAGACGTGCTACAACTTTATTTCTAGATTATTCATTCCAACTTTATTATGCGTTTATTATTTTTTTGTTTCCAAATCTATAAAATTACCGAAAATATATTCTTATAGAAAAGAACATATTTTTGCATAAATAATAAAAAATGGAAACTATTATCATTGTATTCTATTAATATATTATGCAAGTTTATTTCGCCCTTTAAAGTCAAACAACACAAATGAAGGTTGTAAAATGATTAAATATGTTAAATGCTTTTGCAAAATGTCTTATTTTTAATAAGATTGCAACGCTATATCTATTAATAATTAGAAACTCTTTGCCAATTGAGAAACTGGATTGGTATCTAGATTATTTTTTAATCCATGAAAAATTAAGATTTGTTTGTAAATTAAATTTAAAAAGTTGTTTAATTTCTTATATTTTCGGTGATGATACTGAAAAACGCTGATTGCAATAAATATTTTATCGAATGTTACTATCATTGAAGTTAATAAAATATCTATTAACTATCACTGAGCAATCACCGAATTCTCAATTCTTGAAAGCAAAAGTTCTACAGATTCAGTGGATTATTTAGTACTAGGGGTAAAGTGAATTTTTTCAGAAGAGAATTATAATATCCGAAATAACAATTTAGTAAGTCTACATATAATTAAACATTTCAATATTTTCAGTTATGGGATAAGATTTAATTAGGAGCAGTGTTCACCTGAGATGGGGATGCCTAAAGAGGATACGTAAACCGCTTCCGACCTCACTCATCCATCGCCGCCGCCGGAAGTAAAATCGAACGTTTATCTTTTAGGAGCCTCTTAGGCGTCTGACGTCATACGTGAAGGGCGCAAACTGTTATTGGACGCCAAAACCCAGCCAGATCCGACTTGACATGTTTGGCGTCGCCATCTCTTACAATCGAAACCAATTAAATACTTCAATTGATCACCACCACTGAAACATGTTTATTGGCTGTGTTTGTGTGTGTGTGACCCACCTTTACTCTTGAAATTAAATCTTAACCGCAAGTACATCAAAATTTCGAAAATTTTATTAAAGAAGTGCTTTAGACATATCTATTCAATATGGCAAATTCAGCGTAATCTTCGTACATGGATAATCAGTAACGAAAGAATCCTGGTTGAAATATTAATGTCAACAATGAAAACTGTCGAGTTTTATTGCAATGAAAACTTTATTGTAAAATTTAATTAAAAATTATTTTAAAATTACGCATAAAATTGAAAAACATTTAAAATGCAATAAAAAAATTCTTTTTTTAAATTTTAAGATAGTGTAATAAACTTTTCTATGCAATGCTTCCGAAAGTTATGGTGAAAAATGTAAAAATTCCTCTTAATTTTAAATTAAAATCGTGTTAAAATATTTTAAAAAAATGCCCAAAATGCACATTCCCACTCTCCATTGTAAATGTACCAAATTGGCAATTGATATATATAAATCTTATTTGATATATATATGTAAGCATAATTTTTTAATCGAGAGCCATGGCCGAAGACAGAGAAGACTCTTTGAATTTTTGACGACGTTTTATTTCATTCCGGGAGCCATGGAGGACTGCACACACTCAACACAGAACAGCACAAAACGAAATGAGGAAAATCGGATGAAAATTTTATCCCTGTGAATATATACTGTGAGATTTTAATAGGGATTTCCAACACGTGTCAATCGCAAGTAAGGAAATCATAGGGATCTTTTAAAAGAATGTGCTTAGCTGGACAGTATTTTATCCCTTCACTCGGAGTGTGGGGACTTGTCGGTTTTTAGCCGATTCAGCAATTTTAGAACTCGTGTTGAATAAATTAAGTAGAAAAAGTGGAATGGGATCAGGAAATAAGAGAATATTTTAGAATGGAATTAGTATGGGCTGAATTGAGTTAAAAATTAAGAAATTAAGTTCTAATTTAAACTTAATTTCTTAATTTTTAGCTTAATTTAGCCCATATTAACTTTAATAAAAAATGTTCGCTTATTTCCTGATTCCATTCCACTTTTCAATTTAATTAATTCAACTGAAGCTTTGTAAAAAAAGCTTAGGTTGACGGTTCCCACTCTCCGATTGAAGGGATAAAAAAACTGTCTAGCCAAGCATATTCTTTTAAAAGATCCCTATATTTCCCTTACATGGGTCGACACATGTGGTGAAATCCCTATCGGAATCTCACGATATATAAGCACTGGGAAAAATGTTTTCCTTTTCAGCTTTTCCTCGTTACGTTCTGTGTTCGTGTGCGCGTCGCCGCTGCTTGTACACAAATGATGCCTCCCGGGATGCACTAAAGCGAACTTAAAAATTTCAAAGTGTTTTCTCTCTGTCTTCGGCCACGATTCTGCTTCAACAATTATATGCTTATATATATATATATATATATATATAATATATAATATATAATATTGAATTTATAAAAGGAAATTTTTATATTTTTGCATATTTATGTTATGATTAATTGGGCTTAAAATAACAAAAAATTTGCGAATTCAGTATAGTTTAATTTCCAAATGAAATTTATATTCTGAAATGCACAAAAACTTTGATCGCAAGTCTAGAAAAATGATCTTTTTAGTGACCACATTATATGCTTTAAGGAATTTTGAACCAAAACATTCAAACCAAATTACTTGTTAGAAAATCTGATTTTGTTTACAACTTATTCACAATTTACTTAATTTAGAATGCAATTGGTTTTCACATTTAATCTCTAAAGATATTTTTCGGATTTTTTCCTCCTTTCATCAAGTATGGTCTGTATGCTTACTCTAATTTATTGCATGCACTGCATTATTTTATATGTTTGATAAATTAATTGTTACATTGTGAAAGAAGAACAGTTTGTAAACTATGTGCTTTTTCGTCATGCACTTTATGCAGCTTTAATCTAAATTTGCTGTCAGATTCTCGGAATTGATTGGAAAAATTCTTGCAATGAAATATACATTTTGTATTGCATACAAAATCCGTAACATTTTTTTTTTTTTTTTTTTTTCAGATTCTATTAGGGCTTTGCAGAAGATTTGCTTGAAAATAATTCCCATTCCGCCTAGGAATTTGTTTTTTAAAAAATGGAAGCACCTATTAATAACTCGGAGATTGTAATCCCTGTCGTGCCATCACTTTTGCACTTCTGTTTGGTAAAAATAGCTATACCATTGTTCAAAAGCTTTGATATTGCAACTTGGCATATCATCTTGAAAGAAATGAAGCATGCAGATCCTGCTAGGCCTGAAATTCTCGAGGTAAACAAAGCAAAAGAAAAGTTATTTCTCATTCCTCCACATTTAAGACTCGGAGTATTAGAGACAATTATGGGCTTGAATTCGGCTGCTGAGCAATGGTATTCGGAAAATCCAACTTTTCTGGATTTAAAGGATGTAAGTAAAATCATTGCTTGGAAAACTGATGGGACAGTTAAAAGAATTGAAACTATTCATAATGTAAGTGTGTTTGAAGATAATAATGGCGAATCGATGTGTGATTTAGCTAGCTATTTCGGGGACTTATGCGTATACAATGTTTTAGGACAGTCATATGAAGACTTCATGAGCAGAAATGAAGGTATCTGGAACGACGACGAAGAATCCAATTTCATGCTTTGAGGTTAGAAGGATGTGCCGTAAACATCTGGTTCCATAGATAGATGAGGTTTCAAAATACCTTGTTCTTCCTGAACAATTTTTTGAAATTCCAATTCCAAGATTCAGTGTTTTCTTTTCTTTCTTACAGCCAAAAGACAGGGAGAAGTTCTTTATCTTTTTAATGAAGACTACATCTGATGATTTCCTATTTTGTCTGTATAGAGGAACTAAAGAAGAAGCGCAAATATTGAAAATGGATACTGCAAAACTCCTCTGTTTGGATTGGCCGCTGCAAAGTTTCTTACTACAAACTGTAGAATAATTATGGAATTTTATTGATTAGTCTCTTTTTAAAGCAGTACTAGAGATTATCTACTCGTACAGTGCGGCGAGGAAGGATTTTGATTATGAGGCACTTAGTAATGACGTTTGGGAAAGAAGGAAGCCCTGATAACTTGAAGGAAGAGGCAAAGACGTGCCCAGTTTTCTACTATAGAATTCAATTGTTTTTAAATTCAATTATTAGGAAGAGAAAACATGATTCCGATAAACCGAGAGATCCGAAAAAGAAAAGAATCATCCGCTTACTGGCCAGAAGTGGATGTGGATGCTTCAGTAAACCACTTTTGTGCCGCCATGTTCACCTTTCTTTTAAATCTACCATAACCTACACATGATAATAAATTGTAACATTGCTTTGTAAACATGTTACTGAAATCAATTATTTCTGTCAATATCAGAGTTTGTATTAAACATTGGTTTGTCCAAGAGAATGTTTGTGGTACTTGCTTTTTAACAAATGAAATATATTAAACATTTGAGTATATATTTATATATTTTAATTCTGGGAATTTATAAAATTACACTGTTTTTCACATTAGTTTAGTAATGCTGTGTTTTACTGTCTCATTCACTATTTTATGGTCAAAATTAATTATTTATATCACAAAGAATTTTTTGTATGATTTTTGATATAAATTATGATACATGACTCTCTTCTCCTTTGGGAAGAAATGTTCTGCTTCTTATAACCGATAAAATATTTCCTTTACGTATTTTAATAGAAATTGTATGGATAAAGTTGGATTTAATTTAATTCAATAAAACATAATTCTATATGTATGAGTTTTGTTCTAAAATAATATTTCTTCAATTTTTTTTTATTGCTTGTGGAGTTTTTGATAATTATGTTGATGAATTTTAAATAATTTTTTTACCATAGTTTTTAAAATTTTGAAGGAATTTATGAATTTATATATGTATTAAATGGGATATATGATTACAAGCTCAATTAATTACTAGCTTCATGTAAACATAATATTTTTAAAAAATGAACTTTTAAAATATTAGAAATATTTATATAGTATTAAGAGATTCTTTTCACTGGATCAGAGATGGAGGTTTCACTCTCATAAGTGCTGCAGGCAACTCATTTAAAGGTACTGCTGTGACCTGAGGTAAGGTCTCAGTTTTGAGACCTGGTAGTTTCAGTTTTGAAATCCAGTTCCAAAGAATTCCTTGAAAACAGGTGTAATATTTGTAAATCCATTGGGCAAGTGACATGAAGTGTGACAACTTTTCTTCTTCATATACACTTAGATGTTACTGGGAAAAAAAAACAATTTTTATAATAATTAGAAGAAATAGACCTCCATTTCTTTTGAATTGTCCCAAACTAAAAATAAGGAAGTATATTCGTATTCACGAATGATTCTATGCTTCTCTCATACATACCCAAAAGAAATAAATTCATGCTATAAGCACATTACATTTTTAAAAAAAAGTTGTCCTTCGGAATCTCAAAAAAAACCAAGCAATATTGATTAATATTCTACGAAAGATTCTGTACACATCTTAAATAAAATGTTTCCATGTTGTAGAATAATAACTAACAGGTAGCTAGTAGTTTTTCAAATATTCATGGCATTTTAGCGGTGAATGCGTACATACTATTCCTGACAACAAATTCCTAATTGGGAACTAATTTCAGTGTGAAGGTTGCAAGGTTTTGTAGAAGTTTTAGATATGGCATTAATACAAAACCATATTTGTAGAAAATATGTGCTCCTAGGAATTGCAATTAAATTTTTGAAAAGTGTGCAAGGATTGTTAAAATTCTAATGCTGAATCTTGGTAAGTACAAGCAGAGAAACGGGTCACTTGTATCTGTATGTCAGACAATAAATTTGAAAGTGTTTGCATGAAATTTGGTAAATTCATATGTAAATTGCACCTGGATCATGTATGTACAAATTGCGCTTCTGTAGTTGCTCATTGAGAAACATTTTTCTAAATTGGAAATGGTTATGAATAGTTAACTTCGTCCGTATAATAATAAAAACATAAAATTTTTAATATATTTTAATTACTGTTACTTTTATTAATGAAGATATTTGATAAATTAAACAAAATTTATCTACTTTGAATAATTTCAGTTTCTGAAGCAAACAAACCATTCAATAAAACTCAAGTATGGTAGGCTAAACACCACCGCTGCTTTCACAGATTAAATATTGCTATTCCTACCAGAAAAATGTATTCTATTCTTTCGCGCAGTTACAAAAGTCTCGCGCATACTCAATAACTGCTATTCAGGAATGTCATGGAAAAAGAACAACTGTCTCGCAAATCGAAACTGGAATGATCTATAAAGAAAAAAAAAGAGTAGAAAAGGGGTGAGTTTCCGCATTACACAATCGTGAGCGGTATTGTTTCCTATTTTGGAAGCTATGACTGATCTTTTATTTTTGCTGTATTTAGAGATGAGTTATTTTTTATATGGGAGAAAATAACTATGAAATTTAAACTTCTCTGCATTTTCTCGGTTTTTCTGGAAGATTTTTAAATTCCCCGTGTTTTCTCGGTTTTCCTTGTTCTCCCGGTGACGTGGAAGCCCTGTTTATGGAATTTGTCGGTAAAAATCTACAGAATTTCAATAGACAAAAGCAATTCATCCTTCAGTCAAACATAATTCTTTCTAATTATCTGAATATGTACGTCATTGTTCAGTATATTGTTACACAAAATGGTACTAACTAAAGAGGTTTTAAAAATGCCACAACAAACATTTATAGAAAATTGTCAATCAGGATGAATCTAAGAAGAAAGGATTTTTACCTTTTCATTTTTTTTGTTTTTGTTTAAAATTCTAGATATCGATCCTGCAATTGTCCATATAACTATTGTAACAATCCTTGGATTCTACTAATGTTGTATGGATACCAGTTAAGTTGAAATATCATTTACACTCCCGGTTTTGAGCTCTGAACCGACTTTTCATATTCCAGCATGAGATTAATTTAAATAATAAGTCAAAATGTCAATTTCTATATTGTTTATAGAATGTTTTATCTTTCCCTTTGCTCCTTCGGAAAGTAAGAATCCTGTAGTTTGCTAGGAATAAACTTTTCTATAAGTGCACTTCCTGGAAAGTTATCCTATGGCAAAAACTCCATAGGATAATTGAAATGATCAATGAAAATAGAGATCCTTTCTTACTTTCATCATCAAATGTCATATATACAAGGGGGGAGGGGAAAGCACCACAGTTCCTTCACATTCATATGCGTTCATAAATATTTCTCAAATAGAGATTTTCTTTGTAACCTTAAACCAAATGATTTTATATTAAATTTGTTTAACTGCATTCTCATCTACTGTGTTATGATAACAAATGCAATAATCACAGAATTCATGTTTTTTAAAAAAATACATTATATATTTCTGCATATTATTACTCCAGATAGTTTTTCTGCAATATTTCAGAGTAGAAACTCTTTGTAGACGGTTTCATATTATTATCATTTCTTATACAGTGGCTCAAAAAATTGAGAGTACACCTTACTTTTACTTGATAAATCCAACTTTCAATATAAATAACACATTATCGGGAAGTGCAAACATGTTTTTATTTTTACACATAACAAATGGTTAAATTTAGAGTAAAAATAAAGAAAAATCAACGAAAAACTTCTGAATTGAAAAGTTTTAGAAGCATTTTATATAAACACGCAGAATTTTGCTTCAAAAAATTGAGAATACACTAATGAAATTTTTGCAATATCACGCATAGAAAGAACGTGTCAGTATTTCGTTGCATGTGTTTTGGCTCTTATAATGGCCTCTAAATTCTAATTTTGTGTTTTTGAACCATTTTTTGGTATGGCCTATGAATATTCAATGGCATTGATGTCGGGGTACTGTGATGGTGTTTATAACTGCTGTTTACAATGAAGAATACACCATATTTTGACGTGACGTGCATTCTGTTTGGGGTCGTTGTCCTGCTGGAAAATGGAATTTCCATCTAAACCCAAATTTTTAACTCTTTCCTTTAGATTGCTGCGACCATATGGTTCATCCAACTTGTTGCAGAAACCTTTCCAATCATAGACAGAAGTGCAAGTGCTGAAACTACGCAAAATGCCATTAGACAAGCTGAATATAGAAGTCGCAAAAAACACAAAATTAGAAACAAAATCCATTTAAAACAAGTGGTGCAAGAAGAATAGGGTAAAATATCTACAGATGCCACCAAAAAGTGGTCGAATCGGTACCGCAACGTTTAGAGGCCATTATAAAAGCCAAAAGACATGCAACGAAATACTGACACTTTCTTTCTATGCGAGATATTGCAAGAATTTCATTGGTGTATTCGAAATTTTTTGAGGCAAGATTCTGCGTATGTTTATTTAAAATGCTTCTGAAACTTTTCAATTGATAAGTTTTTCGTTGATTTTTCTTTATTTTTACTCTAAATTAAGCCATTTGCCATGTGTAAAAATAAAATCATGTTTGAACTTCCCGATAATGTGTTATTTATATTGAAAGTTGGATTCATCAAGTAAAAGTAAGGTGTACTCTCAATTTTTTGAGCCACTGTATGTTATTAAATTCTGTGCATATTTATTTTTGTTTTTTCTTCTTGAAATATTCTGGCATTTAATAAAATCCCTTTAAAATGGCCGTCAAACCGTTCAATGGCTAGTAATGAGAGGCGTTATGTTTTGTGTGTAGATGAAAATATGAAAAAAATGTTATTAACTGACATTTTTGCACTAAAGGGGGCATATATATATATTACTTGTACTCTCCACAAAAGCGAAAATGTTTTCATGCAATTTTCGGTGTCATCTAACAAAACTTCATATTTGAAAGTATATGCCTGGATTTCCAATTTATTGAAATAAAAGTTTATTCCATTTTTTTTTAGACACCCTGCAAATTTTTTATATATGTAATATTGAAAAACGTTTATTTGTTTGAACCTTATTCAATTCCACACTCCTTAGAGAATTCGGATGAAATTTGGCACAGAAGTTCCTTAATTCTAGAAGAATTAACTGCAACATTAAAAGCTTACAGGGATGAAATAGAGGTCGAAAGATAATCCGTTTTTCTTCCATAACTTTTGAACGAATCACCACACACAAATAAATATATTTATATTATCTTAAAATTAAAAAAAGAAAGAAAGAAAAATTAATTTAATTGTGACATCAATTAGATTGTCCCGTGAGTTTCTCTGATTTTTACAGTTTTCAAATTTAATTTAAACAAAATTTCTGTGGTAATATCAAAATATTAAAACTAATTCACTCTTTAATTACATATATCATTCTAGCATTTTTGCCCATGTTAATATGAAGTCACTTTCTAAAGAGATTTTATTTTTACTTTTAATACCTGTGTATATCCATTTTACTACATAATTTTGAAATCTCGTTGCTGCACAAAAAGCTACAAACTGCGGCAAATGATTTTTAAAAAGTAGATGTTTATTATTAATTTTTATTAATAAAATCATTAATAAAAAAATTTGATTTAAGTATTTCCTAAACAAAATCATAAGAAATTTGCGTGGTTATATCTTATTCCATAAATTAACCACCTAACCTTCAATGTTACGGTCAATGAGGAGCAAATGTTTCAATTTTTTAAATTATGATTTAAAATCAAGTCATCCGTAGATGTTATAATTCGATGCTAAAAGACAGAATCTATAAACAAGAAAAGTAGGCCAAGCTGTTCAAGGAGAAAATTCTGCAAATTTTGATTTCAAGTAATGCGGTTACAAATGTACGAAGTAGAAGGTGTCATGTAATTAGATTATGAAGAAAACATAATATCCTGTACCCGAGATATTTTCATTTACCGAGTTAGTTTAATTAGATGAATATCCGATTTTGAAACTCATCCAACATGATTTGATGAGTTTTGATAGTCATTTAAATGTTCAACTGTAGTCAATGACGACAATTGAGCCGGCACTCCTCTGGAAATTTCCACACCACATCAGGAGATCATTTAACAAAATCTAATTAAAAAACACATTCTTGATGTGTTTTCTACCATTTTTCTCAAGAGGAATGAAATATTTATTACAAAGTTGCACAAATCATAAAAGAAATATCGTATAATATTGATGAAATCATGTATTAACGTTTTATGTAGTGATTCAAGTCTGAAAATTTTCACATATCTAAAATATCTTTTATCACGATTTTATTTCCCTACCGTTTTCAGTCTTTCATTGCTGTTGTTTTAAATTATATTTTCTCCCTATTTATCCAGTTTTCTTCCTTCCTTTCTTTTTTTTTTTTTTTTTTTTTTTGCTAAACAATTCAAAATTTTTTATTTTCTCTTTTTCCACAGAAAGGAATAGTTGAGTAAAACCGTTTGCGTTTTGTTGATTTGATTTAAAAAATTTCCTAATATGTTTTCATAATAAATTCTTATTCAATTTGTTACCACTTTTTTCCCCCATGAAGGATGAAATAAGTCTACAGGCGCTCTACGGGCCAGACCGTTTGCTCTAGATATATTTTGGAATGCGGAAGCGTGCACTTCAAACCGACTTTTAAAGATTTTAATTTGAATTTTAAGCTGACAGAAAATCAGGCACATAATATAATGAATAGAACAGCGTAAGATTTCCATAATAGTATAAGTTATATGATTATCAAAATTTGAAGCGGAATGATTTACCAAGTTACATAAAATATTTAACTGAAATTTTAGCTCACATTAATCCTGGTGTATCAGCTATTCGCCAAATGCGGCTAATTATACAGAGAACCTCAGGATTCCGCTTAAGTGATTAAGGACGTTTTCCATTTTTTTTTGGGGGGGGGCAATTTATTGGGGGGGGGGGGGGGTGCTTTAAAAATAAACAAGATCTGATATTTTTAGTGTCACAATTTCGCTGCTTTTAGTTTTATGTTCAGAATTTGTAACATAAAAAGGATCATGAGAATTTAGTGGAGTTTATTTAGGTTGATATAAGCTACTTTAAAAGATAGTCCTATATCTTTATTAAGTGCTCGAATTTCAAGTTTGCTATAAGGATTTGTTGTTTCATTTTGTGCTATTTTGTTTGGCATTGATTTTCTGAATAAATTTAATTATTTTCCCATCTTCGGGAATATAATAACAGTGTCTACATACCTATGTAATTATGATATCTTTGAGCGGAGTCCTCTCAGAATTTGGCAAACTTGCCACTCTTAAGTTATATGCTATTTTTCATGCATGAACAGATATTCATTTTCAAAAATATTGTCGCGTAGATAAACCGTGTGTTAAACTAAAGTCGAGGATAACATTCGCTAATCTCAACTCGAGACTTTATACAAAGAAGTAAACAATACATCTGTTTTTATCCACAAAACGAAATGACTCGAATCTTCCAGATTTAGAAAGATACAGAAATTATTTCTCGTTTGTTCTAGAATATTCTTATAAAAGAAAGTAAATCAATGACAAAATAATTTTTAGGCGATTTGCCTCCATTCAGATACGAACTTGCGAATTGTCGCTTACAGTTCATAACATTCTACAACTGAGCCATTCAGTCCGCGGTACGTTAGAACAAGTTTCGTTAATTTCTCCCTCCTTTGGAAGAATTTGCGCCCCTCTGTAATCTAGATTGGTTCATCGCAATAGGTCTCCTGGGGATGATATGCGCTCCTGCGTCATCTAGTTGTCTATTTGGATCATAATAGGGTTTCAATCTCAGGACATGGACTAATTCTTTTTGATTTCGCCGCCAGCTGTTCATTTCCATACTTTGTACCTCATATGTTCAAGATCGTCCGAGAGTCGTTGAGTTATTCTGTAAGGGCCGAAATAACGTCTAAGAAGCGTTTCGGAAAATTCCACTTTTCTTACCGGAGTAAAGACCCAAACTAAATTGCCAACGCTGTAGTGGACTGGTCGGTGTCTCGCGTCATATCGTCGTTCATCAACTGCTTGAGCGTCCAGGATGTGAAATTTCGCCAATGGGGTCAATTCACGATCATGTGACAGGTACCACACAAACCGCTTCTGTTCAATTTTCAACCGTTCTGCGCATGTCGGGATGTCTGCCGATAACGTTGATGGAAGCATTGAAGTTAAACGTTACCCTAGCCGAATAATTATTAAAAACTTTTGATTTTTTTTAAAAAAGAAATTAATATTTTGAATTATTTTCTCCAAATTTTCGTAGTAATGTAATTTTATTTCTGATATTAAAATTTTAATTAGTATTTACAATGTAATTATTGCTTTTGCATAATTAATTAATATCGCTATTCAATTAATTTGGTGCTGTTTTATTCTTTACTTTCCCCTATCCTTTTTTTTTGTCCAAAAGATACATTTTTACGAATGGCCATGGCAGTGTTTTTGAAAAAGTACATTTTTACATATTATTTAAATGTTATTTAATGTTGAATTTTATGAATATATATAGTTTTAAAGTAATTATTACTCTTGGATAAGTTAAGATTTTGAAGCTTACTAGTAAAATTATTACTTTTTTTCTTATGCAATGATTTTTTATTAAAATTGAGACTTGGATGTTTTTAGTTTGATCAGAGGAAAGAACATGAAACTCAAATTTGTATATATTGAATAAATTATGAAATATAAAAGGTATAGATACCATTTTTTAATCTATTCAATTTAGGGAATCAGGTATTTCATTTTAATTTATAGAAATTGTTAAAGGACAAAAAAAAATGACACTTTCATAATTTTTATTTACACATGACAAAAAAAAAAAAAAACCATAGATAAAAGACATATGATAGTTATTTGAAAAAATATAAAATGGATGTTTCAATGTACTCACCTATTAAAAAATACTCAAAAACTTTTTATCAACGTTTGTTTTTCTAGACACAATGAATATAAACATAGCATGACAAGAATGTCAAAGTCAATGATGTAACCAGTTTTATTCAACAGAAACATCCTAGATACTAAACAATAGTTTTTTTTTAATCACCAATTAAAAACATAATGTTGAGCAATATACTTTAAAGCAGAACATTTCTGAAATGTATTTTAAAATGCTAAAATTACATTGAATGAATATCGTAAAATAAAACAAAAACATAACAATAGAGTAAATTTAATAAACAAGAATTAAGTCATGATATATAAGTTAAATAGGATATAAAGAGGAGTTAGAAAATGCTTTTATAGAGTTTTATGATTCAAAATCGATATGTTAAAGAAATAAATAAAAAATAAAAAAAGAGTGAAATATTTATGTAGCAATGAAGTTGGGAATAAAAAATATATAATAAATGCTGCTATGGAAATTGATTTTCAATGAAAAGACCTGTATTTTTTAAAACAGGAATCTCTGAGGTCCACAATGGTATTGCATGATATTATTGATAATAATTAATTTCAGTTTAAAAACAAGAACTAATGACATTTCATTTTTAACAATAGAAACAGTTGCTTGACATAAATTCACCTTGAATCCATCACAAAGCAGCAAATGTATTTAGAAAACTAGTAATAACGCTTTCTGGAGCAATCCATGTTGCTCTTCTGTTATTAGACATGACTACCAGCAATAACTAAATAATATGAATTACTAAAAATAAAGAAAACTTTAAGATTCATAATAAAAAAGTAAAACCACACAATACATTTTATTATAATACCAAAAAACTAAAAGTCAAATACAAAAAATTATTTGATGTTAATTAATGGTCTTTGAAAGTTACACAACATGCAAGTAAGAAAAGATACTGAATTCACATTCTATAAACATTTATAAGGGAAAGCCCCTGCAAAATATCTGTACATTTTAATTCTTGAAATAGCTCTTTCTACTGTAACCCTTACAATGGATACCTTGGAGTTATCAATTCTTTCAGTAATATTAAACTGAATAGTCCTTTAAAAATTTAGGATATTTCAATTTATATCCTATTATTTGTTGTTCTTTTTCAATTTGGAAACCTTTATCTGCCATCACAACATCATTCGGTCCTAATACATCCATCAGATGGCTTTTAATAAAAAGTTCCTTGTCAGATATGCTACCACAGTATAATGGCTGATGACATCTGAAGGCATCATATTTTTTAAAGTATTTGTTTTCTTATAAAAAATAAAAGTCATTTGCTGTTCTACTGGAATGCTGGGTTTCTATATAGGAAATTCAGTGCAGTCAATAATGACTCTGAAGTCTTTATTTTCAGAACCAAACTGTTTTATCATGGTTTCAATAACTAATGACTTTGGAGGAATATAGGTAACACTTTCAACTTTTCATAAAAAAACTGTTGTTATAAAATTAAAATTCCTTGAAAAGCAGAATCTGAAATTTCAAACAAAATAGATAAAAATTCATTTGAAATTCCAGTCCTTAATTTAACAAGGAACAGAACATATAAATCAACCGGACACTTCAACAAATTTAATTTTTGAAGATCTGCTTAAAAAAAACCATATATAGAGAAAAACCTTTCTTTAGTGAAACCTGTCAATGCATCCATTTTAATATCATCAACGATATTCTCTGGAATGGATCTCTTTCATTCTCATAGAATCCTCAAGTTCTTTCAGCGCATTTTGCAAATTGCTGATTTTGTCGATTATTTCAGATAAAGTTTTAGTCTGGAAAAAAGCAGAGTACATTCCATAATAATTCAAATAATTTTGCTTAGTAATCAATTCTCTAGCATTTATATACAGGGTGTCCCATAAATATTGGGACAAACTTTAAAGGGAGGTAGGGGACATCAAAAGGATTCAGATTTGCATAGCAACCCATGGTTGGAGACGCCTTCATTTGGCGCTAGGTGGCGTTGTTCACAGTAGCATATAAGGAAGCAGACCTGCAATCCCTCAGTCAACTATACCAGGCTCTTGGAATTTTTTCTCTCACCAAGCATCCCAGAATGCACCTCTACCATAGCCCAACCCTCCAGCAAACCCAAGACGACCTCACCGACAGCAGCAAGCCTCCCATCGGACGAGAGCAGATTAGAAACAAGACTACAAAAGCCGAAGATCCCCTCCACCCAGCCTCAGTCAAGACCCTCTCCTACTCAAGACTAAACTACGCAGCAGAGCCCAAAAGTTGTAGCCGACCGGAGATGGCTCCCTACGGGCGCCGGCGCTCCTAACGCATTTCCTTGTGTCCAATCCCTCAGTCATTTGAGCTGCGATCGCCCGCAGAGGAGTATTGAACGTTTTACGAAGACGGAGCTGGCAGATATGCACCAGATTTATGAATTGGCAGAAGGAAATGCAAGAGCAGCTGAAAGGTTGTATCGGGAAAGACCACATGCTGCCCAACATCGCTTTTTAGTGAATGTTTGTGCTGGTGAGGTTGGTGACGTATTAGCCGAACCTCATTTGTTGCCACCATCACTAACATCTGCACAATATCTCATCTTTTTGCAAGAGGTTCTACCAACATTATTTGACCCTGTGCCACAACATATCAGACACCATATGTGGTTTCAACATGATGGTGCACCTCCCCATTATGACAGATGTGTTTGTAAACATTTGAATCAGGTGTTTAGTCACCGATGAATTGGTCGTGGTGGACCGGTTTCCTAGCCACCAAGCTCTCCTGATTTAAACAACATCGATTTCTTGAAAAGTGATGTGTACGCAACACCTGTGGATTCAGAAATGGATCTAGTTGCAAGAATCGTCTGTGCTGCTGCGGATATCCAAGAAAATCCGAGTGTATTTGAGAGAGTTCGCCAGTCTATGGTCCGACGGTGTAACGCATGCATCGCTAACAATGGGTAAAACTTTGAACATCTTTTGTGACATTTTCAAATAACATGTACCACAGCACATGTAATATCTTTGACCAATAAACATTTCAGATGATCTCAATCTTGTCTCTTCATTTCTTGTACCTGTCATACTACTTTCCCATGGCGTTTCCGACCACGGGTTGCTATGCAAATCTAAATCCTTGTGATGTACCCTACCTCCTCTTAAAGTGTGTCCCAATATTTATGGGACACCCTGTACTTAACTAAATGACATGTATTTTCAAAGTTTATATATAGATATAGATATTTCTTATATGTAGCATTCAATTTATCAAATTAAGAGCACTTTTAATAAAATACATCAATTATAAATGCTGATAACAGTCAATAAGAAAATTGAATTTTCAGTAGTTAGTAAAGGACTCGCTTATTAAATAAATCTTTAAGAAATTTATTCACTTCCACCCAAATTTAGCATTATAGCAGTTGTTATTTTTAAGTTAGGAGTGATATTTTTTTGAAACAGGAGTTTGTTTACTTACATCAATTAAATTTAGATAAGATTTTGCAGGTAAAATGTAATACAATATTCAAGTAAACATTTCAAAACCTCTTAAGCATATTCAAAATTATCAGAAATTTCATCAAATGTCAATAAAGTAAATTAGAAATGTATTCACGGTTTTGTTTGATTGTCACCATTTGTTTTTGATGGCAAATCGCTTTCCAATTTCTTTTTCTTCGAAGGATTTTTCTAAAAAATTACTGGAACAATCAGCTTTGAATTTCAATTTCCTTTACTAAATGTAAATGGACAAACAATGAATGAATTCTTCAAAATGATCGGAGCGTATCACCGACTTCGAAGAAGGCGTAAAACCTTTTAATCCAAAGCTAATAACCCAAGTCAGGATTGTTGAAAGGAAACTAAAAAAAAAAAAAAAAAAACATTTTATCAAGGCATTCACTTTTGTGTTTCACATTAGAGCATCCAACAGCACACCAGTATTTCATCTTTTAACATATAATAAGAGGAAAGAAAATGACTCAAAATTAGAACTTCAAATATAAACAAAAAATCCGCTTCATACTTGGCGGAGAACGTTAATGGCAGACTCATAGACTCATTGACGAAAGCGTTACGGATGAAAAATACCATGCACATAAGTTCATGACACGTGTCTTTTACGTCATATGAATTGACCCCATTGTCCCTCTTCTTCAGCACTAGTGATTAGCTGTTGTACATATTTGTCGTCATGATTTTTTATATGATGTGGAAGTATTACGTTCAGGGGGTTTCAATATCTCTGCCATGAACGAGAAAAAATGGGCTGAATCCGGTGGTATCTTGTTTTGCCGAATTATATGCCAAGGTCACGAAGGGTAAGAGGGTGTTTTCTCACTGCAAAGCGCTCACAACACACACTTTATTGAAACTCTCTTTCTGCCGATAGCTACAAAAAACTCACAAGATGGCGTTGGCGTCGCAACATACCGTCCGCCTTGAAATATTACATTTCAAAATAATAACACTGAACATCAATACAAAATATATCACACCAAAAAATAATTATAATATAATACAAATTACACTAAATCACTATACAATATTACATTGATTAAATTCTATTATCCATAGGTAATTTACACAATTTTGAAATAGCTCTTTTGAAAACACCATTCTGTGTTTTCACATCACAAACTCTTACGTTGTCATCCTTACCGTGGTAAATATTCAAAATACGACCAATGGCCCATTTGGTACTCGGTAGCTTTTCCTCTTTCAACAGTACCAAATCACCTATCTTGACATTGGTTTTAATTATTTGCCATTTCGTGCGATTCTGTAAATGGCTTAAATAGGTAATATGCCAACGTTTCTAAATAAGTTGGACAATTTTCGTTCCTCTTTGCCACAATTTTAACCTATTAGTGTGTGTACTCGTAATATCAGGTTCAATTATTGCATTGATAGGCCTGCATATTAAAAAATGTGCCGGGGTCGACCTTTAAGTCATCTATATCTGAGGACAATGGTAATAATGGTCTGGAATTTGGAATTCCTTCTATATGATTTGTAACTGTCAAAAATTACTCATAAGTTAACCTAGCGTTACCTACTACACGTTTCAGATGATATTTAAAGGACTTCACTCCGGCCTCCCAAAGGCCTCCAAAATTGGGTGAACGGAGTGGAATGAATGGGATCAATTCACGGTCACGTATCAGGTACCAAACAAACCGCTTCTGTTCAATTTTCAACCGTTCTCCGCATGTCGTGATGTCTGTCGATAACGTTGACGAAACCATTGTTTAGTAAATATTACGCTAGCCGATCAATTATTAAAAACTTCTGATTTTTTTAAAGATATTATTTTGAATTATTTTCTCCAAATTTACTTAGTTATATAATTTTATTTCTTATATTAAAATTTTAATTAGTATTTTCAATGGAATTATTGTTTTTGCATAATTAATTAACATCGCTTTTTTATTCGTTTGGCGCCGCTTTATTCTTTCCTTTCCCATATCCTTCCCCCTTTTTTTATCCGAAGGGTACATTTTGACAAATGACTATGGCAGTGTTTTTGAAAAATTACATATGTTCTTTTTTACATATTATTTAAATAGTATTGAATGTTGAATCTTATGAATATAGTTCCCCCAGTTAGTTCTTTTTAAAAATAATTATTACTCTTAGATAAGTTAATATTTTAAAGCTTACTAATAAAATTATTATATTTTTTTCTTATGTTATTACTTTTATAAATATTGTATTGTAGTAACAACTCAACTTTGTATTAGACAAGCGACAACTCAACTCTTATGTTTTTAATCAAGTATTAAAATTGTAGCATGCATTAATAAAACGGTTGCGTTGCTAGCTCTTAATATGCATCTTAGTTATTTATTTGTACTTAATTAATTGCTTTTTGTTTTACCCATCGATAGTATTTATCGATAACCTTAACATATTGAAACTTTGATGTTTTCAATTTGCTCAGAGGAAAGAACATGAAACTCAAATTAGAATAAATTGAATAGATTATGTTTACAATTTCAAATTATGAAAAAAAAAAAGATATGGATACCTTTTTTTTTAAATCTATGCAACTTATGAATAAATAATTTCATTTTAATTTGTAGAAATCATTCAAGGAAAACAAACAAAATCACGCTTTCATAATTTTTATTTACACATTACAAATATATATATAGAGAGAGAGATAAAATATATGTGATTTGAAAAAATATGATCAAATGTATGTTTCAATGTACTCCCTAATTCAAAAAACTAAAAAAGAAAACTATTTACTATTTATCAACATTTATTTTTCTAGACACTTAGAAATAATATAAACACAGTATGACAAGAATGTCAATGTAAATGATGAAATCAATTTTATTCAGCAGAAACATTCTAGATAATAAAGAACAGTTTTTTTTATCACTAATAAAGGAATAATGGTGAACAATATACTTTTAAAGCAGAACATTTATGACATTTTTTTAAATGCTAAAGTTACATTGATAAAAATTACATTGAATGAATATCATAAAATAAAACAAAAACATACAATACAGTAAATTTAATAAACAAAAATAAGGTCATGATATATAAATATACAGAGAAAGAGAGAGAGAAGTTAAATAGGATATAAACAGGAGTTGAAAGAAACACTTTTATGCTTTCAGAGAATTTTATAATTCAAAATTTATATGTTAAATAGGAAAAAAAAAAGTGAAACATGCATGTAGCAATTAAGTTGGGAATAAAAATTATATAATAAATGCTGATTTGAAAATTGATTTTCAATGAAAAGACCTTTATTTGTTAAAACAGAAATCACTGAGGTGCACAGTGTTATAACAGGATATTATGATAACAGTCAATTTCAGTTTAAATACAATAGACTTTTGACATTTCATTTTTAACAATAGAAAAGTTGTTTGATATAAATTCACTTTGAATCCATCACA